>CM040981.1:10416104-10440663 GCA_022985145.1 Pangasius djambal | reverse complement strand
GCTTTTGGAAGAATGGTCAAAAATTCCTATAAACACACTCCTCAACCTTGTGGACAGCCTTCCCAGAAGAGTTGAAGCTGTAATAGCTGCAAAAGGTGGGCCGACATCATATTGAACCCTATGGGTTAGGAATGGGATGGCACTTAAGTTCATATGTGAGTCAAGGCAGGTGACCGAATACTTTTGGTAATATAGTGTACCTCTTGAGCTTTTCCCTCTGAAATGCACTGGAGCAAGAGACACCACAGCAAGAGATCACACACCTTTGAGCAAGAGCAAGAGAGACCATACACCTTTGGCCATACACCTTTCCCTGGCACAGTGGCACCAGCATCATCTGCTGTGACCTCGCTGTCATCATTCTCAACTTCAGACAGCACCTTCAGGGCAACCAAGTGTGAAAGCAGAATAGATTTCGTTTCCTCCTTTCTTCTCTGTGAAGGCACTGCTGTACTACATGCACTGGCAATTTGCAATACATCACTTTTACAATATTTGTGAATCTTTTAATGTTTAAGTGATCTAGGATAACTATTCACCTCCATGACCCCATTATAACCACTACACCTCCATTCAAAAGGTAAAAACTGCCAAACAGAAATAATTTAGATGTATCACAACAATGCAGCCATGTGACACAAAGGATGACTAGGTAGGCCACACCATAAACAAGGGTGTCTGCCCCAACCTCCCGGTTCACCAACTGCTACACCCAAAACAAAAGCCCCAAGCTGAAGTACTAGCCAGCAGTTTATTCATTTACCAAAGCAGTCTCTTCAGGGACAATAACAGCCACCCAAAACATCTATTTACCAAAGAGAAAGCCTAACTTACCTGTTAACATCAAAAAAAGAAAAATACAATAAAGTATATAAAGTAAAAAACAATAAAGTAATAAATCTTCTTAACAGAAACAACTAATAAACCCATCCAAAAAAGATAAATTGTACAGGCTCACGCCCCCTGCAACTTTTTGGCTAATATCATATGAAAAAGGTTTTTGTCTTGAGAATATGTAAACACTCTAATCTCACACATGAGATTAAAAACACGCAGCCACAAGCACTGGAGTTTCACGAGGGTCTGGTCAGTAGCAAAGCAATGAGGATGTGGGGCATTCACTAAATTTCAGGGGTTTCAGTACCGCAACGTAGAATGTGCATTTCTGGAGGTGTGGCAAAGACACCCCTTCCAAAAAAAAAAATTAAGGTCACTGAACATTCGCAGAATACTTGTTTTTTGTGCAGGCTGCATCTTGGAGGCTTCCAGATGGACCATCGGCCGAATGAGAAGTAATGTATGACACCATGTAATGAATTTTATAGAGTTTCTCTGAATTAAGTGTCATTTAAGCCTAAATGTTTGCTTGAAATTGTCTAGGAAATTCTCAAACAGACAAACGGCAATGACTGGAGTTTTGCCTGTAAATATGCAGACTGCTTTTCTCACAGAAAGCCATTCACTTTCAGACAGGCACAAGCTACAGTATTCCTGTTCTTTTGTCACATATCTTTAATTCTCAAACATTATTTATTATGCTGTTATGCTGATTCTATCTCTTTCTCTCTAGTGTGACATTCCACTCTTCAGAAAGGTGATGGTGTGGAAGATTGTAAATGAAAAGGACCTGTAAATCCTGAATCAATTGCCTCTTCAAACTGTCAACTTTGCTCTTTCTGTGTAAATAAAGTTGAGTATGAAAGCGTGGACAATTATGAGTTTGTTTTTATCATGGGGCAGCAGCAGTGGAAACAATACTGAGGTTATAAAAAACTAAGGTTTCACAGCAGATTTTTAATCTTGCATGATAGGACACATGAAATGATGTAAAGTCAGTAAGACTTTGAGCTTATTTAAGTGAAACAAGCATTTCAAAACTGAATAGTATTTTTCAAACATGAAACATGAAACATCACAGATAGGCATCTGAAGTTATAGCAGTATGAATGTAAAAGGGTATTTGGCACAGAACCCCAGCGATCACGGACAGGTAGCTGAAGTTATAACTGAATGAATGGAAAGGGTATTTGGCACAGAACCCCAGCGATTACAGACAGGTATCTGAAGTTATAGTAGAATGAATGTAAAAGGGTATTTGGCATGAGTGGGATTTCCCCTTTTAGCCCTTCCGTCATCTCCACTGATCCAGTCAGCAGCTTGCTCATCAGTGCACCTATAAATGATCAGAGAGGGAGAATAAGGGAGTGGGAGAACACGCCAACTATACAGCCCACTACAGGAAAACAAAGCGGCAGTGCAAACACACCACATGAGTGCATCGCGCTTGAAAGAAATGAAAGAAAGTGAACCAGTAACAGTACAACACCATACCCACACAAAACCATGTATCATATTGTGTCTCAAGATGTAACAAGCAGTCATTGCCAAAGCAACTACCCTGATAGGTGGATCATGCATGCATACATAAGGAGCAAGCATATAATAAACAATAAGCCAATCAAGGCAAGCAGCACAGTAGGGAGTATACCACAAATTGCAAACTGAGACATACCAAATCAGTCACTTATCAGTCACTTAGAGCTGGCTATAATAATTAATATTATAATAATTAAATGCACAGCATCTAAAAAGATGCTGTAGTAAATGAAACCAATGCATATGCTGAGCCACTGCAGCATGTCCTCCTTTTATACAGTTACATTTCTTAATTGAATGACTAGTCTTATTTATCATAATTTATGGATTTATGTTGGCTTGCCTTCTTTAATTTTTTCACATTTAATATTTCTTTATTTAATATCATTCATATGAAGTGACTGGGTTTCAGTTTTTTTTTTATTAAACTTGTATATGTAGTTGAAATGCATAAGCTACTTAAACTTGAGAGTATAATCCATATATAAAGGTACAGTCACTTATCACAAATTATATTATTTAAATCTGATAATTTAAGGTTTACTTTAGTTAGTCTTCTTACATGTAAATGCACACACACTCAAGAGTTTGACTTGGCTACAAATGCTTTTCCAAACTCACTCATTTTCACAAATACCATATTTTTGCTCCTCTGAATGATTTACAAATAAATCTGTTTATATCCAGCTTAATAAATGTGGCCCATTGTTGTGTATATATTGGTAGTGGTACAAAATATCTATTTCTTAAAGAGATTTTGTGGCAACTGTTTTGGGATGATGGGATGGATTTCATTGAAAATAAATTTGGACATTGCACCTGGAAATGCAATGTCAGATTATGTTGTTATATGTTGGCAGAAGAATACTGCTAACTGCTACTTATGTGTTAGCAGAAGAACGTTTTTTTCTCTTATCCTGACATTTGCTTTGCAAATAAATCATTATAGATTCACCTTACAGTCACATTCTTATCAAATATAGCTGACTTCATTTGCCTGCCTGCAATTTTTAATATGTAAAATATTAGTTTTTCTCAGTTGCATACACACTAAAACTGCAACAATGAACAAGATATCTACACACTCAAAACCTTAACACATTTCCCGTAACTACACTATTAATGTTTAAAACAAAAGCAGAAGATAACAAAGAACATGAAGAGGAAGAAGGCAAGCAGAAGAACAGCTATATCAAATGAAATACAGGCAACTGTGATTGACCATGTCATTGTCCATGAACTCACAATGAGAGAAGATGGATAACAATTCCAACCAAATCTGAGCAGCTTCCCATTTGCTTCTACAGTATGTACCATCTGGCAGGAGAATGGGTAATGTATTTCAATCTGCAGTTTATGTAAGGTAGATTACAGTATTCACATTTTCAGTGATGGATAATGTACACAACTCTAACATAGTAGTGTTGTACTCTTCTTTGAAATGTCTTTTCATTTGATGGTGTGTATGTGTGTTATTTGAAGATAAAATTTCATTTTGAGAAGATATAACATTGTGAATGCTGCATTTGCTTTTGCAAAGTATTGGTAAAGTCTTTTTTTGTGTGTTCTGTGTGTGAGTTTTGGGATTTCTGTTTGAGAGTGTTGAGAAAATGAGCCATACTTTCAGAAAATGTGTGTAAGCAATTGAGAAAACTGTAAAAGAATAATGATTTATTTTTTGAGAAGAACGTTGCACACAAATCTCATTCTTAAAACACAGGTTGTATTGTGCATTCATAAAGAAAGCACTACCTCTCAATATAATTAACTCAATCATCACAACCTGAACTTAATTAAAACCCAGCTCTCCATGTGCAAATACTAAGCGCCAAACAGAATGTCAGGATGTACAAAAACAGATGTGTGATTTCTTTTTCAAAAAATGACCAAAACAATGACAAAAGACATTGTTTGTGAAGAGGGACTGAAGAATAGCTATATCAAATGAAATTCAGGCCACTTTGATTGACCATGTCTTTGCCTAAAATCTCACCATAAGAAGCTCAGCAACAAATCCAACCAATCTAGACCTCTAAGGTTGCTTCTATAGTCCTTACCTTCAGGCAAGAGAACAGATAATTTACTGCAACCTGCTGTTTACAGGAAAGGTAGATTACTGTCATATCTGCACAGGACATTTCACACCCTCCCTGCCAGAGGGTACCCTCCCCCAAATTCGAGAACTCTTCCTCTATGGTCATGCTCAGTTCCTGTCTGTTAGATATAAAAAGCACGTGGACATTCATACTGCTGCAACAACAATGGGCAGTTTTCCACCACACCACCAGAGGGCAACCTCACCTGAATTTTAGACACTTGTTTGTTCTTTCCATTCCCTTTGTGTATAGTATATAAAGCACATGGCCACATAATAACAGCATGATGCCTTGCCAACAATTGACATTTGTGTACGTTCTGAGCCTTTTGTTCTTGACTCCCTTTTCAGTGGATGACCTTGGTGAGTTTCTTGATTTCTCACCTTTTGTAATACCTTGTCTAGTTTGGAAGTTTGTATTCTGTATACTAATCTCTGCTTGTGACTTCGACCTTGGCTTTGAATTACTCTTTGGATATTATTGTTCAGTGCTTTACCTGTTTATGAACTGGAATTATTTTTTTGACTAAATTCGTTGAATTCTGGATTGTGTCTGTTATTTGCCTGGAACAGTGGATCCAGCAGAGGTTTACAATCTCTGATCAGCCCTTGTATCATAAAGCAGTCAAGTGCAGCAACACCAACACATCTCAGCCATTGATAAGCTTCTCCAAGCCGGCAGGGGGAATGGCAAGCAACATCTCTTGCTCACTCAGGTACTAGTATGGGTAAAATCACTTCTGTTCCTAATCCAGAAGTTGTTCACTTTTGGCCTTGCCTCATACAGCCTGAGAAATACAATGGTTTAACAACAAAATGCAAAGGTTTTCTCATGCAGTGTGCCATTATGTTTGCAAGCACACCTGCTTTCCCCAGGGAATTCAATAAGATTTGCATCAAATATTTGCCTGAGGTCAAGAGAGAATTCCAGGTATTTAATCACTTTGAATCAGGAAAAGATGACTGCTTTAGGAGCCAAGGCCACCAAGGCCTCAATGAGATGCTCCAAACAGAGCATGTCACAGTGATGTCCTATTGAGTCCCAGTTCCTATGCTGAACCAACAACCTCACCCAAGCCCATGAGGCCATGAGCCCAGCCACTTCGTCTGCCTAATCTCAGTGTACTTAGTCATGACCCAGAGCTTATGGAAGTGGCTAGTGTTAACCTGACTCTGGAAGAGAAGCAACACCATAAACTAAGGAGGTTCTGTCCATACTGTGGAAATAAGGATCACTTCTGAGCCATCTGCACCCCAAGGCCAGAAAACATTCACCAAATGTAGGTGAGAAGAGTTCTAACTTCTTTGATAGAGAATATAAAAAATACAGGCACCAATAAAACTATCCTGGTACTCATATTCTAAATATTTTCCAGTACTTGTTGACCCAGGAGCAGCCAGCAACTCCATGGATGAAACCAGAGCAAAAATATTGAATATTCCATTCATCTCTCTCAAAGAGTCGCCTAGTTTCACTGCCCTGGATGGCTCCCTGCTAGGAAGGGGGGGAAATGGTCCATTCCCCTTCAAATTCCCCACTAGCACCTTTATACATAAAGGCCCTTTCTTTCCAGATCAAAGTCCCTGCAGAATCCAGTTGTTTCTGGAAAAACTGTGGTTGGTTACCCAAAAACCAACAATCTAAAAGAAGGAACATGAGTTCACAACTTGGAGCACTCACTGTTTTACCAACTGTCTCTCAACTCTACATAATAGACTGATTCTTAAGCATGTCATTTGATCCCTCTCCCAAAGCTTCCCACAACCATGGAAAATGCAGAGGTCATCTTCAGAGAGGTGTGTCAATACTATGGACTGCCTGAGGATATAGTCTCCAATTGTGGTGTACAATACAATTCATGTGTATGGAACAACAAACATGACTGGCTTTGCTTTCTCCCCTGGGCTAAGTAAACACACAATTCACTCCTCCACACGCCTCACATGCTTCCAATGTGTGTTAGGATTTCAACCTCCTCTCTTCCCCTGGATGGAGGAACCCTTGACTGTTCTCAGTTATGGACAATTCTCCATCACACCAACATGTGAACCAGGGCAACTTCCCCATAATTTTACATAGTCTGTATGGTGTATATAAAGCATATGGACATGTAATGGCATGAAGGCTTGGTGACAGTTAATATTCATGTAAGTTGTGTAAGTCTTTTGTTCTTGGTTGCTTTTTCAGTGAATGACCTTCCCTAGTTCCTTGATCTCTCACCTTTTGCATTACCTTTGTCTAGTTCTGATAGTTTCCTGTGTACAAATCTACCTGTGACCTTGACCTCGACTTCGAATTACCCTTTGCATATTATCGTTCAGTGCTTTACCTGTGTGTTTCCTGGAATTGTTTTTTGACTAAGCTTTTGATTGTGTCTATTAAACTTGTGCACATGGATCCTCACTATTTCCCTGAGTCTCCTGCATTACACATACTCAACTGTGAACAAATAGGCTTTGTGGTGTGTAAGTTCTGAGCTGTTGCGTTCTGCTTTGATCTTTGTGTTTAACCTTGCTCTATTTCTCTGTTTACCTGTTTGTGTCAAATCAGAAGGGCAAAATCCAATCATGTACTGACCTGTGCCAGGACTTTTGATTATTCTTTGTATTTCCCTACTGGTTAAGTTGGTAAGGGTAAGGATTATATTTTTCACTTCATTAAAAATGTACTTACTATATCGCAGTATTAAGCCCTGTATATCTTGTAGATCTAGTTCAATTAAAAAATGATGACTAGCCATGATATTGTAACAGTACATGCCATTCTGTATTTTTACAGAATTGATTATTCATAAATGAAGCAGACAATTTTGGTCAAAAGAACAGGAAATGGCTGTTGTAAACCTGGTCATGGCCAGCAACAATATTTTCCTATGTGAAATTCAGAGCAGAGACATACTGCCTTGGGATAGTAAACATCTTGTTTGATGTGGATGAGTTCACATGGCCCCCAGGCCAGAGACATGATCCAGATAATGAAATGCTGAGATTGAATGTGAATAGTTGGGGGGGGGGGGGAAATCCTAAACACAGTATTCCCTTATTTGAATTTATTGATACACTACTGGATTTTCCACTGTGTGGGTTGTATTTATCTGTATGTATTTATTCTGTAATTGACTATTCCTTTTTGTATAGTGTAAATTCAAGCAATTAAAATTTTGAAATGTGGCCTTTTAGCATTTAGTGTACCTCTATATTTCTACAATGTATTTTGAATTGTGTTCTGAATTGATCCTGTCTTAGGTATTCTGTGTGTATGCTTTTTTTTTTTTTTTTTTTTTTTTTTGGCTTACTTGTGTGTGCCAAAAGTTGGGTTTTAAATAGAAGATTGAATGATTTTGCATTTAATGTTTACTTTTGGAATGGAAGTTTGTGGTTAGTGCTGATAAGTGAGGGGTTTTGGAATTGTGGTTTAGGTTTTGAGGAAGTGGGATAATGTTCGCTGAAGTGCATTGAAGCAACTGTGGAAAAACTGTAAAATAAATTCTCAATGTAGGTCTGCGCCTTAACATCAACAACAAAGTGCTGACCAAAGGACCACTATACTAACCTCTTATAATTATCATATCCCTATAGGGAACACATCAGTATAGGTAACAACAAGGCAGTCAGGTTCATGGCACCATGAAACAGCTGGATGCCTCACAGAATTAAGCCCTTTAAATCATGCTGCAAAATGCTCTGGTGTTTGCTATATAAATTGTGCTTGCTATCAGCAGAGATTATGGCAAGCAAACAACAAATTATCCCATGTTTTTTTTTTTTTTTTTTTATATATAAATTAAAAACCCTGTTTATCAAGTCATCAGAGCCTGACTCTGAGTGATTTCACCCCAGTTGCATTTGGGTTCATGTGTGTCAGGGCCCCTTAAGGCTCATGAAAATCCTGCATGCTAATCTCACATTAACAATCACTTACACTCACCTCACTGTCGGCACAGTCTGGGAATCCTCACCATCCATCTCATACCCTTTGAGGATCATTTGCTGGAACCTGCAAAATTTACTTTGGGTGTGGGGGTAAGGAAGGGGTGGGTGGTTTTTGGAGGCTAATCATGAACCTGAAGAAACCCTAACATCTATTCCTCCTCCCATTAGATGGAACAATGAATGTTTATGATGCACCATTGAGATCTATTTAAATTATCTTGTCTATGAATTCCTGGGCAAAAATAAGGGGTTGCTTTATTGGAGGCCATGTTTTATTACATCACAGCACTCATTTATTAAAGTCCTGTGGAATTCAAGTCTAAAGGGGGTGGTTAACTTTCAATGTGTTCTCTCTCTCTCCTCTTTAACATGCTGTGCCTTTTTCACCCTTGCCTTCCCATCACTTTTGCTGAAATCTTCCAAAGCTTAATGAGTTTTCTCTACAGAGACATGTGGAAGCAGAAGAAAGCACTCTTCACTATGCAGGCCCATGAGCAGCTGTAATCCTCCATCGATCCCTCTGTGATTTGTTGCTGTCAGCTTTTCAAAACGATAGAAAGGGTGAAAAAGTGCTCCGATTTCAAATTAGCTTAAGTTATAGTTGGGTCTTAATACAGAGTGATAACATGCCTCTTGAAAAGCCATTTTGGTCTGCGGCCTCTCTGAGAAGGCTGTTGCACCTAGTGTTAGTACATGTCACTTGAAAACTCAGTATCAATATAAATGTTTTTAACAACTAATTATTGTAAATCTAATGTGCACATTGTGAAACCGTGGTTGAAGCCTCATATCTTCATATCAGTTTGTATGTTATTCCTGCAGTAGATTTACATCGATCTAAGTGAAATATTAGAATCAGAAATGCACTAGCTGCACGCTGTGTAATATGTAATGCATAAAGAGACAAACAGCTCACTTCATGTCTCTTTACAAAGAAGATAAGAAAGTCAGCAATTCAGCCATTCTTCTGTAGAAATTCTTTATTCAGAGGCTTCCTTGGAAATTAAAAGCTAATGTAACCCATTCCATATTCCAAATGATGTTTTTCAGACACTATCAAATTACTGAGAATATGCTGTCTTTAAATACAAAAAGCAATATAAATAAATTATTTTTCAATGACCACAAATGAAGAAAAAGTAGTTCACAGTGGAAAAGGTTTGAGTAATTGATTTGTTTTGAAATCTTGTCCAAGAAGATTTGAGAACATTTTAGAGCATGATAAGATTCAGTATTGGGGATTGCGATTGGTTTCACAGACTTTCAATGAGAAGCTAATAATTAGCCACATGAATGCATAAGTATTTGTCATTTTGAATCAATTACCACACACATGCACAAAAACACAAACACATATATACTTCTCCAGTCACTGTAAAAACATATTTGTTGATTTACCTTTAAAAAAGTAAATAACCTGGTTGACGCAATAACAACTAAGGAATGTCAAAGAAAGATATTCTGTTGATCAGATTAATATTTCAAAATCCATCAGTGTTATTATAAACCAAATGCTTTTTGTTAACGCATTATCTATGACTTAAGCTCATGTATCATATCAACTCATCTGTCCATTGCAATGGCTAGAGACAATTCACATGTTTAAGTAATTGATAACTGGTTTAAATTTGCATTGACTAAGATTTTAATCTGAGTAACGACAAACAGCCTATTGTATTAACATTTCAAGAAATTGACTTGTTTGTCTTAAAATTATTAGTTGTATTGACCCATAGCTAAAGTTAACATGACAAGACATGTTATGCACTTTTAACTATTCTGCATTGTGACAACTGCATTGTGTAACCTAGATATACACAGATCAACATATACTAAAACAATTTGTAATATTCATATTTATTTAAGTGTGGACAGGAAAGTGGATCAACTGTGTTGTGCAAGTAAAGTAGAAGAAGTGAGAATAATTATTCTTACCAGCAATCCAAATAACATTAAAACACAGACATAAATATATTTCTGTATATGACTATAAAGATGTGGTAACATTTAACTGCACAGCAATGTCGTTATGGAATGAACATTTCTGCACGTCAATAGTCATCATCCACTTTGTAATGAAACTCTTTACACATAAACACAACTTGTGATAATTTTTAGCCCTCCACAGTTTGTGCAAGCTATTCCCTAGCCCTTCAACAACAGTCAGTATCTGACCAGAGAGCCACTCTTTGCTTGGATATTTTTGGGTGGTGTGCCATTCTCAACCTAGCAGTAGCATTAAAACGTAAAAACCCTGTAATGTTACTGAACCTGATACACTATAATATAAAGACTGATAAATCACAGTGCAAAACCTCATGCTATTATGACACCATCAGTCCTATGTGGGTTCCTTCATATGCCTGAGTAGTTGGGGACATACTGCACCTTTCCTACAAATTTGGTGGTCCTAGGACTCATGGTCTTTGGTCTCTATATCATTGTAGTGAATACTACTACTACTACTACTACTAATAATAATAATAATAATAAAAATAATCATAAAATTGTGTGATATGTTGCTGATAGCCAAAATGGCTAAAGAGAACCATGTTTTAGTAGTAACTAATTGGAAATCTAGTTACAGATTAGCAGAACAATGCAACACACCAAATTTTTTTTAGCTCAGTTGGTTCCTAAGAAACAGCTATTTGAATTTAACTCTACTCCTATTGACATTCATACCACAAACTTAACACATCTCTTCATAACATTGGCCTGAAGTTGCCATTCAGAACTATACAACCAGTCCTCAGTTACAGCTGGTTTAGTTAATCAAGCTCTGCCCTACTAGGATTGTTTTTTTTTTTTAAATCTAAAAATATATAAAAATATATTTTACAAATTATGCAAATTTTTTATAAATTTGAGTGGTTGTGGCTACAGGTGGCTCAACATAACCCAATGGCTGGGCATTTGAGGCAGGATAAAACACTCAACTAGCTCATGGCCCATTTCTATTGGCCGGGCATTCGCAGAGATGTTCGCCAGTGGTGTGTGGCAAGTCGCGATTGTCGCAGATACAGATTTTTAAGGATTAAGAGAAGGATTAAGAGAAAAAAAAAATCACTATTAACCTTAATTTTTTTTTTCTAATTTCCTAGAGATATACTCATTTTTGTGTGCAAATAATAATGGTCCCCAGTGGCCAATTTGAGTAAGTTGCGTGGCTTACCTGTGCATCCCTAGAGGAACCTAGCAGTCAAGTTTTATAAAAGTAGGTCGCTGCATTAACGCTGTTAAATGCCTACTGAAAGCTGATTGGCTGATGGTGGCCATGTTTTTTAAGTGATCATGTCATTATAACACTTACATATTAGCACAGATATGCACTCCACCAAATTTCACTGCAATAGGGCTTATGGTTCTTGAGAAACAGGTATTTGAACTCAGTCGGCCCCTGTGTATGATCATGCCCCAAACTTTACGTATGACCTCAGAATGGTTTCTTGCATATATTTGCAGATTTCATGGTTTTTTGTTGAATCATTTTTAGAGACATTGCCTTAGAGTATGTAACACTTCCCAGGTTCGGGTAGGGAATGAGGAAGCTGGAGACAATATCGGAACAATTCAAAAGGCACTTTATTCTTTTGTTTTTACTTTCACTTTTCAGCAATTTTATTTTATATGCACACACATACACTCGCACACAAGGCTCTGTGCTGGTTGGCTTTCTCTTTCTCCCTCTGCTTCTCCGGGAGCACCTCAAAGCACAAATCAACTCTCACTGATTACACAAAGGTGAGAATCATCACACATTACCTGCTGGTTCAACCTGCCTCCTCACTGTCCACAGCCCACATATGACCACACCCCTGCTCCCACATACCCCCCACCGCCCGACTCATTGGCGCCCCAGTAGGTAGTATCGGAGGGTAGGGACCACCCACCGCCAGACACTCCTTCTCGATGGTGCTGTACTTTGTCTCTCTCATCAACAGCTTCTGCTGATGTACGGCATGGGGCACTCTTCTGCCTCCACCACCTGGGACAAAAACACCCCCAGTGGCCCCAACACAATACATAGTGGCATATCCATTATGTGGACGGAGGATTCTGTACATGAGATGTTGAAATGACGCTGGGGCTCCAAACAACTCAAACCGAAGGGTGACAGACTGGTGTAACCCAAATGGAGTGGAAAAGGCTCTTTTTTCCCCCTGATATCAGAGTCAAGGGAATCTGCCAATATCAATTAGTTAAATCCATTGTCGAATAAAACCAGTCAAGAAGTTCATCAATGCGAGGCAATGGATATGCATCAAATTTAGATACCGTGTTTACTTTTCTATATCATCATAGACTATCCATTCTATCCATTCTATAGTCCAAATGGACCGACCCATCAGTTTTGGGTACCAAACCCACTGGGCTGCTCCAGTCACTGTGGGACTCCTCGATTACTCAATTACCATGTTGAGCATAGCCTTGAGTTCCTCCCGAACCATATTTTTTTTTGTGTTGAAGGAGCCTGTATGGGCGGCTGCATAAATTGAGTCTCAATGTGGTGTTCTATGAGGTTCACGTGACCAGGTAGAGGCGAAAAAACATCAGAAAATTTCTCCTGCAACCTGGTAACCTGTGCTCTCAGGGATGGTGAGAGGTGGCCTCCACAGGGGACTGGGGTCAATTGGGCTGCACCATTTAGACTTACCTCTGGTCCCAGCTCCTCCTGCTTGGGAACCACCATCGCATGAGCCACAGGAACCGCCTCTCTCCATGGTTTTAGGAGATTGAGGTGATATATTTGAAGTGCATTACCTCTATCCATTCGCCTGACCTCATAGTCGACTTCTCTGACTCGCCAATGTAACCTCAGGGGTCCTTGCCAAGTAATTTAGAGCTCGATGGGGGTAGCAAAACTAGCACTCCCAGTGCACATTCCCATAGCTGAGTACCCCTGTTATACAGCCAGGATTGACGTTCTTGTGCCTGTAGAAAATTCTCCTGTGTTAATTGTCCCAATGTGTGGAGTGTTGCTCTCAGATCAAAAACATACTGAATTTCATTCTTGCTATTAGAAGGTCCTCCCAATTTTCCCTAATTTCGTCTAGGGTGCCACAAGGCTTCCTCCTGTACAATAATTCAAATGGGGAAAACCCTGTGGAGGCATGTGGGACCTCTCATACTGCAAATAACAGTGGCTTGAGCCACTTATCCCAATTCCACGCATTATCGTGAACGAACATACGAATCATATTTTTAAGAGTTTGATTAAACTGTTTGACCAGCCTGTCCCTCTGCGAATAGTAAACAGATGCAAATAGAATTAATACCCAATCATTCCTAACGTTCGCGTAGTGTCTGTGACATACATCGTGCCCTGGTCAGTCAGGATCTCTTTTGGAATCCCAACACAGGAGACATGGAAGAACATGGAAGAGCGTCTCCGCAACACTACTTGCTGATATGTTGCGCAAAGGAACTGCTTCCGGATATCACGATACATAATCCACAAGAACTAACACAAAGTGATATCCTCGCATACACTTTTCTAATGGCCCAATGAGGTCCATACCAATTCTTTCCAAGGGACCCTCAATTAATGGTAATGGGCACAACGGAGCTTTTGGTGTGGATGGCGAATTCACCTGCTGACATGCCACACACCATTGGCGAACATCGCTGTGAATGCCCGGCCAATAGAAACAGGCCATGAGCCAGTTGAGTGTTTTATCCTGCCTCAAATGCCCAGCCATTGGGTTATGTTTTCTCTTGTTTTAATTGGCATTCTGAATCACATAATCAAGTAGCCTATATTAATATATCCTCATATTTTTAATGAGTATAAAGGTGCACAGATTTTTCTTGACCAAGTGTAGTAGTTTTTGTTGGGGAACAATAAATTAATTCATTCATCACCTTAAGTTAACACTTTATTATGTTCAGGGTCACAGTGGATCAGAAACATCACGCACACATACGTACACACTCATACACACCTATGGGCAATTTAGAGTCACAAAGGTTTTTGAGAAGTTTGAGGTAACCAGAGCACCCAGAGGAAATTCACACAGACATGGGAAGAACATGCACAGAAACTCCACACAGACTACCTTCTGTGCCACTGACCCACCCCACAAAAAATTAGAAATGTAACAGTTAAACAATGACTTAAATTATATGCTATGGGTTACCTTAAATAACCCTTTTTAATTTGATTTCTTTTTAATTTGAATTAAAATCTGAACCACTGTTGATAAAAAAAAAAAATACACCTCTTGGATTTTTTCACTGGCAGTGTTTAGTATGGTTTATAATAATTACCATTATTCATTTTATTTGTATTCTTTTTTCTTTTGAATCAGTTTTTTTTCCTATGGAAACATAGTAATGCTTCTGCTTCATCACAGCAGCTGGACTTTTTATGTCTTGTTCTGTTTGGAAATTGTGTTCACATTATCACAGTTTCTTTTAAAATATAAGACACTTTGCTTGTTTTTTCTGTGTACTTCAAATGCAAGGTCATGAGTTTTTTGATAAACAGTATGATTTGGGATTTTTTCCTATGTACAACAACATCAGCCATGTTCCAAAATCTAGCGTGAAGCCTTCACATAATAGTGAATGCTGTTATACCAACAAGATGCTTTCAAGCTGCTTTATAAAAAAAAAAAAAAACTGCATGATGTGCCCTCTTGTTATCCACTCACACCAGATTCTGCTCTGCTCTAGATCTGCTCTGCAGATGCTAACTACCATCTTACTAATTTTTTACCATATATTGTCAAATGAAACTGTTGCAACTGTTGCATTTCTATTGCATAATCACAAGCTACTAATCATTTAAAATCTCTTTTAAGGCTGTAAAACAACACTACTAATTTAGAGTATGAGAAGAAAATGACTCCTGAATAGCAGGTGACATTTATACAAATATAACCAGGTTCTTTTCCATACTTTGGAAGATTGCTCATCATAGATAGTGTTTGAAGGATACTAAAAAATCTATGATGATGATGACAATGATGATGATGAGGAGGAACATGGTGGACTCAGGACAATACACTGGTATGGTCATGATTGTCTCAGGACAACTGACGGTAATGACGACAGACTAAGGAGAACAAAGATGATAGTCTCAGAATAACATACTGTGATAGACTCATGACAACAAACCGTAATAATGATGATTGTAGTCTCAGGACAACACAGTGTGATGATGATGATGGCCTAAGGACAACACACTGTGATGGCAATGATAGTCCTGGGACAACACACTGTGATGATGATAGTCTCAGGACAACACATTGTGATGAAAGACTCAAGCCAAGAAACTGTGATAATGATGATGATAGGCTCAGGACAACACATTGGGATGATGAGGATGATAGTCCCAGGACAACAAAGCGTGGTGATCATGATAGTTTCAGGACAACACATTGCTGTGATCATGATAGTCTCAGGACAACACAATTCGATGATGAAAGACACAACGCACTGTAATGAGGAAAGACTCAGGAAAAAGGAGGATGACAGTGTCAGGACAACACACTGTGATGGCAATAATAGTTGCAGCACAACACATTGTGATGATCATGATAGTCTCAGGAAAACACACTGTGATAATGATTGTCTTAAGACAGCACACTGTGATGATAGTCTCAGGTAAACACAGGACAATAGGACAACACACTGTGATGATGGTGATGATGATGATGATCTCAGAACAACACACTATGATGATTATAGTCTCAGGACAACACATGACAATAGGACAACACACTGTGATGATGGTACTGATGATGATGATGATGATGATGATGGACTAAGGACGACGATGGATTGAATTGAATGATGAATTGACAACTGAAAATTGATGATGAAAGACTTAGGACAACATTCTGATGATGATAGTCTCAGGACAACACACTGTGATGAAGAAAGACTCAGGAGAACACATTGTGATGAGGAGGATGACAGTGTCAGGACAACACACTGTGATGGCGATAACAGTCGCAGCACAACACATTGTGATGATCATGATAGTCTCAGGAAAAAACACTGTGATAACGATTGTCTTAAGACAGCACACTGTGATGCTGATAAGCTCAGGACAACTACCTGTGATAATTATAGTCTAAGGACAACATATTTTCATGATGATGATGATGATGATGATGAAGATGATGATCTAGTCAGACCAACACATGATGATGATGATGATGATGATCATGACAGACTCCAGAAAACACATTGCGATGATGATGATAGACACAAGACAACACACTGTGATGATGATGATGATGATGAGGAGGAGGAGGAGGAGGAGGATGATGAGGATGATAGACTCAGGACAACACATTCCGGAGAGGAGGATGACAGACTCAGGACAACACACTGTGGTTATGATGATGATGATGGTGATTATGATGATAGACTCAGGACAGCACACTGTCATTATGACGATGATGATGATGATGGTGGTGGTAGTTGTGGTAGAGGACTCAGGACAACACACTGCTGTGTAGATGATGAAAGACACACTGTGGTTATGATGATGATGATGATGATGATGATGATGATGATAGTAGACTAAAAAAAACACTGTGATGATGATGATGATGATGATGATGATAGAATCAACACACTGTGGTGCTGATGGTGAAAGACTAAGGACAACATCCTGAGATAATAATATTCTATGATTTTAAAGATATCAGGACAACACACTGTGATGATGATGATAAGGATGATGATGATGATAGACTCAGGATAGCACACTGTCGTTATGACATTGATGATGATGGTGATAGATTCAGGACAACACAATGTGATGATGTAGATGACGATGATGATTATGACGATGAAGAAGATGATAATAGTAGACTGAGGAAAACACACTGTGATGATGATAATGATGATAGAATCAACACACTGCGGTGCTGATGATGATAAACTAAGGACAACAAACTGTGATGAAGTCAGTCTCAGGACAAAACACTGTAATGATTATAGTCTAAACATACTGTCCAACATACTGTCATGATGATGATGATGATGATAGATTCCGGACAACACAATGTGATGATGACGATGATGATGATGATGATGACGATTTCAGGAAAAGACTCTATGATGATGACAGTCTCAGGACAACACAATACTGTCATGCCGCTGCAGCTGCTGAAGATGCTGCTGCTGCTGCTGCTGATGATGATTACCTCAGGAAAACACACTGTGATGATGATGATGATGATGATGATGATAGAATCAGGACAACACACTGTGGTGCTGATGAAAGACTAAAGACAACAAACTGTGTTGTTGATGATGATGATGATGATTATTATTACGATTTCAGGAAAAAACGCTGTGATGTTGACAGTCTCAGGACGACACAATCTATTCTAGTCTAGATTCTAGTCTAACGATGACATACTGTCCTGCTGATGTAGATGATGATGATGAGAATAGACTCGGGACAACACACTATAATAATAATAATAATAATAATAATAATACATTTTATTTATAAAGCACTTGATGATAATGATAAAAATAATGATTTTAAAGATGATATCAGGACAAAACACTGTGATGATGATAATGATGATGATGATTTCAGGAAAAGACACTGTGATGATTACAGTCTCAGGACAACCCAATGTGCAGATTCCAGTCTAAGAACAAAATATTGTCATGCTGATGACTACATGTAACCAGGTCCACAACTGCTGCTCTCTCTTGTTTGCACTAAAATGTAAATATCTACACATTCACACGTGCCGTGAATGTCTATAGTGTACATATTGTATTTTATTGTATTTTATTTTATTGTATTTTATTTTACTTTTTTTTAATTACTTGTCTTGTTATGTTGGTGTCTCACACCATGGGTCTGAGGGAAACGGAATTTCAATCCTCCGTGTGTCCTGTACATATAGCAGAATTGACAATAAATTTGGCCTTTGACTTTGACTACAAAGTTAAAGTCAAAATTTATTGTCAATTCTGCTATGATTTTGATGATTTTATGATGATCTCATAACCTGTTATGATAACCTCAGGACAACATATATGATAATTATATTCTCAGGACAACATCATGATTATGATGATAGACTCAGGATAAAACACTGTGACGATGATGATAATCATGATGATGATGATGATGATGATAGACTCAGGACAACCAACAGTGTTGTTGATGATGAAAGACCAAAGAAAACAAACTGTGAATATGATGATGATGATGATGATGATGATGATGATGATAGACTCAGAACAACACACTCTGATTCTACTCTCAGGACAAGATACTGTCATAATGATGATGATGATACACTCAGGACAACACATTGCTGGGATGATGATGTTGATGATGATGATGAAACATTCAAGACAAAACATTGTGATGGTGATTATGATGATCATGATGATGATGAGGATGATGATTTTATGATGATCTCAGGACAACACACTGTGATGATGATGATGATGATGATGATGATGATGATGATACACTCAGGACAACATACTGTCATGATGATGATGATGATGGACTCAGGACACTGATGATGATGAATTCAGTACTTCACCGTATCCACCCTCTCCAAGCGGTACAGAAGATGGATGGATGGATATTAATAATAATATGTTATCATATGCCCTAGCACATGAAACGCTCCTCACACGACTGCCACCAGGATGCTGAAGGAACAGCGCTGCTGCAGCACTGATCTTGTGTAAAGCACAGCAGCACATGGCTGCAAGGCAGGGTGGCAGAACAAAGCATGGCTCATGGCTAATTATGGCAACGCCAGCTCCTCACCCTCACACCAAAGCCTACAGACAATAAAAGGGTGCGTGGGACACAGATTTTTGTTATATTTTCATGGAAAATCTGATCCCTCTCTCTCTCTCTCTCTTTTTCTATTTTTGAGTTTGATAATGTTAGTTAACTACACACTGTGGACTAAGCTTACCGTTAGCCTCTCTAATTACATTACATTTTCTAGCCTTCATGGTAGCAAGCTAACAGTTAACCTGACTAATCTCCATTTCTAGCTTCTATGCTAGTTCATGCTAACCCCTAACTTGGCTAATCTCTGTCTCCTAGCTTCCATGACAAACTATTCACTAATCCTAGCCAGCTACCCTATATTCATAGCTTTCTTAGTAGTGAGCTTAACAAGCAGCTAGCCACCCAAAATTTGCTAACTTATTTTAGAACGACAGAAACCTAAAATTATCTTACTGAGTTAGTTTAATGTTAAAAAGCAAATTAAGCAGAGTAATAACATTGTACCTAATATAGAAAACTTTGCAGATTATGTTAGCTAAATAAATCTAAAATGGCTCAGAAGAAGGAGACCCACGTGTGTGATCTCATGTTGACGTCATATACCTTCAGCAATTTTGGTAGCCTGTTGCTGGTTTTGAGCCTGGGGCTTATTCAAAGATGTTGACCCAGGCCAACCATGACTTGGTAAAATCAGGTTGTGCAAGGCACCCTGGACCTGAATTTCACCCTCCTGTCTAAAGGTGTGTGTCAGTGACCTAGTCCCTTTTTTTCCACACACATTTTCAACACAAGCTTCCCTCCTGATTTAAACAATAGTCTCTGTCCCAAAAAGACTTTGCTCCTCAAGTCTCAATGACTACAGGCTTGTTTGGCCTGACCTCTGTGGCTATAAAAACATTTGAGAAATTGGTGTTTCTAACTGGTAGGAGGCAACAGGTGAAGCTAGGGAGCTCACATCTGGAACTTTGACCATCAGACCTGGTGCACCTAAGGGATGTGTGTTCTCCCCACTTTACACTAATGATTGCACCTTCAAGGATCTTTCTGTTAAACTCCTGAAGTTTACAGATGAATAAAGAGTGATTATTCTCATCTGAGATGACAGAGTCTGCATACAAGCAGGAGGTTGAATGGCCCATCCTCTGGTTTAGTAAGAACAATATGCTCAAAACTGTGCAATTGACAGTGGACTTAAGAAGGTTCCCCCCATAACTGCCTATCCTCACCTTGCACAACATTGTGCAACATTCTCCCCTGTGCAATATTCTTCCTTTTTCTTACAGTCTAATAGTTATATATACATAGTATCCACTTCTGTTTGTAGTAATCTTGTGATATATTTCCAATGTCATCTATGTCCTTGTCTTTGTTATGCTATTGCAATGTTTAATGTCTGTAAGTACAATGAGAGCTCAACAACCAAGTCAAATTCCTTGTGTACTCTAGTGTATTTGGGTAATTGTGGCAGCAGGGATGTGGTCGAGCACCAGTTTGTGAATGGACTATGGAGTTGAGAGAGTGAGTGGTAAGGATGAGCCTGCACCTGTGGAGGATTTGACTAATGACTGCTCTGTGTTTCAGGTACCAGGGGCAAGGAGAAAAATTAGGGAGACAAGAGCCAGAGAGACAGAGAGAGAAAGCTGACTGGATTCGTGCTGTGTTATTGTTTTGAGGAACAAATACGAGAGAGCACTGAAAATGCGATTCAGAAAATTAAATAAAAAGTCTCTTTTGAGTTGTCCCAAGCCTATCTTCTGTTTCCTCATTCCCACACGAACCCAAGAGGGAGTCACACTGTTGCTGAAACCTGGGATTGAGGAAGATATGCCATCATGGAGCTCTCACCCCTCTTCAAGATCATACAGACCCTTGCTGACATCCACCAGACTCAACAGCAGGCCCTCCTCAAGCTGCACATGGAGTAAGAGCATCACCTCCAGGCTCTCAAGAGCTTGGTCAGCTGCTGGGTACTCCAGCAGCAGCCTCAGGGGCCGCAGAGGCCATGCCCCACATCACACTCTCAAAGAAGGGTCTGCAGGACAACCCTGAAGCATTTATCAAGCTCTTTGAGCTCAGCAGCGTGGGACAGGCCCAGTGGGCAGTCCGTCTGCTACCCATACTGTTGAGAGAACCCAGCTTGCTGTTGTGAACCCAATTTCCAGTTGTGAACCTGCTGGAGTACTTGGACCTGTGATGAGAGCAATCTTGCAATGGGTCGGCCGCACCACTGAACAACATCATCAACGCTTCCACTTGCTGACCTTCCGTAAGCTCGGCCATCCGTTTGCCTAACAGCATTGGGACACCTGTTGAAGGTTGCTGGGGGCGGACAAGGTACCGAAGAGGTTGTGGACCTCATGGTGCTGGATCAGCTTGTTGCCAGACTGCCAAAAGGAACAGCGGAATGGGTCCAGTGGCACTGGACGGCATTGTTGGAGAAGGTGGAATAACTGGCTGAGGACCATTTGGCGGCATATCCATGGGCAGGCAGCCCCCCTCTTGAGGTCAGGGCTAGTCTGTTTGGACTTTGTAGGTAAGCATACATGTTTTAAATCTGATGCAAGCAGCTACAATTAGACAGAGGTGGGGTTGTTATACAGTAGAAGAATTTGGGAAGATTGAAAACAAGTCTTGCATCTGCATTCTGAATGACTTGTAAGGGTCAGATGGAATGCAGGGGCAAATCTGCCAAGAGCATTTTGCAGTAGTCAAGTTTTTAGATTATAGGCACCGAACAAACACTTGAGTGAGCTCAGTAGATAGAAACAGATGAATAATACTGATGTTGTAAAGGAGAAACCTACATAACCAAGTCATGTTAGCAATGTGAGGTAAGAAGGTTAGTTGCATGTGGTCCCAGATGGTGTGATCCAAGAGTGGTTAAGTGTGATCAAGTGAGAAGATATAGATATGGGGATGCATTGCCAGGGTTGTACAGCAGCTCAGTCTTTTTTAAGAATTAGTTTAAAAAATAATAGGAAAAAAATGATACCAATCATAGATATTGGGGTATCAAGTGTGGACTTTTTCTGTATTGGTATAACCCTTGCTGTCTTGAAAGCAGTCTGTACATGACTGGATGTTATGGAGTCCTTAACAATGGAAGTGATGAAGTGGAGGTGGTTTTCTGAGATTGTCTTGAGCAATTTGGAAGGCATGACATTCTGGTGGTGGGATTGCAGGACAGGTTAATCTGCAGAATTTCTTCTGACATTAGAGGAGAAAGGAAGTAGTTGGGGAAGAGTGATCCTTCTCCAGTGAAACTTCCATCTGGAAATTTGCTCCTGGCAGAGCCTCCCTTGACAGCAAAGTCTAGGAGAGGACCCAGACAAAGAATGTTCCAACCAACCAAGACCTCAACAGTTGAACAGATAGCGTATGATGGGTGGTGATTAGTAGAGTATCACCAGTTCCCAGTTGTTGGACCCCAACTTGTAAAGGATCATGTGGTGATTGTGCACCAGTCTCCCATCATTACACAAAATCATGCACAGGCATCCTTACATAGGGAATCCAGGAGGCTGGCTTGGAACAACTCAAAAAAGGCTCTTTTATTGGCCGGTAATACTTCACTTGCTTTCCAGTAGTTTTATTTTAAATGACATACACACAGCTCAGTGCAGTGCAGATCTCGCTCAGCTATCTCTCCCGCGGCGCTCGTTTCTTCTCTCTTTATCCTCATCACCGCTCACTGAAACACAGAACCATCATTAACACAATTTCCCGCAGGTGTGTAATCCTTACCACTCACCTTCTCCAGCTCCACCCTCCAATCACAAACTGGGGCTTGACCACGCCTCCGCTTCCACATATGTCTTATGTTTTCATTTTTTCATTCAAATGCTACAATAAGCAGAATGCAATACGTAATTCAAGCATAGGGAATCCCTACTGTGATTGACTAGTCTGGACCACTGAGTGAGATACATGACTCTGATGTCTCCCTGTGAGAGGTTTTTCTTTCACATAAGAAAAACAAAGTGGTCTTGTTTTGTCATATCCAGAAAAGAAACAAAGCTGTACTTTAGTGATTTTTATACATTTTTTATACAGCTTTCAGTGTAACAATGTCCCTTTTGTTGTAATCATAAAACAAAATGTAAAATGTCCAAAAACAGCAAAATTGTAAGCATTGAGTGACTTTCATTCATTTCTCTCTAATATAAATTCTCAAGTTTTTATGAGATATGTATATATGCCCAGTCATTGCAAGCTAGACCACTGCTTAGCACCATTTAGCCACTGATAGTACTCCAAGCCATAAGGTACATCATTTGAATGTGTTAGTTTAGTTGAATTGCACTCCCTGCATTTAAGAGTTTATCCATAATAATACATGGATATGGTTTTAGCTAATTTCATTTCAATTGCTAAATAACATTCTCAATGGACACTTCTGTCAGATTATAACCGTGTAGCTCATTTGCTAATCATGTTGTTTTCCGAATAGGTTAGTGCTCTCTGTTAGTTAGCAAACAATAAAGTGGTCTCTACATCACTGAAAATTAATGTATATTTAGGAGTGAGCAAACCTGGAAATCTTGCTACAGATCCCCCTGTGTTATCGCTGCAAGACGCGAGTAGGTGTGTTTACAACAGCTGTATCGATGGCTAAATTTTAGATTTTGGAGAAACCTGTTCTGCTGTTCAATAAGGGATCCCAGCAGAGATTCTTAAAGCAGTTAATACCTGCAGCCTAGTTTATTTGAAACTAGGCAGATCAACTAGATCCACCCATCAATCTACCACTCATACCTATACTCGCTGCTTCAGAATATGAGGATCACAGAATGGACTCTGCCGCCATCTGCAGATCCACCAACAGCCGACTCAGTTGTGGAAAACAGTCGTATTCCATTTGAGTGACCACCAATGAGTGTAGAAACAGGGATAGGAGAAAAAGATTGAAGATTTGACTATTCTTCTCATTAAAGTAGGTGGCAAACCAATCAGCAGTCAGGGAGGAGGGTGAAGGAGGAGGAGGGTTGAGAAGTGCATGGATCAGATGCAGATGCTCCCAGATTTCCTTTCTGGAAGAATGGCTTAGCTGTTTTTAATTCTATCGATTGTGGCATAGCACATCCAGTAGACAAAGAGCAGAGTAAGAATTCTTCTTAGGTCTAGTAGACAAACTCAGCTACACCCGCTGCCCTATCCTCTGGTTATGCTTTCTCTCACACTCCACGAGAAGCTGGCAGGGGTGGCAGTACAGGTTTGCTATTGTCTCGGAGATGGTGCTTCACACCACTCTCCCTTTCTCATCTCAACATCTCTTCCTTTGAATTTCATGTAGTTACAGTTACCTCTCCAGTCAACCTTCTCATCGCTGTCATCTACCGACCTCCTGGTCCCCTCGGGGCCTTCCTTGAAGAGATGGATATGCTCCTCAGTCTTTTCCCTACTAA
>CM040981.1:10393203-10410477 GCA_022985145.1 Pangasius djambal | reverse complement strand
TCCCTTAATGCCTACTACCTTTTCTAATCTATGGATAAGGATATTGTGATCGATAGTGTCGAACGCTGCACTGAGATCAAGTAGAATTAGCAGACTAATGCGACCCTGATCGGCGGCTAAGTGCAGGTCATTGACTACTTTGACTAAAGCTGTCTCTGTACTATGGTGGGGCCTAAAACCAGACTGATAAAGTTCATAATATCTGAATAATGTCAGAATATCTGGCAAGTACTGGTCATTCCCTGCATCTGACAACAGTCTCCCATATTCGTCATATGTCTCTCATATTCTTCATATGTCTGGGGTAGGGTGGATAGAAGGAAGCCCTTTCTCACAAGAAAAAAAATCCAAGCCCACCTAAATCACCAAAATCATGTGGCAAAATGTGTTATGGTTTGATGAGACCAAGGCAGAACATTTTGGGAATAATTCTATATTATATGTTTGGCACAAAAACTAGATAGATTATCACCCAAAGAACATCATACTCACAGTAAAGCATTACTGGTGGCAGGATCATGCTGTGGGGCTGCTTCTTTTCAGCTGTAACTGGGACTCTATTCAAGATAGAAATCATGTGCAGTTCAAAATATTTATACTATTTATTATTATTCCTAATCCATTTTGCACAAAACCTGCAGCCTTCTGTTGATGAAGATGAAGAAAATGTCACCTTTCAGCACAATAATGACCCAAAGCATAAATCCAAGTCAAAAAAGGAATGCCTTCAGAAGAAGAAGAAGAAGGTCAATGGTTATGTTTCCGATATTAATCGCAATTTGGCAATATTCTAATTAGTATTGACTCATTAGTATTGCCGCAATCCAATTGCCCGATTCAGATTAAGGCAATATTCTGACTCCCTAAATTTCGATGCCCACCCCATGGAATATGCCTGTTTTAATCGGAATTTTGTTGCATGTAAACACCTTATTCAGATATCTCCACTGAAAAGAGATATATGTGCATGATTAATCTGCAAGGAATTGTGGGTGCTAACAGATGCTTAGCTGTAGGCTAGGTATTTAGGAATGGCAACTCAGGCATACTTACAACAACCATGTATACATATTCCAATGCCTGTACGCATATATCATATTCAGAATATGGCTGCAACTCGATTATAGACCCTAAATGGTATTTGATGTGCATGTAAAATGTAGCCAGTGTTTTGGAATGGTGCAGACCAGAGTCCAAATCTAAATCCTATTAAAAACCTGTGGAATGACTTGAAGAGGGTTGTGCAAAAAAGGTCCCCTCACAGTTAGGTAGGTCTGGAACATTTTTGTATGGAAGGGTGGAATAAAATTGCCAAATCAAGATGTGCCAAGTTTGTAGACTCTTACCTAAAAAGACTGAGTGCTGTAATACAAGCAAAAGGTGCTTTAACAAAGTATAAATTAAGGGATGTGCAACCAGGGCATTGCAGGATAAGATATTGCAAGATACAAACATGTTAATTTGCTTTTCATTTGAATTTTGTTGGTTGCTATATCACATTAAAAGTGAAAAACAATCTCAAATGATATATCTTGGTTTAATTTTTTACATCACAAAAAAACTGCTATTTTAACAGGGGTGTGTAGACTTTTTAAATCCACTGTAAGTATGTGTCCACTGATTGTACACAGTAAAATTGGCAGTGTTAATGAAGCAGAGTTAATCTACATTTACTTTTAAGGAGTTATCTTAACAACAAATAGTGAAAGACACCCCCTAATGTTGGTAAAAAAAAAAAAAAAAAGTTAAATTTTGCATAGTGAACTTTATTCTGTTAAGCTCCACCCCTCAAATTAACCCTGAAGATCTGAACAGAAGTTTTCTCGGTGCTATTTTCTTTTCTCTCACACTGAAAGTTAAGCTCTTTTAAGTAACTTATTAAAGCATCATTTTAATATTTTATAAGAATAAATGTGCTAATACTATTGCATAGGTTGTACAACCCGAATTCTGGAAATGTTGGGATGTTTTTTAAATTTGAATAAAATGAAAACTAAAAGAATTTCAAATCACATGAGCCAATATTTTATTCACAATAGAACATAGATAACATAAATGTTTAAACTGAGAAATGGGACGGGGGGGGGGGGGGGGGGGGGGGGGGGGGGGGGGGGGGGGGGGGGGCATGTTTACCATGGTGTAGTATCTCCTCTTCTTTTCAAAACAGTTTGAAGACACCTGGACATCGAGGTTACGAGTTTCTGGAGTTTTGGTGTTGGAATTTGGTCCCATACTTGCCCGATATAGGTTTCCAGCTGCTGAAGAGTTCGTGGTCGTCTTTGACGTATTTTTCAAATGTTCTCTATAGGCGAAAGATCTGGACTGCAGGCAGGCCAATTCAGCACCCGGACCCTTCTACTATGAAGTCCTGCTGTTGTAATAGCTGCAGTATGTGGTTTTGCATTGTCCTGCTGAAATACACAAGGCCTTCCCTGAAATAGACGTCATCTGGAGGGGAGCATATGTTGCTCTAAAACCTTTATATACCTTTCAGCATTCATAGTACCTGCCAAAACATGCAGGCTGCCCATACCGTATGCACTTATG
Source organism: Pangasius djambal (assembly GCA_022985145.1). NCBI lineage: Eukaryota > Metazoa > Chordata > Actinopteri > Siluriformes > Pangasiidae > Pangasius > Pangasius djambal. Next base: position 10,407,930 of record CM040981.1, on the reverse strand, counting down.
CACCCCCATACCATCAGAGATGCTGGCTTTTGAACTGAACACTGATAACACGCTGGAAGGTCTCCCTCCTCTTTAGCCCGGAGGACATGGCGTCCGTGATTTCCAACAAGAATGTCAAATTTGGACTCGTCTGACCATAGAACACTTTTTCACTTTGAAACAGTCCATTTTAAATGAGCCTTGGCCCACAGGACACGACGGCGCTTCTGGACCATGTTCACATATGGCTTCCTTTTTGCATGTGGTACGTCCCGTAAGTTATTCTTTTTTATTTATTTTTGCATGTGTTGTATATGTTTTATTGCGTGCTACAGATTGTGCACAGTTTTCTCTCTCTCTCTCCTTCTGACAGCGCTTGATTGGGACCAGCTGCAGGAGATTACGTTGTACGGGATTACGGGAGCGTTTAAATGCTGGGAAGCAGAGCAGTGTGAGAGCTTGTGTAGTGTGCGCGTCGTGAAGCTCCGCCGCGGGTATTGTGCCGGTCCGTCCTCTGTTTCCTGCCCCAGACAACGTTTGATAGTTGTGTAGTGTTGTTGAACGACGGCGTTGTTGACTTGCCGTTGAAATAGTCTGTGTGAGAAGTCTTTTTTTTCAGTTGTACCGCGGAGACTCCGTTTCCTAAACGGCAAAGATTACGCTATTTTGATTCCTCTGTAACCCAGTATTCAAGAGTTTTATTTGTAAATAATTATTCCTTATTTCTGAAGCAGTAGGTTGGGGATCGCCTTTTATTTTGTGAACTCCGTTTTCTCCTGGTTTTTGGCCAGCTAGGGAGTTAGGGAAGACTTCTGTATTTCTTTTGGGGGATTTTTCTTTGTTAGGTAACTTAAACTTTTCTAAACCCCTAGTTAGTTTTACTTTGGTTTGTTATTTTGGCCTGGATCCCCTTCCGAAGTTATGCGCTTCTAATCGATGATTTAAGAAATAATAAACTTTTCAGCTTGTGAACATGCCTCTATTATGGTCATTGTGAGCTGGGACAGGAGAGGAGGAGCAAAAGTACTCTTTAATTTTTATTCTCGTCACCGGCCTTACCAACCCTAGACTGGTCGGGACGTGACAATTGGGGGCTCGTTCGCCCTTTTATTTTGTTCATTGTATTCGTTTACTAATCATTTTTGCTTGGCTGTTTTTGAACTTTCGATAGGGGAGGAAATTCATATGGTTTAATATGGAATTCGATTTAGTTAAATTTACTCTCTCGCCTTAGACGAATTTGATCGGTGTAGGAAAAAAACATCTAATTTTAATAGCGGAATTTTTTAATTTAACGGTTCCTAAAGAGCAAAAGAAACAAGTCATTAAAGATGAATTGTACGGTAAGTTAGTGGAGACCGGTGTTTTACCGGAAAGCGCTGTAGTAGAAAGTGAGGCAGAGACTGACAGGGAGGCCGCAGCTGACGATGCAGATTCGGTAGGCAGTGAAAAGGCTCCTCAAGTAGCAGACCCGATGGTAACTATTCGTTTAAAGGAATTAGATCTTGCATTAAAGAGACAGGAGCATGAAACACAACTACTCCGATTAAAAGCGCTAGAGTTAAAGGCTGACCGGGATGTCAAGTTACGAAAACTAGATCTGGAAGCTCAAATGCTGCGTAGTAAACCAGTCCCTCTACCGCGCACCAGGCCCCCTTCCAGTAGTTCTGAGGTTGGGCAACCTGACTTCAATGTATGTAAGTATGTTAAACTTGGTGTGGACTCGCACTTTGTGGCTTTTGAATGGGTCACGGTTAAATTAAAATGGCCCAGAGATCTGTGGGCATTGCTGTTGCAGTTTGTGCGGCTTTGCCAGTTGAAGATTCACCAAATCATGAAGTTGTGAAACTGGCTATTTTGCGAGCTTACTAACTGGTCCCGGAGGTATACCGGCAGAAGTTCAGGGCTTGTTCAAAGACAGCCAAGCAAACATTCGTGGAGTTTGCGCGTGAAAAGAAAGCGTTATTTGAGAAGTGGTGTCTCTCTACCAAAATTGTAAAGATTGAGGATTTGCAAGAACTGATTTTGCTGGAGGATTTTAAAAAGGAAGAGACACTTTGTAAATGGCTTAACACTCTGGTTGTAACCGTCTAACACAGAGCTGCTGTCTATATGAAAACCTACGGGTGTCCGTGTGTTTAAACTTGTACAATAATCCCAGCCCAGTGTAATTAAAAACTACTTGAGTTATTCTGATGAATTACTGTCAAGGTGAGGAAACAGTGTTTGTTGTTTTGGTTCTATGCATTGGCTCTGAACTAAAGCAGTGCCAGTGAGGGTTGTATATACATTCTGTGCTAGGTGGATCATACACTTACAGCTGTTTTTCTTGGGTTTTCACATTTTCTCTCCAATTCTCTCACCTTCCAAACCACATTCCCACCCACCAGTCAGCTCTGAGATATATATATATATATATATATATATATATATATATAGATAGATAGATGATGATCTGAAGCAAACAGGCTCCCAGACTTTACAGACCCAAGTTAATTACTGCTTGTTTACTGATTGCTGGATTTCAACTGTCCTGTGAACAATCAGCAACTGATCGGACATCCCTGACCAGAGGACAAACCCTCTCAGCCAAGAGGAACCTCTGTCAAACTTATTGATCTAGGCTGTTGGCCAAGACCAGATGGCTCACCCAACACAATGGTAAAACTGATAACTACAGGAAATGGGGGGGGGACTCACCCAAGGACCCTCATGGAATGAGACCTTTGTTCTCCCCAGGAACAAAGTTCACCACCCTTCACACATTCCACAGAACCCAGCTTTAAAAGACTACATAAGGCTACTTTACATCTCCTGTAAGGAAAATGACTTTTAAGATGATCCACCATAGTTGGAAAACTTGTTGCCTCTTTTAATATCATTCTCCATATGTATCATGCTTATAGCCACCAGGTCATTATGATGCTTTTGGATCATTAGTGTTTGTGAGTGTATCAATAACAGCAGGTATGTCTTGTTTGGTATGTGTGTGATCACTATTGAATTTCCTAAGGGTTGGTATAACGTGAAGTTGAGTACATTGTATTACATGCATGTTACCAAATTCCTGACCAAAGTTTTAACTTAACCTTGTGCAAAGTTTGGAAAGCACATAACTCAGAGACCAGAATGTTAATTAGTGTCAAGAGGAGGAGAATACGGTTTACACCCTGCCCCAAGATTCTGCTGATTGGAGAAAGCACTTTGGGGTCAGCCCAACTGGAAAGGGTTAAAACCTCTCTCATCCAACACATCTCATCAAGAGTCCATCAGCATCAAGGAGTTCTCTTCAACTAACAGCTCAAGAGAGTCTCCATCCACATCTGAAAGAAGTCTCATCAACCAAGAGCTTTAGAAGTTCATCGCGAGGAGATCACGCTTGCTCTGAGACTCCGCATCCAAACTGGTTCTTGCAAAACCTCCAACTCTCACCTTCGCACCGCTGTGAGCCACTCATCAAAGTTTTGCAACCCGCCTACGAGACTCTGCCAGGTTCACGCCTCACTCTGTTTATCTTCCCCATTGGTCTTTTGAGACGCTACATAAGGCCAACCAGACCGCCAACCAATCAACATTGCAGGAATCTCCTTTCAAACAACAACGCAACGAGGGAATCCCTGGCAACACAAACGCAAGTATAGTACCTCCAGATTCTCGCTGAACTGGTGCAGTTAATACAAGTTTAAAGCCCTTCTAAATGAAGCAAATGTTAAATTAAACTGATAAGTTGATGGTTCGTTCAGGTCATGGTCTGAGAAACTGCTAGAAACTTGGAATTTCATTCACTCTCTTTCCAAAGCCATTTTCACCCCTGTTTACGCGTGCGTGCATGTTTGTTAGATTAGTTTCTCTGTTTTAGAATAGTAATAAAGTCTCGTCTGATTTTTAAAGGCCAGTGTCTTGTGTCTCTGTGCTTCAAATTTATTGCCTTAAACTGCCGATCTTGTTACTGTGCTCTTAATATAATGTTTCACTATATTTAGGATATTATTGCCGGTGGCCACGTAGGTAATATCCCATATACAATTAATAAATACACTCATTTCAACTTATCGCTGGACGAATAGTTGATCAGCTATTAAAATATTAAGTTTACAAATTTCCCCTTCTGAGCTAAGCGGCTAATTTCCTTACATATTGGTGGAGAATACATAAAATTAATGTAAACAGCTAATTTCCCTACTCTATATATATATATATATATATATATATATAGTCCAAATACTTCAACCTAGAAGAACTACTAATTGTACACTGACAATGAAAGAGGTGAGCACTGTGTAAAGTCTCCTCCAGCACATCCCAAAGACTTTTTCACTGAGGTTAAGTTCAGGACTCAGAGGTGACCATTTCATATGTGAAAATGATTCTTTATGCTCTCTGAACCATTCTTTCACAATTTTAACCCTGATGAATCTTGGCAGTGTCATCCTGGAATATGGCCATGATACGTCTTTCTACATGGTTATTAAAGAACTAAAAAGCTACACACTTCATCTTTTAAGATTAAAAGAACTGCTGCCAAACATATAACATGCTGGAAACATTATAATCACTCTAATAATAATCCATTCATTGACTCTTATGTATTTGCCTATTAAAATCTAAACAGCGACTTTTTTTTTTTTTTTGGCTGGGCAGTGTATGTGCGTCTGATGTTGCACAACTAAATGTTGCTGGATTAAGTCAGTCTGCTGTAAATGGATATGTTTCATCAAAAGAAAGTTCATTTCAAAAATTGGAAAATCCATTTACGTTGTTAAATTCTGAAGTCAAACAAAAGAGACTCTTTAAAGAGAAATGGTGCTTGCCACAGGATTTAACAGCCAGAAAAGTAAAACCACAGGAATGTTTGATCAAGTTGTTGTAACTGATAAATTTGTTTATATTCCCATTTTAGAAACACTAAATTTGATTTGTGTAAACCTAGGCATGTTCAAAGGAAGGTGTTTGTTGACTTAAGTGATGCAGCATATTTAAAAGGTAATCTCTTATTTTATACTGAAAAAGATGACTCTTAAATTCAGCTATTTTATGATTATTTTGAGACAACTAATCCTTTGGGTTCAAAAAAAAAGGGTATACACAAATTGGGTGCAATCTATTTTACATTAAGAAATGTCTCCTGGTATTTAACTCCTCATTGGTGAATATTGATTTATGTGCCCTCTTTCATGCACAGGGCATTAAGCGTTATGGTTTAATTCTATAATTGAGCCTCTTGTTAATGATCTGAAAGTGCTTGGGATCAAGGGGGTTAAGAATCCAGTATCTGGAAGTTGTATTAGGGGTACTGTTGTTCAAGCCACTGGGGATAATCTTGGTTAACATAGCTTTTTTGGGTTCCTGGAGTCATTTCGGGCTCAATATTGCTGTCATTTCTGTCTTCTTGAGAAAGATCGCTTTCAATCTCTGTTCTGTGAAAATAGCCCTGAGGTTGTACTAAGAACAACTGAGATGCATACTCTACCCTGTGAAACTATACAAACTGATTCTACACTACCTCATGTTTATGGTGTCAAACGGGTGTGTTTTGTTAAATTCACTTCAATATTTCAACACAGCCAACAATTTTTCTGTGGATATAATACAAAACATTCTAGAAGAAGTCACTCAGCTAGAGGTAAAACTTGATCTGCAGTACATTCAGCATAATTTTCTGAGTGCTGATGGTCTTGTTAGTAAAGTACATGCTTTTGAAAATGGTTACAATCAGCAGTGGAACCATCCTCCAATATTAAATTGCTTGATGGAAGCAATGATTTGGGTTTAAATGCCATCCAGTGTTGGTGCTTGAGAGATGATAAATACTGGCATCTTTTGATTTTACTTCTGCAGATTGTTAACACTATATTTTCACCAGTCCAAATAGAAGGCATGACCATTTATCCTAAACATTTAATATAGTTGTAATTCAGAAAATTATTTCCTGAAAGAAAACTTTTGCCAAAGCATACATTACCCACAAAGTATAAGAAAAACTGGAGATCTCAAAAAATTAGAGAAAAATAAGAAAAAACAATTCTACACATAAGGTGTATGCCTTATGAAGCCAAACACAAATTCTTTAAAACACAATTAAAAAGTTTCAAAAAACTTCGCCAAAACACTAGCCAAAACACACCTGATTTGTAAGTTGTCTCTGGGAAAGATGGTGGTACTTGATTAACTTAAAGGTGGCCAAGAGATGGCTTCTAAACTAGGAGCGGTTCATCTCTTCTGTAAAGTGGATCAAGCACCATGGCACGGAGTATCGCCCTGACTATCTCTACAGAAGTAGTTATGTGAGATACCAGTGTTTTGTAAGATCAAGACTATTGCTGTGAAAGATGAAAATGTACTGTTATGTGGAACACTGATGGAAACAGTATGTTTTGCTTACCAATACCATGCATTTAGAGTCAGGCTGCATTCAGGCAGAGTTTTAAAGGAAGTGACTGTTAACGAGCTGTGTTATTTCAAACCATTTGATCTTCAGATGAAATATGTTACAACAGATTTTGCACTGCATATAGAGCTGTATTGCCATTTCATGCAGAAGTGATGTATTTTGTGCATGTATGTGTATGTTTCTTTAGCCTGACAGTGTTTTAATAAATGTTTTAATGTGACATTGCTGAAGTGTTTTCTTTTCTGTTTTGAAAACTTGTTTGAGTTAATTTGACACTGCAGAAGAGTAATTATTTCTTTTTTAAAGTGCAAAAGTTACACTCCTAAGATTTATTTGAAACATGCACCAAACATTGTACAGTGTCATTGGCTGTAAAAAAAAAAAAAAATACTCTGTAAGAGTTGATTTTGCACTGTAGCAGAGAAAAGTACTTAGACCACAGAGTGAAATATTGACACTGAGTTATTTGATTGGCATTTAACCTATTACAACACAAAATGTGTGTTAAAGTTTTACTCTGATGGAGTTAATTTTTCACTATTAAAAGTGTAAATAAACTCTACATTAGTTAAATATTAATACTAGTTAATTTCCCCTTAGTGTTGAATTGTGGTAGCACTACTTAGTGTTGAGCAGTGTTAAATTTTTACTCAAAATGAGTTAATTTTACTCTGAAAATTTAACACAATGGTAAGAGTCAATTTATCACCAACTCTGAGTGGGACCAAATACACTCGGGCCCAGTGTTAAATTAACTTTTACAGAGTTAATTTAACACTGCAAAATTTACTGTACCATCTTGCAGTCCAAGTTGGCTTTGTATGCATGCTTGCACACACACATGTAAGTATTAATAGGTACTATTTTTTAGTATGCATATTTGCACATTTTATTTAGAGTGTCTATAAAGTATTGTTTACCCATCAAACAATGCTAGGACTGAACACAACTGATGCTGATTACATTTATATGATACATTTAAATATCACTTATTGCATGTTGTTATATATTCATTTTTGCTCATTTTCATGTAATATGTCAATAATTCTGAAGAGAAATGTATCTGCTGGTGCATGCTAATTAATCCTGTATGGTCAAGAATACTGAAAAAACACTGAAATGAAATAAAATATCTTATATAGTTTTCTAGAGCTCTGTGTGTGGACTTTTTCAGCACACATTTTATAATGCTTTGTTAAGAAGTATGTAGAGTGCCTGAGGTAGTATGACATGGTAGATTAAAAGCCTGGGGGAGAAAAATATATATTTGGCTAACTGACAAGTCAATGTGTGTAGGTGTACTCAAATAGAGTATGGAGGTCCATGTCTTTTGAAATTCAATGAGATGGTTTGAGAAAACAAGCTGTCACAAAGTACACTTGTGAAAAAAGGAGTCTGCAATGGCCATCATGCACAGTGACATATATGAGGCCATTATATGCCAAAATATAAAAGCTTTCAAACAAAATCTGCAGAAGCTCAAATCAAATCAAATTATATAATTTCCTCTGATATTAGAATGGGATGTGCAACTGATAATGCAAAGGTTGTGAGGTAGCTGGCACACCTCTATAAATAAAATTCTTATGGAATTTGAAATGATATACAATATATACAATGAGGTCCAAAAGTCTGAGACCACATAGAATTCTGGATTTTTTTTTATTTTTTTTATTTAAAATTAAAAATAATTTTTTTAGAATTTTAAATTATTTAAAACAAAGAAATTAAATGTTTACTATCTTGAATATTTAATATTCAAGATTCTGCACTATTTCTAGATCCATATTTAAATGTAATGAAATTTGTGATCTTGAATGTGTTAACTGCTTTGTACAAAAGGTCAGATTTTCCTCATGCCTAATGTCTTCCCTTGAAGCGTGTGTTCAGATGACAGGGATTTGATCTAAAATGGATCATAAGGTTTTCGCAAATCTAGGTTTGGGGCATACCAAACACTGTGAAACTTTGAAATTCATATAAATATTTAAAAGATTCTACTTTTCACTCAAGTTGTTGTCAGTAATATAATTATTGGTGCCTGAGCCTTAGAGATGGGGAGGGCTGTTGTGTGAGCGATACGCTTATTTTGCATAGCTCCACCCCCGCGATGTTCTTTTGTGTGTTTTTGGTTGTTTCATAGCTGTTATTTTTATTATTTACATTGGGAGATGTACTTGTATTACTAGCCACATTGAGCTCCAAATTACTGGTGAAGTGGCAAGGGCCCTTTGTGATCACATGGTTATCGGAGAAGTTGACTATGAGGTCAGGTGAACAGATAGAGGCAATGCACTTCAAATATACCACCCCAATCTCCTGAAACCATGGAGAGAGGCATTTCCTGTGGCTGGTGATTCCCAAGAGGCAGGAGCTGTGACTATAGGTAAATCTAAAAGGTGCAGCCCAATTCATACCTGTCCACCTCTCACCTTCCCAGAGAGCACAGGTAGCAAGGGGAATTTTCCAACATGTTGTTTTCCTTTACCTAGTATCACAAACCTCATACAGCACCACCCTGAGAATCCTCTGGGTGTAGTTGTACATAGCCATTTCTGTGGTTTACCTGAACACAAAAATATGTGGTTTCAGGTGAACTCAAGTCTATGCTCAAAGTGTCACACAGTGTTAAGAGCAGCTTCATGGCTGATGGGTTGGTCGGTTTTTTGTGTGGACTGTCGAAAGGTTAATGCATTGCCCTTTAGAAGTTGTTGCTCATTATTGTAGCCAGGCATAGGGAGAGCTGACTTTACTGTACTAGTAACAGCATAGTACATTATTCAGATTGAACAGATAATGCATCCTAAACAAATACAAATACAGTATTCAAATTCAAAAAAGCTTGCCAAAAGTTCTGCAGGTCAAAACAAAAAAGGAGCATAAACTTGATGTTTTGATTTTGTTGCTGAGCTTTGAAGAACAGCTCATGGAAGCTCAAGGGGAGAGATGCTAGGTTTCAGCCAAATTCCCATCACATGGCTGAGGTGACAGATACCAATGTGTGATCCGTGCATGGCATCCTTCATGCGGTGGAGCCACAGGAGCATAGCGTGATCAGAACAGAGGGTAAAGGTAGCTGAGTAAAGGCCTGTTGGCACAGTTCCATCCACTGGACCAGATCTGGTGCCCCCTTTTTAGTGAGGTCAGTCAGAGGGCTGGTGACATCTCCATAATTTGGCACAAACCTACGATAATAGCCAGCCAGCCCCAGAAACTGCTTCACTTCCTTTTTGGTCTTGGGTCTTGGGCAAGCCGCAATCACTGCTGTCTTAACAATTTAGGGATGCACCTGCCCATGGCCGAAGTGAAAGTCCAGAAATCATAATTCCACCCATCCAATTGCACACTTCTTTGGGTTTGCTGTGAGTCCCACCCATCTCAATGGACTCAGGACAGCCCTTAGATGCTGAACATGCTGCTGCCAGTCACTACCATAAATAATAATGTTATCTTAATAGGCAGCAGCGTGTGGGCAGAGGATACTGTCCATGAGTCACTGGAACATGGCTGGGGCCCAGAATAACCCAAAAGGAAGGGTGACAAATTGGTGTAACCCAAACAGCATGGAAAAGTCATTTTCTCACAAAATATGGGAGTCAAGGGGATTTGCCAATATCCCTTTCTCAAATCCAGTGTCAAATAAAAGTGAACCGCACCTAATCCCATCTTGTAAAGAGTTATGTGGGGCATGGTTAAGTGACTGCCATGGCCACTGCTGGAGTACCTGTCGACTGGACCAGGCTCTGTAGCACCTGCCAATCCTCTGCCTGAGCTTGAAGAAGGGCCTGGAAGCACTGCTCCTTCTCTATGCGCAGTTTGAGAAGGGTCTGATGTTGCATCTGGTGGATTGTTGGCAAGGGTCTTGATGATCTCAGCAAGGGGCAAGGGTACCATGATGGCGTATCTTCCTCACTCACAGGTTTCAGCACCAGTGTGGCATGCCCTATGTTAAGAGGGGAATGAGGACATGAGAGACAGGTGTGGCACAACATAAAAGGGTTTTTAATGGAACAAAAAAAACTTGCTTTTCAGGCTTGTTCCCCAAAATCGCACACACAGACACACACAGTTCCATGTGTCTCATCTCTCTCCCGTGGCTCTCTATCCCGCTTTATCTCCTCACCACTGCTCACTGAAACACAGAAGACTCATTAGGAGAATCACCCACAGGTGCAGCCTCAACATTACCACTCACACTCCCAGCTCCACCGTCCATTCACAAACCAGTGTTTGACCACACCTCTGCCTCCACAATCTGGAATACACAAACATTAGACTATACGCAGAACCTGGCAGCCCTGTTTGTGGTACAAAGATGTTCGTGATAATTTAGGAAATGCACGAGTTTTAGCCCAACCTCAACACTGCCTTACTGAGCTCCAAAATAAAACCATTTTCTACCATATTTCTGTATAAACAAAAGAAATATGTTTTTTTCTGAGCTGCTACTCCATATAGTCCATGCAGACCATGCTATCCATATTTCTCTTCTGGGTCTCAAAAGAATAATCATTTAATTACTTTAAAAAATTGCAAAATTTTACTTAATTTACATATGTTTACTGTCATTCTAAAATGATTGTTCTTGTCATTATTTGAAGAAAATCTTCTCAGAATGTATACAGGGCAAGTTTTTTTTCCAGCAGCCCCATTTTATTTCAGTGTTTTTCATTGTTTTCAGAGCACAGTGGTAGGGTTAAAAAACACTTCCTTTTTTAATATGAATATAAAAACAGATACGAATGTTTTGCACTAAAAAGATACAGATATAAATACAGATAATGGAACAGTGTTATACTGATATACTATATGTTGTTACCAATTTTCTAGATTTTTTTTTCTTGAGCATTTAAAGAAAACCTTTTGAATGCCTTTATAGGTAGGTTGGCTTTACCAATTATGTATACATGGAATACTTGGATGAAGACATGGGAATTAATTTTCCAACAGTCCTCCTCTTACCCACACATTATTTTGAGCCACCCTCATAGGTCTGCAAATTTCCATTCATTCTGCTTATTTTTGTTATGCATAAATTATAATTACTAAATCTTTGGTATTTAAAAGTGCATTATTCAACATTAGTCAAGGTTAGGTCTCTAGTTGTTAAGTACAACAACAGCACCCTGCTTCCCATTCCCACCCCATTTTTCCCACATATGTACAATCTGCGGTGGTCAGCGAGTTCAGTTAAAGTTAACATTGTGACGACATCACTATCAAGCAATGAGGCAAGCTGTTCATTAAGGGTATTGCCTTATTTAGACAGAGATTATGAAAGTACCTAAGGTTTTTCTACATTAGGAGAAATACAGTATCTCTGCTTCAGCAGTGACAAAAATAATGCCTATTTCTATTTTTTATGGTGTTGCCATATGGCAATATACCCCAAAATACACCCCTAAACTAAAGACATTAAAAAAATTCAAGTCATTTAAAGTGATAAGAAAGTACAAAATAGAAGGTAGATGAAGTGAAGATTTAGTCTTACAAGAATTTTTATATTCCATCTATAGTGGAAATCAAATTAAACTCTGCAAAACGATTTGTTTGATGCACTAACCAGCAAAACAATGTGTTTATATTCAAATGCCATCATAACAAATTCTTTACAGATTCTTATATATTAGTTCTTTTGTTAATTTTATATATATATATATATATATATATATATATATATATATATATATATATATTACAGTCAGGTCTGGAAGTATTTGGACAATGACAGAGTTTTTGTGATTTTGCCTTTATACACCACCACAATGGATTTGAAATAAAACAATCAAAATCAAAGTGATCAAAGTGTAGACTTTCAGTTTTATTTTAAGAGGTTCCACAAAAATATGGCATCTACCATAAACCTAAATATGTTTGTGGAACCTCTTAAAATAAAGCTGAAAATCTACACTTCGATCACATCTTGATTGTTTTATTTCAAATCCATTGTGGTGGTGTATAAAGGCAAAATCACGAAAACACTGTCATTGTCCAAATACTTCCAGACCTGACTGTATATATATATATGTATATATATATATATATATATATATATACACACACAACATGTCTGATATAAGACCCAAAACACCCAATGACCCCATGTTACATCACTGATAATAAGAGACAGAATCACCGGATAAGAGACAGAATTATTTCTTTTATTTACTTCATCTGATTTTCAGTGGGTCAACAAATACACTTGCCACTTGGCCTTTTAATTGCTTGAACTTGAAGCAAACACTTGGGGCAACCTTCGATAAGCTTCTCACAATACTATGTCAGAATTTTTGCTCATTCCTCTTGACAGAACTGATGTAAGGTTTGCTCAGACATGCTTTTTAAGTTCAGTCCACAAATTTTTATGGGATTCCGGTCAGGATATTTGATGGCCACTAGTTTCACCCTGGTGTCTTTTTGCTTAGGACAACTGTCCTGCTGCAAGACCCATTTGCGACCACGTTTCTGACATGTAAATCCTTGTTTCTCATTATGCCATGTATTTTCTGAAGTGCATGAGTCCCTTTTCCTGCAAAACACCCCCAAAACATGCTGCTGCCACTCCCATGCTTCACAATTGGGATGGTATTCTTTGGATTAAAAGCTTCACCCTTTTTCCTCCATACATAATGCTGATCTTTATGGCCAAACCACAGTTCAGTTTTTGTTACATCTGAGAACATTCCTCCAAAAGGCTGGCAATCACCTGCAAACATCAGTCTGGCTTTTTTATGCAGGTCTTAGAATAGGGGCTTCTTCATTTCAGAGTTTCAGGCCATGGCAATGTAGGACAATGGTGGATGTACATACTTTGTTACCTGATGCCTCCAACTCCACTTCCTTTGTTATTGTCTTGGAGTCAATGTTCATTCATTCCAAGGGGTTAATTTGTGCCTCTTTCCTGAACATTGCGGTGTCTGTGTGGTCCCTCATTCATCAACCTCTTTATCCACCTGGACCAGCTACTTCATAACCATCAGCTTCCCAAGATAGCAAGAAGAGCTTTCAGTCCCACTGAAAGCAGGCAGATCGGCCAAGCCAAGCTCACAGCTATGAAACACCAACGGCACAAAGGTCTGGACCCTGGATGGGAGCCCCATAGGAGGAGGATCTATAACTCTATTCTATAATTTTACTAAAGCTCTCCAACTTCAGGTCAGTGCTTTACATCATGACATCTCCTTCCTCGTAATCATCACATCCAAGTAGGGGTGTCGCAATATACCGGTATTCACGATAACCATGATATTCAAAGCATGAAATATCGACATTGTGTTAATTTAAGGTGTGACGATATACCGGTATTGGTGATAACCACAATATTTAAAATGAACAGGACTCTTATGATAACACGACACATAAATTCTCCAGCGCCAGTACCTGGTTGACCTCCCAGGTGTCAGTATTGCGCCTTAACGCTGACACCTGTCAAACAAGAAGAAGACGTAGCATGCGCAGCTACTCCGAGAAGAATCATGTCGTCCGAACGGGAGAGTGAAAGGCTTTGTCCACACCCGAAAAAAGTAAGCTCGCCAGTGTGGGAGCTTTTCGGCTTCAACGAAAACAGCTCCTTAGACAACCCAATCTGCAGAATCTGTCAGGCTACGGTCAGTGCGAAGGGGGGCAACACCACCAACCTTTTTACCCACCTCCGTGTCCATCACCCTGCGGATTACGCCGTTTTACAGAGAGTAAATTGCGATTATTTTACTATTCATGGAATGGGAAATGTTACATTAACCTGTTAACAGCGGTTTTCTGTATGCTTATGTTCATTGCATGGGTAAAAAAGAAAAACTAAATAAAGTAAAAAATAATTTGACTGATAAAGTTTTTTCCCCAAAGGTTTCTATAGATACAGTGGGGAAAACAAGTATTTGATCCCTTGCTGATTTTGTTGGTTTACCCACTAAGAAAGACTTGATCAGTCTGTAATTTTAATGGTAGGTGTATTCTAACATGTGGAGACAGAATATCAAAAAGAAAATCCAGAAAATAACTTTTAAATATCTGTATTAATTTATTTATATTTTATTGAGAAAAAGAAGTATTTGATCCCCTAGTAACCATCAAGAGTTCTTGTTAATACAGACAAGTTAGACTCTCCAAATTACCTTGTCACCTAAATTGAAGACACCTGATATCACTAATGACTTGCATAAAAGCCACCTGGCCACAGAATCAATCAGTTTGTCAGACTCCAAACTCTCCAACATGGGAAAGACTAAAGAGCTTTCTGTGGATTTAAGGGAGAAGATTGTAGACCTGCACAAGACCGGTATGGGCTACAAAACCATTAGCAAGAAGCTGGGCATTAAGGTGACAACTGTTGGTGCAATTGTGCGCAAGTACAAGAC
>CM040981.1:10378816-10393103 GCA_022985145.1 Pangasius djambal | reverse complement strand
CAGAGGTTCCTCTTGGCTGAGAGGGTTCGTCCTCTGGTCAGGGATGTCCTATCAGTTCCTGATTGTTCACAGGACAGCTGAAATCCAGCAATCAGTAAACAAGCGGTAATTAACTTGGGATCTGCAAAGTTTGGGAGCAGGATTCCTAGCTTTATGGCTTCTTTGCTTTCTTTGCCTGTTCACTTCAGATCCTACATCTTTAAAGTCGATTTCTTGATTTTCTTTGTGATATTCTGTCTCAGCATGTTAGACTACACCTACCATTAATATTACAGACTGATCGAGTCTTTATTAGTGGCCAAACCAACAAAATCAGCAAGGGATCAAATACTTGTTTTCCCCACTGTATATCGATAGCGATATGTCGATATCGTGAATTCTTTTGGCCACAATAACCGTGGTGTGACAAATCTAATATTGTGACATCCAAGTATCCCATAGTCCTCAGCTTCCCATGGAGGCAGATACACAATCCCTGTAACTCCTGGTCCAAGAGAGAAATTATCATCATCTGCACTTTACAGTGCCTAGACACCTGTCTCCGTGTACCCGCAGTTATGACAGCCTAGAGAGCTCTGACTCCCCCTGTAAAGTGGTAATTCCCCCTGAATATCAAGAGCACGTCAAGGTGTTTAGCAAAGTCAAAGCCAGTGGTCTGCCTCCCTATCATCCCTATGATTGTGTCATTGACTTCATGCCTGGAGCCACTTTCCCTCGAAACCAGATCTACCTTCTTTCTGCCACAGAAAGCCAAGCGAGGCAGGAGTGTATCGATGAAGCCCTTACATAGGGCTTCTACATTTGACCCTCCACCTTACCTGCATTAGCTGGATTCTCCTTTGTAGGTAAAAAAAAAAAGGAGGAGGTCTCAAACCATGCATAGATTATTGAGGGCCAAATCAGATCCCTATTAAATATCGTTACCCTGTGCCACTTGTCCCTTCTTCCCTGGAACAAGTCTGAGAAACCCAAATATTAACCAAATGGGACCTATGCAGTGCATACAACCTCAACTGTGTGAGAGAAGTGGGTGAGTGGAAAATGACTTTTAGCACCACATCTGGCCACTACAAGTACTGCATAATGCTATATGTGCTCTTTTTTGCACTCTCAGTGTGTGATAAATGATGTATTGGAAACATACTTGGAAAACTTGTTTTCACATATATTTATGACACTGATTTTTTTAATCACAAAAATCACCTGTATATCAAGGGTGAAAAAGTGTGAATTTCATGTCACAAAAGTGTCATTTCTTGGCTACATCATTAGCACAGAGGGGGTCTTCATGGACCTAAACAAGGTCTGAGCTGTTAGAGAGTGCCCTGTTCCCACTACTATCAAAGAGCTCCAAAGGTTCCTTAGCTTCACTAATTTCTATTAAATGTTTATCATAGGATTCAAGTCCATTGTTATACACACTGACCCAGCTAAGCCCTTTGTGGAGGTAGATTCCTCTGAAACTGGAGTGAGTGCCATCCTGTAAAAGATGTTCAGGGAGAAACCAAAGCTGCACCTAGTGGCCTACTTCTCCAAAAAAAAAACCTCACTCACTTCAAACAAAACTGGAAGGTGCCCTACACCCGTTCCTCATTTTCACTGATCATAAGAATCTTGAGTATCTAAAAACTGCCAAACAGTTTAACTCCCACCAAGCGATATGGGCATATTTCTTTGCCAGCTTTAATTTTAGCATTTTGTTCTGACCTTGCTCCAAGAATGTCAAAGTGGACTCACTCTTCCTTATGTACCCTGCTTCTCCCAGAGAACAATGTGAAGAGAATATCCTCCCAGAGTCATGTTTCGTGGGTGCTCTCATGTGGGACCTGGATCAAGAAATAGCACATGATAGCTGGCTTCAAAACCCTGGGGCCTGTCCCAATGGGAAAACATTTGTACACCCAGCCATGATTTTCCAAGTCATTCTGTCTGATCCCCCTAGTAAGTCTACCCACAGCCTTTGAAGCTACAAAGCTACTGTTCAAACATGCATTCAGATATTTTGGCATACCAGAGGACATTGTGAGTGACAGAGGAGCAGAATTCCCATCCCAGGCACGGAAAGGATTTTATGGAATAGCCATCAGTCTCACCTCTGCATATCACCCCCAAGCTAAAGGTCAAGTTGAATTGGCTAATCAGGAAGTCTGCGGGTTCTTGTGGTCATTTTGTGCTGACAGTCAAGAGGATTGGTCTCGTTTCCTTTCATGGGCAGAATATGCACAAAACTTGCTGAGACATTCAGCCACCCAGCTAACTCTCTTCCATTGCATCCTCAGTTACCAACCTCCTCTGTTTCCAGGGAACACTAACCCCACAGTTTCTCCTGCAGTGGATGAGTGTTTCAGGCAGAGTGAAAAGTGTGGGAGAATACCCATATTCGTTTACAGCAACTTGCGCAGAACAACAAGGAGTCTGCCTACAGACATCGGGCAGACACACTGAATATCAGCCTGGAGATAGAGTGTGGATCTCCACCAGGGATAGTATGTAATGTCAACGCTGGAAGTCCATCTCCCAGAACACACTGTGGCCTACAAATTTGCCCGCCAAGGACAACACTGAACGGTCTCATTTAATGTCACAATCACCAGTGATCACACACACACACCTGTACTCAAATACCACTCCCATATATGAGCACACTCCATACATTAACTCTTTCTGAAGTATCCACTCAGCTCTGTGTTTTTTGCCTCTGACGTACCAAGCCTTTGTCATGGCAAGGGCTGGATTTTCTGTGTTTTTCCAGTTTGTTTTCCTGTGTCTCTCCCTTCCTTGTGTCTCCAGCATTTTCTCTTGTTTCTGTTTGTGTGAGTGTGTGGGCATAGTGCTCCTGTTCACATCTCTCCCAGATTGCTTCAGTGAACGCACCTGCTTCTCATTAATTCATCAGTCTGCAGTGTATATATATAAACCCCAGTTCTTCAGCCATTCATCACCAGATCTTTCCGGCTTCCAGTGCGGTAATACATCCGGGCTACTTGTGTTTATTTTCCATGTTTGTTGTCCAGTATTTTCCCGGTGCATAATTCTGTCACCCTCTAGCCGCTTTTCCACCAACACGGTTCCGATGCGGGTTCGGGCCTGGGCCAGTTCTCGAACTGTTCAGTGCATTTCCACCACAGAGAAGGCGTCTCCAGGTAAAGTAACGCCGGGTTGTTGCATATTCACATGCACAGCTGAATTGTCCTCATAATAGTAATCTCCAAGCTCATATTGTGTAGCACCCAGCAAGTCAGCACCATCTTTTTAATTAGCTCCAGTTTACAATCATTCCTTTTTTGTAGACATCTCCATCATCCTTTCAACCTCCCAAAACTCATCTCCACAACTGACCTTGCTCAACGCAACCTGTAATTGTACTTTTGTTGCTGCGGAGTTAATCGGCCAGTGTCAGAAAATGGTTTCATGAGCCAGTTCTGCAGAGGGAAAGCTGGGTCCCCAATCAAGTAGTAGCCAACATCACAGCAAAAAATGTTGATTTGTCTTGGCTAAACAGATGTCCATCTCCTAACTTGTCCCACAGAGATGATTATCTGAGGATTCTTACATCATGCACACTCCTAGGGTAGCCAACACACAAATCCCAGAAGAGTCCTTTCCCATCCACCACTGCTTGCAGTACAATAGAATGCCATCCTTTTCTATTAAAAATAATGGGTATGTGGCTGCCATCAATTGCACCAACAAATTGCAGTACTCCCCAGCGATTTTCAAAAAAAAAAAAGTGCCAAATCCACCAGCTTAGCAGAATCAGGGAATTATATGTGTATAGCCAGAAGCACTTTAAGTACTGAATTACAGACTCCCTGCACACAGTTAAATACTGTGGTTATGCCTACCCCAAAAAGGTGAATCACACTTCTGTACTCGCTGCCAGTGACCAGATTCCAAAGGGCAATGGCAACTCATTTTTTGAGGGGCACACACAAACAGTAATTTGTGGTTCTTCGTTCCATTTCATGCCTCAGATGTTTACATATAATAATCAAAAGACTCCTTCGAGACTCCAAAATTCTTGATGAATTGGGCCAGAGTGAATGCAGGAACAATGCTGTCCCACCAGTGAAGTGAGCTTGGATATGCCCAGACATCCGCCTTCTCATCATCTGCTAGACTCTGTTAAATAAAACAGTGGAATTCTCAATCAAGATGTAAAGATAATATAAACAGCAATGAGAATACACATTCCATTGTTTCGATTTACAGTGTCTCACTTGCTCGCTAGCTAGCAAAGTCATACTAAAATAAATATAAAATAAAGATTTATCTCATTACTTGCCATCATGAGCATAGACGCTGTTGATGGCAGTCGTGTTGAGCAATGTAATAATGATGCAATACATTTCTCTGTATGTTCACAAAAATTCGCAAAAACATGAGTAATAGCTGCCCACAAACAACATGTGTGCAGTCCAAAAACCACCATGTTGGTTTTTGGACTGGTTATGTAGTCACATAAACAACACGTAGCAACGTAACCTGTTACGTCACTGTTTGTTTCTCAAGTCTGTGGAAACTCGTGGTGGGTTTGTGATAGGCTCCAGTTCGCCCGGCCGCACATTGGCCAAGAACCAGCTCCGGAACCAGACTGCGAACCATTTTGGCGGAAAAGAGATATCTGTGTTCTTCTTGTGCTCCAGGGTCTGCTCACTGCCTGCTACGCCCATCCCTGCTTCACCTCCCCTGTGGCGCATTGACACCTCTCTCTTGTACAATCTATCTACCCCAACCTTCAATAAAACCCATTTAACCTCAGTCCTTGAGTCTCTGTTCTGCTTCTGGGTCCCCTCGTTCCTGTTGTCATAACAGCCTTTGTATCAGTGTTCTTGTTAATGGTTTTTGGTCTGGTCTGTTTTCCTGGTTTTGTGATTTTTGCCTTTGCCTCGTCTTTGATATCCAGCTTGTGAATTGCCTGACCCTGCCTGTCCTTGAGCATGTGTTTTTGGATTTGTTGTTTGTTTACCAACTTCAAAAAAGTATTACCCACAACTACAGCCATCTTTGCCTGATAGTGGGATGGAGTTTGTGTAAAACGGAGGTATGTCTCAGTTACATGCAATTTTGAACTTAAGTGTATTTTTCATGTGTGCAATATCGGCTCGAGCAAGAAGCAGTTTCAAGTCCACACCACTGGTTTAATGTAATACACAATGACTATTAAATTAATATAATTGATTAATATTGCAATTGATTAATATTGTACCCTTTAAAATGGACGAAAAGGGGTGCTTTTGCACAAAGGGGATTGGCAGAGTCAGCATATTCATTTTTAAAGTTATGACTGAAGAAATTTATGAATTAACTTGCGAGTGTAAGCATAGCAAATGAGCACAGCTTACTCTTCATTCTGTCAACACCTTTTCTTTCCAGTAAAGCACATCGAATTAACAAAAACACTGACAATATTTTATTAATTCAAATCAAGTCAAATCATAGCAAATTAAAAGCATGATAAAATAGACTATATCCTGTGCACAAATTGTATCATTACATTTTCAATTATATCTTGATTTAGCAGAGTATCTCATGACTTCTTAAAGTTAAGCTAAATGTTGCCATGCAATATTAAAAAAGTAAATAAATAAAACGCAAGATAATAGAATGTGCTGGATCAAGTTCTGTTTTATAAGCTGCTGAATAATGAGGGTGAAAGCCATATTGTTAAATTTGCAGTAATTTATGTGTAGACAAAATGACTGACTGTTCATCTAAACAAAGTAGATTCAGTACATACATGCACACACACTGGTTGTTCAGACCGTATTTAATATATAGTCATGCAATCTGTGATTAATGTTCAATAATAGTCCGATAAACAGCTAATTTACTATTTAAATTTACTATTTAAGATTCTCTCTAGAGTTTTAAAAACTCTAAAAATGGACTTAGCCCTGCTTTCTTCTCATCATTTTTACTCACTTGAGCATTGTGCCTGACAATAGTCCTGTAGCAGAAATAGATTTTGTTATTAACCGATAACAACTGATTGAAAAGGTGCCAATTATTGAATATTATCTTTATTATTCCAGTTCAGTCTGCTGGCATTATATCTGTTAAAAAATAAGTAAGTAATTAAGTAAGTATATATTACCACAAAATAGGTTAAATTCAGATATGACACATCAAGTAATATGGGTCACACTGAGAAATCATCTGTGTAAAAAATTGTGTCTGAACTGTTACAAAGCAGAAAGAGTGCACCCAAAAAAAAAAGAGAGAAAAATACTATGCACTGATTTTAAAAGTTTTATTATTTAGCTATTTTTAACTTGTACCTTATTTCCATAAATAGTATGGGAGACGTGATTTCTGTTTTACTATGTATACTATATGTACTATGCTATGTAAAGCAGAACATTTTAATTATAATTGTGCACTAGGACATTCTAAATACTGAAGCCTATATATTAGGTAATGTATAAAAGTGTTAATAGGCTTTCTAGCTAGTTGGCCAAACAATTTATTTTATCAGTATATATGATGGACATGAAAGGCTTCATGAAGTAAGGAAAAAGGGTAAATACAATGAATACAAAACAAGCAATGACGGACCCAGTCATCAAAGAGTACAGCCAGTATGGCAGTAAAGGACTCGTGTACTAACATTCAGACTACAGTGAACTTCATAATGGGTTAGACAAAGTGTCCCTGTTGGGAAAAAAGCACACACAGACAAACAAATACAATTTTTGAACTTGGTAGAGCACTAACCAGTAAGCCCATCTAGGAAAACGGTCGCGCGCGCGGAAAGATCGCCTTCCCCCTCCGTCTGAGCAAGTGGTACGGTCCAGAGACGCTGATATAGCGAGTATGGGAGAGGTTTGTCGCGAAGATTTGCGCTCTGGCTTGCGGTTAAAAAGGAGGCGAGGGCAATTTCTGCCGAACTTCATTCCTTTTACCAAATGTTATTCTACTCAGCTTATTTGAAGATGTATAGACAGACCTCTTGCCTCCTAGGAATTTATACAGTGATTAGAAGTGCGAACCAAATGGAATGGAACTAACCTGTTTGGGCAGCACATCGAAACAAGGTATTGTGCCGTTTTAATTTCTACGGTTAACAGTGTTTACAACGTGTGATAGACATGCCAAAATTCCGATGTACACATCCTCTGGCTGTACATGCATGTAGGGCAAAAATGTGTCTTAAAGGTTTTCTAGTGAATGACAGCACAACCAGCTCAGCTACGCGCTGTTTCTAGGTTGATACTGCACACAGTGGTATTTACATTTTTATTTTGTGTGTGAGAGTCCGGGGAGAGTATCCCGCATAGGACGGAAGATGACAGAACAGAAGAAAGGCTAAAAGCTATGTTACGTGACCCTTCCTCTGGTAGCTGAAACGTATACAGCTGTGAGACTAAGTCCGTCGAATGTGTGTGTCTCGTCCGTGTTTTCATGTTCAGAGTTGCATGTTCTGGTGTAGTTTAGCTGTATATGACACATCTATCCCACAGCCCTGTGTAACGTTAGGTGACGAGAAAGCTCAGTTAATATACAGGAGGTAGTCTTGGCGAGGAGGCCTGCTTATGACTAATGTATGGGAGAAAAAAAAATCACATAGGTTGTTTGAAGTACATTCACGAACGGACATATTCTAATTCTTCAATTCACACACCATCAGGGTTTAAATATATAGAGTAGCCTGTAATAATAGTTTAAACACTTACACTGTTAAACGAATTCTTCCACTGATTAGGTCCAGCTGACTTGGAGATGCAGCTGCAGGTGTCTTTTTTTGCCACTTGAGATGTTGAATTGTAGACTGACAAAATGAAATTGTCATTTTGCAAGACTGTTAAAACGAGATGTACTTATTTAAGTATTTGACTTTTTTTGGAAATAGTATAGGTCAAGTGAAACCATGGAAATATTTTTTCTATCCTGCAATTAGGGTAAGAGTATATACTGGTTTATATTGGTTTGATTTTTATGGGATGTCTACTGTTAACTTGAAAAAATAAAATCCCTTATGTAAAGTTTATTAATCCATTCACACAAAAATAAAAAATATAAAAATACTTTGAAATATGTGAAATGTCTGACATGAGCATAAATGGTACACAATGCTCCGTTTAAGCCCTTGGGTGTTCCAAATAAGCAGATGTTATAATTTATTGTTAAAATAATATATATATATATATATATATATATATATATATATATATATATATATATATATATATATATTCTTTCAACAAATACCTGAACAAATACCCAAACCTTAACAAATACCTGAACCCTAGGCACTGTCTTTCAGTCAATCCAATCACTGCAACAGTCCCAACTACAATCAGTCGAACAGGAAAACATTAGTAAGAAAACATTTGATCTTGTACTAAACTCAATCAGGAATAGATTTTGCTTTGCGTCTTTTTTTACTTCATTCAGTTAGTTGATTTCACGGTCTTCAGTTTTTTTTTTTTTTTTTTTGTAGTCCTTATATGAAAAAAGTTCAGCACATACAGAAAATGAACCTTTTTTCCTCATTTTCTACATTTTCGCTAAAGAACATTTTAGGGCATGACACATGATCATTAGGTCATGTAGATTCATTGAGGGCTCGTGCAATACTGCAAATTTTTACATAATAAAGAGGAAGAAGGAAGATGGTCTATTTGGCCATTCCATTCCTACATTACGGACTCTCATTTTCCATTTTTATTAATTTGAGTTACTTTTTTGTTCGGCAAATCACAACTTTTATTTTTTCACAGACTACCTGCAGACAGACTAAAATGTCCCTCTCTGTGGATGTGCTTAAGCAGGTTTCCTTTCCCTGCAATGCCTATCTCTCACCCTTCCTGTCCACTCCATATTTTTTAGGAAGTGCAGTATTTTTAAATATAATTTTTTATTGTGTAAAGATAAAATGCTTCTACCGTTTTGGACAGCTACTATAATTTCTCTATTTCATTGCCATCTCTTTCATCAAGTAAAAGACTGGTGCACATTAGGTGATGTTAACGTGTATGCTTATTCAGTTATCTTATGTAGCCAGCAATGTGTACAAGCTTTGCTTCTATAATGCTGGCTCTCCAATGAATAAATAAAAATGGTGTGGTCAATCACCTTTAGACAACAGTACAATGAAACCGAAGTTCCAAAAAGAAGAGCTTATCATTTAAACACATTGAAGTAGGCTTGAAAGGAACAAACTGGACTTAAATGGGACAGCATTGATAATTACGGAAAGGTTATAATACTACTTTCTCTCTGAAATTTATTTAAAAACACATTTCTACTACACAAATTTACTATGAGGCCTAAACCATATCTTAAATATTTTACTAATAATATCTAAAAACAATTCATTATTCTCATTTAAAATCTGTTAATCATGTAAGTCATGTAACGCTCTCTAATTTCCCATTGGGATCAATAAAGTGTTACCTTAACACTGTACCATTTAAGCCCACCTAACTTGGAACTTGAAAACTAACTTTCTGCTTGACAAGAAATAGTATTAATTGTTAAAATGCATTCCATCATTTACATACATCATGTAATCATGTAAATGAGATACATAATATTACAGTATTTGCCAGAGGAATAGCTGAAAACAGACAAAAATGTCCATTTCTAGGTAGTTGCTAAACAGCAAAGTTATTATTTTATTTTATTTTATTTTACTTTTTTTCAAGGTCACCAGGGACTACATGAACATTGCAGGTTCTCATTCAATATTTGCTAATCTGAAAAAAACATCAATCAGGTAATAAATAGCAGAACTGACTAAAACTAACAGTGTACATTACTGATTTCTTTTTTTGAAAGTGGGCTTAAAGGGTACACTTTTTTATTTAATTTAATTTTATTTAGTTGTTAGTTTTATTGTGTTTTGTGCTTGGTTAAAGTACATTCAAAATCTACTTTTACAGTTGAGCAAATTCATTTACAAATTCCAGGCATGTATTACATTTATACTGATAATGCTTTAAGTTTGTATACTGGCAGCTCCTATAAAGGCAGCATGTCGTTCAACAGATATTCAGGATTTGGGAAGTAGTTCTTGTACCTCATGTGTTATGTTCTCAAGCCTGAAGTGGTGCTCTGTGACTCAAACTCTGTGACCATTTCAATGTAACCTGTGAATACATCCTTCACTATGGAATGACTACATAAATCAACACTGTGCCACTCGTATTCGCTCGCAATTCAATAGTTATTGGCAAGGAATTAAATGAATTAAGTGGTTTGGCTGTGTCTTTCTCATCTCCAGTCTCCAAAATTAATTGTGGCTGATAAAAACCTAGGCAATCTGTTGTTGCTATTTGTGATTAATAGACGAGTATCTATGTGAGCTTGAGTACTGTATACTGCCTACTCATCCACGCTCAGGCCAAATTCTTCCATTGTTGCAGCTTGTAAAATAAAAATTATTATGCAAATATATTTGCATTTACGTTTCAGTCTACTGGCAAAAGAAATCAAGGGCATTTTGTTGGCATAATATGAGTCTTAATAGAAACACCCCTATGAGGACATGACAGTACTGCAGTTTTTTAATGTAAATCAAGGAATGTTGCATGCATGCTGTTTGTAACAATTATGCAAAAAATACACCATCCTATGCTTGACAGCCTTTTCGCTCAAACTCAAAACGTAGTTGCATTTCTCACAAATAACAGCTGGTACTATAATTTTAGCTTCCCATGATGTGGTCACAAATATACTGAAAAAAAAGCTAAAAATACAAAACTCTTAAATGTCACAGAAGAAAGGTAGGGATTTTTGCAGAGGTGCACTCAGAGTAGATTTCAAGACTGCACTCAATGCAGTCTCTTGGCTGTCAGCTGATGTGCTGCTGAGAGTGGATGTAACGCCTGCCACATGCCTTTCAGTGCCAACCCTCAGGCAGTGCGGTGGCCTTGACTGAGAGACTGACACTGCCTGGCCTTTATCCAATACAAGTTGTTTAAAGTAGGGCATTGCATAGTCCAGCTGGCACAGGCAGCAAAACCTGTCCTACTGAATTCTAGTTAGCACGAGTTACTTATATTTCATGAGTCTTGTGCCTATATTTTTTTGGTGTTCTGGTCAATAGGAAAACATTTTGGCATAAAATGGCATGTGTTATGTAACAGCAACAAACTGTCCTATATCTTTTTGAGATATTAAATAAAGCTGCATAAAACTACACCATTGAAACAATACCTACAACCTAAACTTAACTCTGTGAATTTTCTAGCAAGAATTAAATGAGAATGCCTTTGTGAAAGCACACCAAAATCACTCAACATTTTTACCTTTTATCCATAACACATAAAAGTATACACAGTAAAACTCACCTATGCTAATGTAAAATCCAGTGTTAACTTATATTTTACTGTGCTCATTTGTGTACAGCTGGATTTCTTTGGACAAGGTAAGGGTTTATTCAACACTGAGGATTTGAAGTGTGTGTGAGGCTTGCTACATAGTGGAGGATTATTAAGAAATTCCAGTAAGAAATTAGAGCATTGGTTTATTTACGTTCTCAAGTGGTATGCCGCTTCCTCTCTTAGCTATCTGAACCATTCGGACAACTGAAGAACTCTTATGGGTTCTAAATTTTCTCTAAGAGTATACAGTAGGCTTGTGCAATATAACTATATTGTCATCTCTTCATGCTATTACATTGCCGCAAAATTATCACAGACTGTTATCACAGTTTATATTATGCTACCATACTTGCTAACCATTATGCATTTTGTTTTGGAGCACCGCAGAATGAGGTATGCTAATGTTAAAGAGTAAAGGGTTATATGTTTACAGTTGAGGCAAAAAAATTTACATACACCTAGGCTAAAGATATTCAAGCTCAGTTTTTCACAACTCCACACATTTCATGTTACCATGCATTTCTTAGGGCCAAGTCAGTTAGGTTATCTACTTTGTTCACATCAGATGTAATTTTAAAACAGTTGATTAGAGACAGATTTATTTGAGATTTAATTCATTATATCAGAATTCCAGTGGGTTAGATACACCAAGTTGACCAAGTTTAAAAGGCCTGAAGGATTCTAGAAATTGATGTAATTAAATTTAGCAGATTCTGTGTGGCCAGATGTTATAATTAGGCGTTAATTGGGAGTGCACCTGTGGCTATATTTAGAGCCAGTGCCTTTTAGTTCTTGATACCATGGTAACATTCAAGCAACACAGCTAAGACCTCAGAAAAAAAGTTGTGGACCTCTAGAAGTCCACAATACTGAACAAGACGACAACAACAAAGGAACTGTTGAAGGAGTTGGAGGCATCAGCTACCACAGTGTCTACATCCACCATTAAGTTAAGAGAGTCCTACTTTGCTGTAGTCTGAAGGCTCAAGAAGAAGCCCCTACACCAAAACTGGCCAAAAAAAAGCCAAACTGAAGTTTGCAGGTGATTAACATAATGAAGACCTAGACTGTTGGGGGTATGTTCTCTGGTCAGATGATGGAAAAATTGACCTGTCTGGCTAAAATATTTGGCGCTATGTACAGTGGGTTGGCAACCAAAATACTGGGACCGCCGCCACCATGGCACACACAAATTTAAAAAAAAAAATCTTAAAATCAGGTTTTAAATTCAAGTGAAATTTATGTAGACAAGTTATACTTACTGTATTAGAGTCCTGTTACTGCTGCTGTCACAAGAGAAAAAAAAATTGGTTTTTCAAAAATGCTAGTGTTTGATTGTCATGGAAATGAGAAATGACAGGATAAGTGGATTTCAGTTATTCTTAAACTTTTATCTAAACAAAATATTATACATGACTTTTTATGCTTGGCACTGTATTTGAGCTTATGTATTAATAACAGTTTGAGTCTTTGACAGTAAAATCTGTTTATTCCTTCAATTCAATTCAGTTTTATTTGTATAACGCTTTTAACAATGGACATTGTCACAAAGCAGCTTTACAGAAATAAATGGATTCACAAAAAATATATTGTAAATATTTGAATTTATCACCGTGAATTTATCCTTAATGAGCAAGCCGGTGGCGACAGTGGCAAGGAAAAACTCCCTGAGATGATATGAGGAAGAAACCTTGAGAGGAACCAGGCTCAAAAGGGAACCCATCCTCATCTGGGTGCAACGGATAGTGTGATTATAAATAAATCCCTTCTATTATTGTGCGCTATAAGGACAAGTTGTGAAATTGTGCAACCAATAAATTCATCACAGTTTGCGCAAGAAGTCCGGTTGTTTAAAATCTATCCACTGTCCACTGATGGAGTCCTGAGTATGAAGCTGCTCGTGGCAACCGCAGCCCCAAGCCATTACAGTACAGTTCCCCATATGTGATCCCCAAACCATCTCCACAGCCCCCAGGTGGCACCATCCCCAGCAAACCGAACGGTTCTTCAGGCCGTCCATATAGGGCCATCCCCAGCAGCAGCAAGCGAACTCAACCAATGAGAACTCCAACCAGAAGTAGGGCATCAGGATGGGTCAAGCAGCGAGGAGGAGCAGAAGGGGCATCAGAATGGGTCAGACAGCGAGGAGGAGCAGAAGGGGTCAGGATAACTGGCATGTCAGAAGTAGCATGTGTAGCTCGACAGAGAGTGAGGGAGAGAGAGAGAGATGTGGAGAGAGAGGAAGAGAATGTTATATAAGCTTTGTCCTCTAGTGGTTAAGCACAATATACTTTGCATGCAGAGTGCAAGCAGGGACTCCGGCAAGACTAGCTATGACAGCTAAAAGGGAGAGCCAGAAGCTAACACAGACATGAGGGTACCCTGGGACATAAGGCAGCCAGCCACTCCACCGTCGACAAACCTGAGTGAACGCGTGAGAGTGGGGGGGCGACAGCATCCAAACATCTTAGTTCACCACAACACTCTATGCCTGTGAACCCTCCAGACCTGCCCCTGTACCTAAGAAAAAACTGTTCACAAAAGGCTTGACTAAACGAATATGTTTTCAGCCTAGACTTAAACACTGAGACTGTGTCTGAGCCCCCGAACACTAAATGGAAGGCTGTTCCATAACTGTGGGGCTTTGCAAGAGAAAGCGCTACACCCAGCTGTAGCCCGCACTATTCGAGGTACCAATAAATAGCCTGCACCTTTTGATCTAAGTAGGCGTGGCGGATCATAAAAGACCAAAAGTTTGCTCAGGTACTGTGGCGCGAGACCATTTAGTGCTTTATAGGTCAATAGTAGTATTTTATAATCAATATGAAATTTGATTGGGAGCCAATGCAGTGTGGATAAGATAGGGGTGATGTGGTCATATCTTCTGGTTCTAGTAAGGATTCTTGCTGCTGCATTCTGGACTAACTGGAGCTTGTTTATGCATCTACTGGAACATC
>CM040981.1:10347913-10372876 GCA_022985145.1 Pangasius djambal | reverse complement strand
GTTTCTTCCTCATATCATCTCAGGGAGTTTTTCCTTGCCACCGTCGCCACTGGCTTGCTCATTAGGGATAAATTCACAGTGATAAATTCAAATATTTATAATATATTTTTTGTTAATCCATTTATTTCTGTAAAGCTGCTTTGTGACAATGTCCATTGTTAAAAGCGCTATACAAATAAAACTGAATTGAATTGAATTTTTTTAACCTGCTGTGGTGACCACTCTGCATGCTAACTGTAGTTTTGTAGTGTGCATGATAAATGCTGATGGGACCAACATGGTAATAAAATGGTCATATTTGGCAAAATCTGGTATTTTATCCAAATCTTTGAATTTACCAGTCAAATGATTGTTTATCTTTTCTCAATTGCGTGTTAATCAGTTCAATTTTACTTGCAATTTTCACATGCATTTTTTTTTTTAGAAATCAAATTCATTTTTATTAGTTCAATTTTGCTGGTTTCACCCCCATTTCATGCTAGAGAAAGGCACTTTGCCTAATTCAAAGCTAGAATCATTAACGTCTGAGGCACATCTGTTTTGGGCAAACTCCACATGCTGCACATCTAGTATGCCACTGTCTGAGCAACGCTTAATGGCATAGATTATATTGACTCATATGAAAAGTTACTGCTTAAGTTAGGGTTAAAAGCAGACTCCGTGGTTGTACCATGACATTTTCCAGCAGAATTGTCTTCTTTCATTATACTTTACTACTACAAATTTTGCGCGAGATTGTGCTACAAGATAGAAAGACCTCATTACGACTAATAAGGCTGTGCACAGAAACTTCTAAGGCTTGGGGCCAACGAGTCTACAACACTTACTCACAGTTTAAGGGCTAATGGCTGTTAAAACAGGTAAGGCAATGTGGAAAATGTAGGAAGCTATGGGTGATCAATTAATACTTAGCACCTAAAAATGCACCACTTTAATCTCGATAAACTGTTTAATGTGCACACCTCATGCTGTTTCACTTTTTTCTTTCTCCCAATATACAAACACCAACCACAGGTGTACACACACACACACACACACACACACGCTGATCACAGTTTATGTGCAATACCCAGTTTGCGATGCTGTTATGTTCACAGTTGTGTATATGCCGTTTGTATGCAGTAGTTAGAAGTAGTAGCACGCAGCTAAATGAAAAGGCAGGAAGCACGAGACTCTGCTCTCCTTTA
Organism: Pangasius djambal; assembly: GCA_022985145.1. Classification (NCBI taxonomy): domain Eukaryota; kingdom Metazoa; phylum Chordata; class Actinopteri; order Siluriformes; family Pangasiidae; genus Pangasius; species Pangasius djambal. The sequence goes on along the minus strand of CM040981.1, from coordinate 10,371,689 downwards.
AGACCCTGAATATCACCGCTCCATTGGTTGTAGATGGCTCTGGATAACTTTGATTCCTTAATCCAGATGGCTAGTCCCTTTGTGCTAATCCACCTGCGTGACCATAATCCACACTTTTCTGTACACACACCTGATTAGCTTCTTGCTGGCATGGATAGCGGAACACATTGCAAGCCACTCTTGCTTCAGCCCAGTCCTTTTTCTCTTTCCGATTCCCTCTGTATTGCTGACCAATCACCTGCGCATGTCCTTTCAAATTGCTCATCCCAGGGATGAACCAAGTTATGGCTGGCAGAGGATACCTAAAATTGGTAATGGGCAATGGGCAACGGGTGCAGTCGTGGCCTAATGATCAGAGAGTCGGACTTGTAACCCGAAGGTCATGGGTTCGAGTCTCAGGTCCGGCAGGGATTGTAGGTGGGGAGTGACCAGTGAATGACCAGTGCTCTCTTCCACCCTCAATACCACGACTGAGGTAAAACCCTTGAGCAAGGCACTGAACCCCCAACTGCTCCTCGGGTGCCACAGCAAAAGAGGCTGCCCACTGCTCCGGGTGTGTGTTCACAGGGTGTGTGTGTGTGTGTGTGTGTGTGTGTGTTCATGGGTTAAATGCAGAGCACAAATTCCAAGTATGGGTCACCATACTTGGCCACAAGTCACTTCACTTCACTTCATTACATTCTCAACTCCTCACTCACCCAGCCAGTGGCATATCAGGCCCATATACCAGATTATATTTTTCTACTTTCAGCTACACAGTAGTTTAATGGACGCAATCTTCTCTCCTCCTTAGCTGGCCAATTCCAGTTTTCGGCCACTTTAGACTGCAGGTGCACTCTAACACAGATGCCACAGAAGTGTACATCTCGACATTATCCATTATAATTTCTGGCTTGTCTAGCTTTGGCTACACGAACATTCAACGCTATGCAGATGTTCCCAGTTGATTGTGCAGGAGATTGTGACAATATGTCAAGGACTGTTGCAACAGCCTTCTTGCAGTGAACCCTGAATGTGAATGCCTGCAACCTCAAACAACTGGTGGTCTTTGCTGGGGAATGGTGAGGACTTGGTTGGGCCAGCATTAGTGGAGATTGTAGGGCAAGTAGGGCAACTGTTTGAAGGTAGCCTGACAGTCTGGCGTTCATTCCCAGGGAATGCCCTTTTTCTTTAGGTGGTTCAGTGGTGCAGCAGTTGTTGTCACAGTTGTTGTCAATGTAAAAAAAGCAGATATTTCCTCTCGGCTCCCACAGGAATGTATCCATGCTGAAATATGGCACCAACAGTTCTTAGCCGGAAGGGCATGACCCTGAAATTGTACAGTCCAAGCCAAGTACTCCTATTTTGTGGACCAGCAGCATTGGGTAAGCATCATGATGTGTTTTAGCATTAACGCCCTGGTAATCCGCACAAAATAAGAAAAGAGTCTTTCCATACGAAATCTAAAGAAGAGTCTTCAACTTTTGGTGGAGGGTGGTCACACTGGAGTACAGAGTGAGCCTTGCAGAGAAACTTGTATTCTTTCCCACCAGGCAAAAGTATCACCCCAGCTGTGGCTTCAACAGCATCTGGCTAGTACGTAAGAAGTCAAAGCAATGTCACGGCAATGACCTATTTGCTATTTGTCCTCCAGGACATAAATGGTGGCAGTAAGTCACGCAAGGTGTGTAGTATTATAGCTCCCAATGGTTCTACTCTCCTGTCCATTACCCATAACATACTTTGGACCATTGCCCATTTCCAGTGTCTCATCTTCATGTCTGATCTTATCCCAGAGACTTGTGCGCATTAGGGTGTCTAGTACTGCATCTTACAGTGATACCAGCAACAGTGAAGGAACCTCCAAAGATGACTGCAATATCTACATCTCTGCCTTTGTCTTGCCCTTTCTTCGGTGGTCTCTTGGTGATGCAGAGCTAGACTGCTGCACCTGTGACCAAGTCTTTGGAATGACCCCAGTGATTTGATCAGTTACCTGGTCTTCTCTAGCTGTGACCACAATTTCATGCAGATCACTGGCATGTCTGGGGTTGCAGTTGGTGCTGTGCTGTCTCTTCTTTGGCCATATCTGGCTGCCAATTCAGACAGACAGCACAATATTCATGCAGAGACCCTGAAACACCGTGATGGTGTCTGGATTATGGCCCAGAATTGTTTTGGCCTGATAGTCTGTGGGGAGTAAGGCTTCCAAAATGCACCTCTTAAAATGTTCCAACATCTGATTTTTTGCACGAAAAGCTGCGTGCCGGACCTTTTAGCACTGTGTTCAACTCGCCCAGGAATTCCTGATTGCTCAGTGGTCTAAGTTTCAAAAGGTTTCACGTTGCTTGGTGAAATCAATGACATCAATGGAGCTTCTCAATTCCCCAACCTGAAGAATTGGGGGTTTAACTTCTATTGGATGGTGGGATGCTGTCAGCTGTGCCTGCAGAGGAGGCTGGGGTGGAGTAGACTGCAGGACGCCATGATGGGTATCTACTGCTTAGGAGGTATCTCGTCCTTTCTTCTACTTTTTGTCCCAACAATGCAGATATGCTAAGATGACCTCATCCAGCTTCTGGAGCTTTGAGCTGATGTACACTCTAAGTCCAACTCTATCCATGAAGATGCATAGCCCTTCTTTACTATTCAGGATGCAATCAGTTGACTCTTTGAGTTGAGAATCCAATCTGTACAATCATTCCCTGATTTGCTAAACCTGTTTTGTCAGGGAGCACCCTTCCTCCTCCACTGGCTCTTCTTTTTCAGAGTCATCCAGATACATAACTTCGAGGAGGCTATAGATCTCGCTGATGGCAGTATGATCAGGTTTTACTGTAATGTGGTGACAAGTGAAAGTGAAAGGTCAGCTTTCTGGCTGCCTTGAAGCCCAGGTTGTGCTTTTTCCCCTCAGGAGCAATGTGTAACACCTTCCCCCTCCATCTGCTCTGCATAGTGACAAACAAGATTAACGAAGTACTGACAGAGCTATTAAAATGGCTTGGGTAGGGAAAAAGGAGCTGTGTCAAATGTGATGAAGCTAGGGCTAAAAGGCAGTAACAAAAGTTTAGGCCTAGGTGATGCTGTATAGGGCTGCACAATATATCGAACTTTTTGAAATATCGCGATATGCATATCACAAGGGCTTGCGATAACTGAATGATTTTAATACTTCAAAATGTTACGAAAAATCAAATGTTTAGAGTGATGCAGATAGCAGAGAATGCTTTCTTTTCCTCAAAAGAACATGACACACGTATATTGGATATGTCATTTTCAGTTTTTAAACATACATATTTGCACACTTATAGCAATATCGTACCGCATATCGCATTATTTAACAAGTTATCGCATATTGCATTTGTCTTCAGTATCATGCAGCCCTAATGCTGTAGGGAAAGTAAGGGTAAAAAATATACACTGATCAGCCATAACAAAAAAAACACTGATAGGTGAAGTGAATAACATTGAGTTTCTCTTAACAATGGCACCTGTAAAATAGGATATATTAGGCAGCAGGTGAACAGTCAGTTCTCAAAGTTGATGTGTTGGAAGCAGGAAGAATGGGCAAGCGTTAGGATCTGAGTGACTTGGACAAGGGCTAAATTGTGATGGCTAGACGACTGGGTCAGTGCATCTCCAAAACTGTAGGTCTTGTGGGTTGTTTCCAGTATGCAGTGGTTAGTAGTGGTTAGTGTCCAAGGCACACTGATGCGTGTGGGGAGCGAAAGCTAGCATAGTCGCAGACCAGTCAGAGTGCCCATGCTGATGCGTGTCTACTGCTGAAAACACCTACAATGGGCACATGAGCATCAGAGCCGGACCATGGAGCAATGGAAGAAGGTGGCCTGGTCTGATGAAACAGGGGAAGAGATGGCACCAGGATGAACTATGGGGAGAAAACAAGCCGGTGGAAGCAGTGTGATACTGTGGGAAATGTTCTGCTGGGAAACCTGACAAAGAGTTCATGGTGTTGTCTTGGCCTCCAAATTCCCCAGATCACTGTCCGATCAAGCACCTGTGGGATGTGCTCGACAAACAAGTCCAATCCATGGAGGCCCCACATTGCAATTTTCAGAAATTATAGCATCTGCTGCTAACTTCTTGGTGCCAGATTCCACAGCACATGGCCAGAGATCTTGTGGAGTCCATGCGTTGAAGGGTCAGAGCTGTTTTTGTGGCACAAGGGGGTCCTACACAATATTAGGCAAGTGGTTTTAATGTTATGGCTGATTGGTGTATATACCTATACTGTATTTGCAAGTACATTTAAGAGTTGGTACATAAAATATGCCTTAGTACAGGACACCACACTGTAACGCTCTGACCTCACCAACACTAATAAGGCCATGCAAAGTAATGTTCTAAGGCTTAGGGCGGACGAGGCTACAATGCTTAATCGCAGTGTAAGGGTTAATTGGTGTTAACGAATCCTTGCTGACATTGAAATATAAGCTTTTTGGATCTTTTACATACAAATACACCTTGTAAAATGTTTGGATGTCTTGTGATGCTTCATTAATTAACCCTCCTTTCATGTCCATGAAGCATTGTGCTACTCTGAAGAAGAGTGAGGTTTATGAGGGGTTGGTGAAAAGTGTAAATAAAAATGTTAATTAATCTAATTTATGTGAAACCCACCTCTTTTATGCAAGTGTTACCTGCAAGTAACCACCTAGAGTGCTGAAGACATGGGCATCCTGCAGGGACTCCTGTATTTTGTGGACCAGCAGCGTTGGGTAAGCATCATGATGTGTTTTAGCATTAAAGCCCCGGTAATCCAAACAAGGTGAGTAAAAGTGAGCAGTGAGTAAAAGGAAAGTGGACTACAATTAGGCCTAAATAGAGCAATATTATTTTCAGCAAAGCTTGTTCAATTCAATTTTATTTGTATAGCGTTTTACCAATGGACATTGTCACAAAGCAGCTTTACAGAAATAAATGGATTCAAAAAATATATTGTAAATATGTGAATTTTCCTAATGAGCAAACCAGAGGCAATGGTGGCAAGGAAAAACTCCCTGAGACAATATGAGGAAGAAACCTTGAGAGGAACCGGGCTCAAAAGGGAACCCATTCTCATCTGGGTGCAACGGATAGTGCAATTATAAATAAATCCCTTCTATTATTGTGTACTATATGGACAAATAGTTCCAATGTGCAACCAGTAAATTCTTTACAGTTTTTGCAAGAAGTCCAGTTGGTTAAAATCTATCCACTGTCCATTGATGGAGTCCTGAGTACGAAGGTGCTCGTGGCAACTGCAGCCCCAAAGCCACCACAGCAATCGCAATCCCAAGCCATTACAGTACAGCTCCCCATATGAGATCCCCAAACCATCTCCCCAGCCCCCAGGTGGAACCATCCCCAGCAATCCAACCAGTTCTTCAGGTCGTCCATATGGGGCCACCCCCAGCAGCAGCGAGCGAACTCAACCGATGAGAACTCCAACCATAAGTAGGGCAGATGGGTCAGGCAGGTCTGGAGAGCAGAAGGGGTCAGGATCACTGGCATCTCAGAAGTAGCATGTGTAGCTACTTGTACAATGTACTTTGCATGCAGAGTACAAGCAGGGACTCCGGCAAAAACTAGCTATGACAGCATAACTAAAAGGGAGAGCCAGAAGCTAACACAGACATGAGGGTACCCTGGGACATAAGGCAGCCAGCCACTCCACCGTCGACAAACCTGAGTGAACGTGCGAGAGTGGGGGGCGACAGCATCCAAACATCTTAGTTCACCACAACACTCTATGCCTGTGAACCCTCCAGACCTGCCCCTGTACCTAATAAAAAACTGTTCACAAAAGGCTTGACTAAACAAATATGTTTTCAGCCTAGACTTAAACACTGACACTGTGTCTGAGCCCTGAACACTAAGTGGAAGGCTGTTCCATAACTGTGGGGCTTTGTAAGAGAAAGCTCTACCCCCAGCTGTAGCCCTCACTATTCGAGGTACCAACAAATAGCCTGTACCTTTTGATCTAAGTAGGCGTGGCTGATCATAAAAGACCAAAAGTTTCCTCAGGTACTGTGACACAAGACCATTTAGTGCTTTATAGGTCAATAGTAGTATTTTATAATCAATACGAAATTTGATTGGGAGCCAATGCAGTGTGGATAAGATAGGGGTGATGTGGTCATATCTTCTGGTTCCTAGTAAGGACTCTTGCTGCTGCATTCTGGACTAACTGGAGCTTGTTTATTGGAACTATTATCTACTGGAACATCCAGACAGTAAGGCATTACAATAATCCAACCTAGAGGTAACAAAAGCATGAACTAATTTTTCTGCATCGTGTAGTGACAATATATTTCCTATTTTAGCAATATTTTTGAGATGAAAGAAAGCGAATCTAGTGATATCTAGTGATGAAACAGAAAGGCCATCCAGAGTTATGTAATCAGAAAGCTCACAGAGCCTTGCGGGACACCAAACTTTACCTTAGTATGCGAAGAGAAGTCACCATTTACGTCTACAAACTGATAACGATCAGTCAAATAAGACCTGAGCCAGGAGAGGGCCGTTCCCTTCATGCCTACTACGTTTTCTAGTCTATCGAGGAGAATAGCATGATCAATGGGTCAAAAGCTGCATTAAGGTCAAGCAGCACAACCAAGGAGACAACCCTGATGAAAGGCCAGTGGTAAGTCATTTAGCACTTTAACCAGCGCTGTCTCTGTGCTATGATGAGGCCTAAATCCTGACTGATACATTTCATGAATGTTATTCCTATTCCTATGAGCATAGCTGCTGTGCTACAACCTTTGGGGTCAAGGTCAGGTTTTTTAATCAAGGGCTTGATAACTGCTAATTTAAAAGATTTAGGTACATAGCCAATGCTAAGGGAAGAATTGATTATATTTAAAAGAGGTTTGATTGTTTCAGGAATTATCTGTTTGAAGAAGCAAGTAGGTAAAGGATCTAGTATACAGGTTGATGATTTTGGTGATGAAATTAGTGAAATTAGTTCGGTCTCTTCAAGGGGAGTAAAACATTGTAATTGTTGATCTGATATTATTATATTATCATCTACAGGGTTAGTTATAAAACTGTCCGATTTTAAATTACTTGTTTGAATTTTTTGCTTGATATTTTCAATTTTACCATTGAAAAAATTCATGAAGTCATCACTGCTATATAATGATGGTGTGCGTGTTTCTATTGTGGTCTTATTCCTAGTTAATTTTGCTACAGTATTAAATAGGAATCTAGGATTATTTCTGTTATCTTCAAGAAAGGGTGGAGAGAGACATTGATCTAGCAGCACTAAGAGCTTTCCTATAGCTCAAAAGGCTCTCCTTCCATGCTATTTGAAATACTACTTAAATTTAGTTTGACGCCATTTACGTTCTAGTTTTCGAGTGGACTGTTTTAAAGTTTGTGTGTGATTGCTATACCAGGGTGCTAGCTTTTTCTCTCTAATTATTTTTCTTTTAAGTTGAGCTACCTTATCTAGCGAGTTGCAGAACATTGATTCTAAGCATTCAGTTGCCTGGTCAAGTTCTTCAGGATCAGACAGTGGTCAATAAATTGACCAATCATGGTCAATAAATCTGGGAGATTACTGATAAAACTCTGCGCAGTTGTTGACGTGAAAGTACGTTTGACACGGTGACGTGGCAAGGTGCGTATATTATGATCAAGACGCAGTTTAAATGAGATGAGGTAGTGATTTGAGATAGCTTCAGACTGTGTAAATGAGACTATATTTTCTATATTTAATCCTTATCCCTTTAATTGCTGCAAATAAAAATATTCTTTTCAAATGTTCAAAAACATTAATATAGTTAACCTATAGTCAACCAGTGGATGAAATGACGGTCCAATATTTTTTCTTTCTTTTTTTATGTTTTTACTGAAATTACTGTATGTATTGTTATTATACTTTGATGTAATGGTATTACACTTAGAGAACAGTATTTTTTTTGTTATTGATTACAAAGGGGGCTTCAATCTTATCCACAAAGGACTAATGTGGCTGTAGGCTTTCATTCCAACCAAACAGGTGTCATACCTGATTCCACTTGTTTAATCAGGTAATCAGTTATATTTGTGGAAAAGATTGAAGACCCCTGGCTTACACTATTGTAATTACTATACTTGCTCTATAACGTTATGCTCAAATTTACACGTTCTGACCAGCTGTGAGTTTAATTATTATCGTTTAATTGGAATTAACGTTTTCACCCATTTCCTCCTCAGTTTACTTTTGCCAGTTCCCACCCACCCAAAGTCTTTTTGAACCCAGAGCAATGTAACTCACTTGGGGCAAAGTGCTATCTGCCATTTGAACTCACAATCTCCGTCTGATTGGGTGAATACTTTTCTGTTGTGCTACTTGGGAGGTTAATTCTGCCTGCGAAGGTGACACCGGGAAAGAAGCCAGTTTAACAAATATAGACTTAAATGCTGTCAGTCTGTCTTAAAATGTCTAAAATCATGCTATTTAAGGGTGCTTTTCTTAGACAATGAATGTGATGCTTCGATCAAGTTGATAGTTAAAAGTCATAATGAAACAAAAATCAATTCAGCTTATTATCGACAAAATTGTCCGCACCTGTGCCGTCACATCATTATTACATAGAAGACAGAGAAAAGTGTTTACACTTACTCTGTACCAGTGATGTCATACAAAGTTTTAAAATGTTTAACTGAAAATTAATGAAGCAAATGTTCTCTGCCAAATTCTCAATGTGACTTTTTACCAACCCCATTATTACTTTTTTTTTTAGCATTGGTTACACACATTTCTCAGTACTGAGTTTACTTTTTCAAAACTCACACGTTTCTCTTTATCAACATGCAGCTCAGCACAGCAGTTAAACTCACAACCAAAATGCACTAAAACTGGCAATACACTTCATATAACCTCCATGCCTCAAAATCAACTCATTCGACCAAAACACTAGCAAAGGTTCTTTCAACAAGAACACTTTATCTTTCATAACACAATGACCTGAAAAACATCAACATCAAGTAACATAAAAAGATTGCCATTTTTATTTTTACATAAACCATTACAAAAAAGGAACTTTACTTCTTTATTGTGTAGATTGTTCTGTAATTTATGTTGCATGAATTTTTCAGAAATGTTGCTATATACGTCACTATTCTTTACTTTCTAAGATTTTGCAGTTAGTAAATCCAAAATGCATAAAATGAAAGCATGGTAATTCCAAGGATGTAACAAAAATATGTATCTAAACACATATACAGTGAGGAAATAAGGACACTTTTTTTTTTTTGTTATTTAATATACAATCCCCTCCAAAATTATTGGAACAGCAAGTCCAATTCTTTTGTTTTTGCTATACACTGAAGACATTTCGGTTTGAGATCAAAAGATTAATAGGAGACAGTAGATCAGAATTTCAGCTTTCATTTCCTGATATTTAAAGCTAGATTTGTTAAACAACTCAGAACATGGCACTTTTGGTGGCAAGCACCCCAATGTTTAGGTGAGCGAACGTATTGGAACAGATAGTCATAAAGTAAATAACACTTAAAATTTAGTTGCATATCCCCTGCTTGCATTAACTACATCAAACTATTGACCCACTGACATCACCAAACTACTGCATTATATATTTGTGATCCTTTTCTGGCTTTTACCACAGCTTCTTTCGGTTGTTTGTTTTGGGGGGTTTCTCCCTTCAATCTCCTCTCTAGGAGGTGATATGCATGCTCAATTGGTTTAATGTCTGGTGATTGGCCAGTCTAAAATCTTACTTGCATTCCTACCTCCCACCTTTGACTCACATCAGTTTGCCTACAAGGCAAATAGGTCTACGGAGGATGCCATAGCCACTACCCTTCACACTGTGTTAACCCACTTGAAGCTCGACTTCTCTTTGTGGACTACAGCTCGGCGTTTAACACTATCCTCCCATACAGACTGGTGTGTAAACTGCTGGACCTGGGTCTGTCTTACTCCACATGTCTTTGGATTAAAGACTTCTTGTTAGGATGCCCACAGAGGGCTAAAGTAGGCCATCACCTTTCTACAGCCATTAGCCTCAGAACAGGCTCCCCTCAGGGCTGCGTACTGAGTCCCCTGCTCTATACTCTCTACACACACGACTGCACCCCTGCCCACGTCAGAAATAACATCTTTAAATTTGCAGACGACACCACTGTAGTGGTACTCATTTCAGGGGGTGATGAGTCTGCCTACCGAGATGAGGTACAGCGGCTGTCAGAGTGGTGCAGAGACAACATCCTGCTCCTGAATACATCAAAGACGAAAGAGTTAGTCATTGACTTCAGGAGAAATAAAACTGACATTCAACCAATACTGATTGGCGGGGATTGTATGGAGAGGGTCTCAGACTTCCGCTTTCTGGGAGTTTTCATTGAGGAAGACCTGACCTGTGGTGTGAACACCACAAATCTGGTGAAGAAGACACAGCAGAGACTCTACTTCTTGAGGGTCCTCAGGAGGAACATCACCCAGAGTCTGCTGGAGTCTTTCTACCGGTCCACCATAGAGAGTATTCTCACATACTGCCTCTCACAAAAAACAACTACAGAGAGTTGTCAGGTCTGCCGAGAAAATCATCGGGTGCCCTCTCCGCCCCCCTAGAGGATCTACACAGTTCCCGCTGCCTCTTAAAAGCGCAAAACATAATCAAAGACACATCCCACCCCTGTCACTCTCTGTTCAATCTGTTACCGTCAGGCAGACGGTACAGATCCCTTACAACGAGGACAAACCGATACAGAAATAGCTTCTACCCTGTAGCTATACAATCTGTAAATGCCAAATGACAGGGTATGTTCATGCCAAACTGTAAAATGTTTTGCATTTGAAATTTGGAATTGAACTGTGCAATTTTCTGAAAGTGCAATATTTCAACTCTGCAATATCACTTTGTTGGTGCAATATTTTAACTGTGCAATAATCTTTGATGCCATATGTTCAATAAGTGCAATATTTTAACTGTGCAATATTCTTTGAAGGCCATATCTAAAATAAGTGCAATATTTTAACTGTTCAATATTCTTTGATGCCATATATACAATAAGTGTAAATACCTGTATATTTTATTTTATTTTATTTTATTTTACTGTTTGCACTGAGAGTACTCACTCAATTTCATTGTACATCCATTGTTACAATGACAATAAAGAATTACTACTTACACTTTTACTTCCTGATATTTACATGTAGATGTGTTAAACAACTTAAAACATGGCATTTTTGGTGGCAGGGCACCCAATTTTTAGATAAGCAAAAGTATTGGAAAAGAGAGCTTCAGATGTGCAATGGAAGAGAGTGGATGGAAGAGAGTAACATCAGAAATGGGACTGATCCACCAAGGGAGATCCAAAAAAAGTGCTTGGCTTCTTGTGAAGTCATTCATCTTGGTCAAGTGAAGCACAGTGACGGGACACAAAAACTAATAATCGCAGAGAAGCAGCACTCCTATTATACAAGAGGTTAATTCAAGCACAGAAGATCCAGCTGAGGAACCCACCCAACCCCCGACAGAAAGAAATATCAAAGGGCACAAACCCGATGTAATGTGGCCAAGAGGAATGAATTGATCAACATCCTAGAGCAGCTACAGGGGACAGCAGAAGAAAGGCTTGTCAGAATAGAGGAGATTATCTGCCAGTATAGAGAACATCAGTTTGGGGTCCATGGAAGGAAAGAAATCACCACCATCAGTAAATTCCGGGAGACAACAGGAAATTGAATGACTGCTCAGAGAGCAGAAAGACCTGAGGAAGCAGTGTAAAAAGTGCCAGATGATAGAACGGAAGTCCTCAGCCTATTCTAAGCCAATATTAAGAGCCACATGTCAACCTTGCGAAGAGCTGAGAGCTTGAGGAAAAAGCAGAAGGAAAGAATGAACAATAATATGGTTTGACAAAAACCTGTTCAATTTTCTCAAAGGTCTTTTCATACTGGGACCTTGAAAACATCAAAGCAGGAGCTGGAGGATCACCAGAAGAAGACTGACAACAGTGTGAAGAGGCATAAGAAAATAATCATTCCATCTGTTATCCCTGCATTTCAGCCTCCTGTCTACCAAATGGAGGTTGCCCCCCAAAATTGAGTGTGGTGCAAAACGCAGTGTAATGGGCAAGAGTCCACCCCTGGGCCTAATGGAGTGTCATACAGGCTCCATAAGAATGCACCTGTCCTGTGCTATCGATCATGAGCATGGCATGGCTGAAGCAGGTAATTCCTGAAGCATGGCTAAGGATGGGCAGCATCTTAATTCCAAAAGAAAAAGATGCTAAAACCATCAATCAGTTCCACCTGATCTGTATTCTGAATGTCGAGGGAAAATCTTCTTCAGCATAATAGCACAGAGGTTATCAAACTACCTGGCAGAAAACAAGTACATTGACACATCTTTACAGAAAGGTGAAAAATCCTTGGATTCTCTACGTGCTTGGAGCACACAAGCATGACCTGGCACCAGATACAAGAAGCCAAGCAGGAGAAGAGAGACCTCCACATTAGCTTTCTCAGGGACGCTCAGTTCGCCATGGGCTTCTATGGGAAGCATTTCACTTCTCCCAAGTTCCAGGGCCCATCATAATGCTGGTGAAGTTTTACTTTCAGAAACAGCAACTGTGTTTTACAACAGCTAGGTTTACAAAAGCATGGCAGAGGTTGGAAATAGACATTATGGCAGGATGTACTATCTCACCAGTGGCTTCACAATGGCCAAGGAAATCATCATAAGGACCTCAAGATGGTTAGAGAGTCGAACTTGTAACCCAAAGGTGAGCCTGAAGGTCATGGGTTCGAGTCTCAGGTCCGGCAGGGATTGTAGGTGGGGGGAGTGAATGACCAGTGCTCTCTTCCACCCTCAATACCACGACTGAGGTGAGACACTTGAGCAAGGCACTGAACCCCCAACTGCTCCCCGGGCACCGCAGCAAAAAAGGCTGCCCACTGCTCCTGGTGTGTGTTAATGGTATGTGTGTGTGTTCACTACTGTGTGTGTGCACTTGGATGGGTTAACTGCAGAGCACAAATTCTGAGTATGGGTAACCATACACACGTCACTTCACAAAGAGAGAGTACAAGGGCTGAACTTTGTCTGCCCCAACCCCCAAACAGGGAATACATGGACAATATAACAAAACAGACCACTACTGCAGCATACATCAAGTGATTACTTGGAAAACTGCAGGAAAAAATCAAGTGGGCCCAAATGGAAATTAGCATATAATGAAGCATTTCATTGGTCAAGTGTGTGCTAAGTGACACAAGGTTGTCATCTAGTGAGGATGCAATTCCAACAGTGTATGAACAACCTGTCAAAATCATATCTAATATTGAACTGAAAATTAATTAAATTTGATACTTCTTGGTTTATGGAAATGTGTAGTGTAGACTACTTATATGCTGTTGTTATTATTATACAATATATACTGTATACATAATTATCTATTATATTTACATAGTATGTGGGGAGTCCACAAGGATCAATGAGAATATGCTAGGGGTCCATGACTGAAAAAAGGTTGAGAACCAATGGCCTAGCCACTCTCTTGACTTGAATCTTGTTGAAAAATTAGGGAGGATTTTTAAATTGCTTGTCTATCAGAGGGGCCCTCATAACCTTGGGGAATTGAAGAGGAATAGTTCAAAATTTAAAAAAGCTAATTGCTTCTCACCGTAGATGTCTCAAAGCTTTAATTACAACCTGTTTGCTGCAAAGTACTAATGTTAATAACTTGCAGTATATAAATAAATTTTCCCCAACAATTTTTTATTTTTTTTTAAACAGATCGTTTATGCTTTTGAATACATACTTTTTGTTTGTACTTATAAAGAAAAGACATTATCTATGTAAATTTGAAGTGGATATATGCACTGGACATATTTTAAATAGCACAACAAAAGTGTCTGAAGGCTTATTTCCCCTTGCTCTACATGTAACATTTCTAGCAAGCACTGAAGTTATCTTTTATATGTACATCACACTGAAAAAAAGTGATGTGCTGAATTTACTTGATTCAAATGATATATAATTCTGTATGTGGTTTTTGCACTATTTGATCAAGTTTTTGCTAGTTAAACACCGTTGTAAATGGACATAAGCCTTATGAATGCAGTTTGTAATCAGATACTGGCAAAATGTCAGGGTCACATCATCATTCAAACAGAAAAGAGCACTTGGATGTTCTGTAGTGATGCCTGTTTTAAAAATGTTTAAACAGCCTAATATGACCTAATAAATTGACATTATAAGTTCAGTGATTAATTGCCTAACTGATGTTAGAGGGGGGAATAACGATCAGTTGAATGAAGAGGCTCATCTTTAAATGTGACTTCAGGTGTTATGGGTTCCAGAATTCAGGCAGTCATTGACTGCAAAGGATTTGCATCCAAGTATTAGAAATAGCAATTTACTTTATGTTAATTTGTCCAAGATAGATCAGGTGATTGCAACTGCCATAGCATATGATTTATTTTATTTTCATGTTCATCAAACCATTCAGTGACCCCTCTTGCCCTGCCCTTGGAAACACTTAATCTTGGAAGATAACACTCCCATCAGGAGAGCAGTGATTTATCATTTGATAAAAGTAATCAGTCAGAATAACTTTGCACTGATTTGCAGTGATCCTTACCTCTAAGTGAACCCAAAACATGCCAGCAAAATGCCCACCACAGCATAATAGTGGACCAGAGCAGGGATCAAACATTCAGGACTGTACAGTTCTCTGGGTATACAGTACACATATACTTCCCCAGTTATCAGGAATATGGTGACAGATAATTAATTTGACCATATAACTTTAAGGCATGTTAGACAGTGTACTCCACCACAATAATCAAAATACCATTTAAGGCTATTTATTTTGGAAAGGTGTTCAACCCTCCAGTACAGATGCATAGACTTTAATTTTTCCTTTAATTTGTCACCCATCTGTACATACACATCTAACAAACTTACATTGCTTGATAACCCATGTTTCTAATCAATGTGCTCCCATTCTCTTTGCCTCAACATTCTGATGTGGCTCTGTCTCAGGTTTGGCTGCCCTGAGTCCATGAGCGGGCCATGAAATTTCATACCTTGTGCTATCCTCTGAGGTATTGCTCATCAGTTTGCTGCAGACATGCAATTTGCTTTGTACATCTGTGCATTAACCTTTAAACCGTGCCACCTTGAAAAAAGAGCATCAGAGCATCTTCCAGTAAGGCATTGCAAGAATGACAGAGAAAGGCTCTGGTTTAACCATGCTGTTTTTTTTTTTTTTTAAACAGGTGAAATAAGTGGAAGCAAGAACATAACAAAGGGATTGTCATGCAGTATAGAGCCAAGGGAAATAAGTATTCAGTCACTTGCTTTTTATACCTCCAGTGCCTATATCCGCTTCAAATTTACAAACATAGTGTAACTTTGTCCTTGTAAATATGTATAGGGAAGTATGTACTCTTAAGTATAAGCACAGATATGGTTAAAAAACTAAACTGATAGGGAAAAATGTATTCGGACACCATAGATTAACAATATTAACAACATTAATACTTTGTTGCAAAACTGTTATGATCCAATTCAGTTTCAGGGAGTTCTGATTTGTTTAAATGCTTTTAGGTGCACATCTCTGTGCTTCTTTTTTTAGCAGGGGTGTTTTGCATGGAGTGTAGGAACGGAGATGATTGCGGTGCAGTTCTCTGTGTATCTGTTGTTTGTGCTGCTTTCTGCAGAATTTTTGGAGTGACTACTGAACTAATTGTACTGAGAGGGATATTTATGGTCTTTGCTCTTTGCTATGGCTCTATAGCTTTTTCCATTTGAATGTTTAATAATTTTGTGTTTAATAATTACTCAGGTGAGTAAGCCTGGTGCACAGCCAGCATTCCAATTGATCCCAAAGGTGTTCAGTGGGGTTGAGGTCAGTGCTCTGTGCAGGCCACTTGAGTTCTTCCACACCAACTTTGGGAAACCATGTCTTTATGGAGTTTACTTTGTACACAGCAGCATTGTCATGCTGGAACAGGTATCTTAAAGATACAGCATACAAAGACGTTCTAGATAATTGTGTGCTTTCAACTTTTAGCAACAGTGTGGAGAAGGCCCACATATGGGTGTTATGGACAAGTGTCCACATACTTTTGGACATACAGTGTCTTTTTAAGTACAAAATTAACATACATTATGTATGTATTTATAAACAAAAGTTCGAAGTCTGAATATTTATTTTCCCCTCACTGTACATGCCATACTAAGGTCCATTTTTATAAAGCCACTCAGTACAATTTTGGTTTCAAGTGCTGAAATGATAGAAATCATGGATTTTACTCTTATATTTGGGCCTTAGAATGTGAGCAGTATACAAAAATTCTTATCACCTTCACCATCACCATCCCTATCCTGCCTAACATCAGCTATCAATACCTGTCTCCCACTTGCCAAAACCTCCACTCTATCTCCCCTTCCTCCATACCTCCTGCACTCTACCTCTGTGGTTAGCCACTGACACACTGACACCTCTTCAGTTTCCACATCTATGGACCTCCTCTGTTCTCAATCTTCTAAACTTAGGAGGTTTTCTTGCCCTGTTCCTTGGCTATTGGACGTATTGTGCAGCAATCTGAGAGAATTAAGAACAGCACAGAGAAAGTGGAGGAAGTCACAAATCGAAATAGACCTCGTCTCTTACTGCTCTTTCCTGTCCAAATTCTCATCTTGTGTAACGTCTGCTAAGACTGTCTTCTACAAGGAAAAGCTGGAAGCTTCTGTGTAAGAGCTTCGAAAGCTCCACAACATCTTTTCTTCACATCTTAACTTCCCGTTCCTCCTTCTCCATCCTCCCTGCTTGCTAATGACTTTGCCACCTTTTTTTGATTGAAAACAATCTGCCAGACCTTCACTCCTACCCTGACTTCTACACTACATATTCAGGATTCCCCTTCTCTTTTGCTGACTCATTTTTCATATTCATCTTGTTTTCTTCATCAAGTCATCTTTGTTCTCCACTCCCACCACCTGCCTGCTGGATCCAATCCATTCCACAATGCTCCACAAGACCTTTGTCCCTTTATCACTACTAGTCTGACTTCAAAGTGGCACATTCCATTGAAACTGCCCTTGTGGCTGTCACTGAGAAGCTCCATCACAAGGCTCATTGCTAATAATGGTTCTCTTCTGTTCTCCCTCTATACCTGATCTCTTGGTGAGGTAATATCCTCACATGTTTTCATACCACTGCTATGTGGATGACACTCAATGTATCCTCTACTTTCCTCTCTCTGACAGACATGTTTCTGTGTTTCTGTTCGGATCTCAGCATGCCTGACCGACATTTATGAGGCAACTCATCAGCTTAAACTTAATCCCAGCAAAACTGAACTGAGGTTCATCCCAGGTGATACATCCCCATGTCAGTATCTTGTGATCTCCCCGGACAATTCTCAGATCTCACCTTCTGTCACTGCATGCAACCTTGGGCTAAACTAACATGCTTATGCTGATTTCTCCTTTACAACAAGTTCTCCCACAACACCCCATTGCTCTGCTCCCTCCACTGGCTCCCTCAGCTGTGTAGATCAGATTTAAAACACTGATACTTGCCTACAAAGCCAAAAATGGACCAACACACACCTACCTTAAAGCACTTATCACACCCAACACTGGACCATGCTCCTGCCGATCCTCTAGCACTGCATGACTGAACCCAGCATCTCTTAGTGTACAAGGAACACATGCATCAAGGCTCTTCTCTGTTCTGACACCTAGGCTGGTGGTATCAGCTTCCTCTAGATGTCCAAACAGCTGAGTCACTGTCTTTATAGGATGACTAAAGATCTAAAGGAGTTTTTTTGTCATGAAAAAAAAAATCTTGTGTTGTCTTCTGTGTTTTTCATACTGTACTACCTCCCCAAAAGGGTTTTTTTAGACTGATGGTACTCTTAATCTGTGACCTAGTGAAGCAGTATCAGGATGTTTTTATTGACAGAGAATTCAAAGCACTTCTTTAAGTTGCTCTGGATAATTGTGTCTGCCAAATCCCATGCATTTAAATGTAAATTTTAACAACTGGATGTTTTAAAACCAATATGTAAAGTTTCCAGCACTTGTGAATGTATAACAGCTAAAGCCACTGATACTATTTTTGGTGGTTAGGATGTGAGTGAACACTAATCAGCTGGAGAGAGTGGAAGCGCGTTCTCAGTAAAATTGTGTTTATTTACATTTTAGTCTACATATTACATTGTTCTGTTTTACTTTTGAGAACAAATGAACAGAGCATGACCACTGCCTGGTTTCATCATTCAATTGCAGTATATACTTACAAGCACAGATGATCGTGGCAGCATGTTTTTTAATGTTTTTTCAGTGCAGTATTTATCGCTACTCATAACAGTTTGAGACACCTTTGAAGCACTACCAAATACTCACCTTCTTCGTGCTAAATAATTTTTGTAAGTTTCCCAATTTTTATGTTAAAAATTTAAACTTTGGTCTCATCAGACCATAACACATTATTCCACGTTTTTGGGAGATTGGATTTTTTAAATTTTATTTGCACTTTAGCCAGGCTTTGATGGTTTTTTTTTTTTTTTTTTTTTTTTTTTTTTTTTTTTTTTTTTTTTTTTTTTTTTTTTTTTTTTTTTTTTTTTTTTTTTTTTTTTTTTTTTTTTTTTTTTTTTTTTTTTTTTTTTTTTTTTGTTAGAAAAAGGCATCCATCTGGCCAACCGACCTAGTAGCCCAGACATATGAAGAATTAGGGAGAAAGGGTGTGCACACTTAAGCAAGTTTTTTGTTTTTCTTTTTTTCCCAATTTTTATGCAATTTCATAATAAAGGTGAAAAAGGTTCTGACATGGTTTAACTTAGTTTCAGTTTTTAACAACACAAAACCTGCCATTTTAACAGGGGTATGTAGACTTTTTATATCCACTGTAAATAATGCTAATGGCACTCGTCACGGGGGCTTGTTTGAGTGACAGACCCTCTGGTTGGTCTTATAGAAGGATTTTCTGCTGACATGCACGGAAAATATTTCAAGGTAACGTTTACGTGCTTCTTTAAATACATTTCAATCTAGCTAAAATAAAGATAAATAAAATGTTATTAGCAGCTGTGTCATAAAGTAATATTTTTTGTTAGCGGAAAGTTTCCTTGTTCTCAGTAGTTTGTGGCATTCATAAGCCTGTTGACTACTTTATTTATGTTTATTTAATTGTTGACTGTATGCAATAAAAAGTTAATCAAATGGTAATCTTACTTGATAGTCTCATTCTTATATAGCCCAAAATTTCTGTGTTTTTTCACACCAGTAGTAATTAACATATGACAGAAATTATAGTCATTTGTCTGGTAAACTGGTTCGTTCCTGGACACCATGACTGGCACCAAAATTTCGTATTCAATATATTGACACGTACCACATACCTAAACATTGTTGCAGACCAAGTACACTCCTTCATGGCAATTAATACTGTATATTGTACATCCCGATCAGCCATAACATTAAACACCACCTGCCTAATATTGTGTAGGTCCCCCTTGTGCCACCAGAACAGCTTGACCCGTCGAGGTATGGACTCCACAAAACCTCTGAAGGTGTGTTGTGGTATCTGGCACCAAGATGTTAGGAGCAGATCCTTTAACTCCTGTAAGTTGCGAAGTGGGGCCTCCATGGTTTGGATTTGTTTGTCCAGCACATCCCACAGATGCTTGATTGGATTGAAATCTTGGGAATTTGGAGGCCAAGTCAACTTCTAGAACTCTTTGTCATTTTCCTCAAACCATTCTTGCAAAATTTTTGCGGCGTGGGCACATTATCCTGCTGAAACACGGTTAGAGAACACCGTTGCCGTGAAAGGGTGCACTCAGTCTGCAACAATGTCTAGGTATGTGGTATGTGTCAGAGTAACATACACATGAGTGGCAGGACCAAAGGATTCCCAGCAGAACATTACGCAGAGCATCGGGTTTTCCTTCTTTCCGTTGTGCATCCTGGTGCCATCTCTTCCCCAGGTAAGCAACGCACATGAACCCGGCCATCCACATGATGTAAAAGAAAGTGTGATTCATCGGACCAGGCCACCTTCTTACATTGCTCCCTGGTCCAGTTCTGATGAGCACGTGCCCATTGTAGGTGCTTGCAGCAGTGAACAGGGTCAGCATGGGCATTCTGAATGATCTGCAGCTATGCAGCCCCATATGCAGCAAGCTGCAATGCACTGTGTGTTCTGACACCATTCTGTTATCATTATCAGCATTAACTTTTGCAGCAATTTGTGCTACAGTAGCTCTTCTGTGAGATCGGACCAGACGGGCTAGCCTTCGCTCCCACACACAACAGTGAGCCTTGGGGGCCCATGACCGTGTCTCCAGTTCACCAGTTGTCCTTCCTTGGACCACTTTTGGTAGGTACTAACCAATTCATACCGGGAACACCCCGTAAGACCTGCTGGTTTGGAGCAGTCGTCTAGCCATCACAATTTGGCCCTTGTCAAGGTCGCGCAGATCCTTACACTTGCCTATTTTTCCTGCTTCCAACACAGACTGACTAAAACTGACTGTTCACTTGCTGCCTAATATATCCTAACCCTTGACAGGTGCCATTGTAACAAGATAATCAATCAACCTCTCAGTGGTTTTCAGCTGAATTACAGCCATTTTCAGCAAAGTACTTCCAATTTCAGGGACTCAAAGGACCAGTTGTGGTCCATTCCTTCGTTACTTCAAGACAAATGAAGCAGATAAAAGGTCTGGAGTTGATATCAGGTAGTGAGTTGGCATTTGGCAGCAGTTCGACTGGAGCTACCAATATGAAGTCCAAGGAGATCTCAATGCAAGTGAAGGAGGCCATCATTAGGCTGAAAAACAACATAAATCTTTGAGAGATAGCAACCTTAGGTGTGGCCAAATCAACAGTTGGGTACATTCTTAAAAAAAAAAAAGAAAGCACTGGTGAGCTCAACAACATTGAAAGGCCTGGAAGACCACGGAAGACAACTGAAGTGGATGGTAGGCGTATCATTGTCAAAATCTACAATCAAGAGATGCCTACATGAATGTAAATACAGAGGGTTTACAACAAGGTGCAAACCACTGGTAACTTTCAAGTACAGGAAAGCCAGATAAGACTTTGCCAGAAAACGTCTAAAAAAAGCCTCCCATGTTCTGGAATTAGATTCTTTGTACTGATGAAACCAAGATTAACTTGTACCAGAATGAAGGGAAGAGAAAAGTATGGTGAAAGGAAGGAACAGCTCATGATCCAAAGTATACCACATCATGTGTCAAACATGGTGGAGGGAGTGTTATGGCATGGACATGTATGGCTGCCAATGGAATGGGCTCACTGGTGTTTACTGATGATGTGACTGCTAATAAAAGTACCAAGATGAATAGGAACTGCTACAAAACCGATAGGACGCCGCTTCACAGTGCAGGTCGATAATGACCCCAAACATACTGCGAAAGCAACTCAAGACTTTTTGAAGGCAAAGAAATGGAATATTCTTCAATGGCCAAGTCAGTCACCTGATATCAACCCAATAGAGCATGCTTTTCACTTACTGAAGACAAGACTGAAGGCAGAAGGACCCACAAACAAGCAGCAACTGAAGGTGGCTGCAGTGAAGGCCTGGCAAAGCATCTCCAGGGAGGCAACTCAGAATTTGAGTTTTGAGAACATGGGCTCCAGACTTTTTGCAGTGATTGATTGCAAAGGATTTTCATACAAGTATTAAAATTATAGTTATATTTACAATTATGTCACTTTGTCTAAATACCTTTGAGCCCCTGAAAATGGAGGTACTTTGTTGAAAATGGCTGTAATTCCTAAATGGTAAATGCCATATTTTTGTGGAACCTCTTAAAATAAAGCTGAACACTTTGATCACATCTTGACTGTTTTATTTCAAATCCATTGTGGTGGTGTATAAAGGCATAATCACAAAAACTCTGTCATTGTCCAAATACTTCTGGACCTAACTGTAACTGTGCCGTGAATGTCTGTAGTGTACATATTGTATTTTATTTATTTATTTATTTTTTTATTGTATTTTATTTTACTTTACTTTTTTTAATTACTTGTCTTGTTATGTTGGTTTCTCACACCATTCTGTACATATAGCAGAATTGATAATAAAATTGACTTTGACTTTGATACATATATATATATATATATATATATATATATATATATATATATATATATATATATAATGTATGTATGTATGTGTGTGTGTGTGTGTGTGTGTGTGTAATATGCACAAGGCCAATTGGTTTGTTTTTGCTGCTATACACTGAAGACATTTGGGTTTAAGATCAAAACATGAATATGAGACTAGAGATCAGATTTTCAGCTTTTATTTCCTGATCTAGATGTGTTAAACAACTTCAAACATAGCTGCTTTGGTGGCAGACCACCTAATTTTTAGGTGAGCAAAAGTTTTGGAACAGATAGTCTTAAAGAAAATTAAAGTAAATAGCACGTAATATTTGGTTACATATAGCTTGCTTGCAATAACTTCAACAATTTGGCAACCCACTGACCTCAGACTGTTGCATTCTTCTTGTGTAATTCTCTTCCAGGGTTTTTTCCACAGTTTTTTCAGTTGTTATTTGTTTTATTTGGTTTTTTGTTTTTCTTTTCCCTTCAGTCTCCTCTTCAGAAGGTGAAATGCAAGCTGTTTTTTTAATCTGATGAAGTCCTTTGTTGTGTTGTGTTTTGCGTCATTGTCTTGCTGCATGATGATATTCCTCCCAATTTGCTAGACAGAATGTTTCCGTAGACTTCTGAATTCATTCTGCTGCCAACATCATGAGTTACATCCTCAATAAAAATTGTTGAGCCCGTTCCAGAAGCAGCCCTGCATGCCTAAGCCATGACAATACATCCACTGTGCTTGAGCAGTGTGCTCGGTCGTGAGCAGATCCTTTCTTTCACCACACCTTGGCTTTTCCATCACTTTGGCAAATTCCAATCTGGCCTTCCGTATCATACTGCTGGTGAGAGGTTTGCATCTTGTGGCCTCTATATTTCTAAGTATATTTCAAAGTCTTCTTCAAACTGGATTGTGATACCTTCACCGCTGCCCTGTGGAGGTTGTTGGAGATGTCACTGAATGTCGTTTTTGGGTTATTCTTCACAGCTTTCACAATATTTCTTTCATCAACTGCTGTTGTTTTTTCTCGGCCAACCTATTCGATGTCTTGTTGTTAGTACACAAATAGTTTCTTTCTTTTTCAGGACATTCCAAATTGTTTTGGTGGCTATGCCCAGCGCTTCTGCAATGGCTAGGATTGATTTTCCCTCTTTTCTCAGCTTCGAAATAACTTGCTTTTCTCCAGTAGACAGCTTTCTGGTCTTCATGTTGGTTTATCCTTTTTAACAACAAATCTTTTGATCTCAAACCCAAATGCCTTGGTGCATAGCAAAAACAAAAGAATTGGCCTTGCTGTTCCAATACTTTTGGCGTAGGCTGTATGTAGGAAGTATATATATTGTATGTACATTCCAGGTTCTCAATTTGTAAATATCAATATCGTTTAACTTTCAGGGTATATAAGCAGACTATCTTTGCATAGAACCATCTTGTAATCATAAGCATGGATATTTCTATACATATTATGTTAAGTTGTAACGCGGAGTAACCGGAGTGGGGATCCATTTGCAGCGTAATTTAATAAAGGAAAACACAGTAGAACAGGCAGGGTCGATCGGTAGCAAACAGGGCAATCAGAGGCTAGGCAAAGGCAGAGTAATGAGACAGGCGGAAGGTCGAGGCAGGCAGCAAGAAACACAAAACGAGAAAGAACAGTCCAGAGTCAAACACGGTAATCCAATAGTAC
>CM040981.1:10336531-10347813 GCA_022985145.1 Pangasius djambal | reverse complement strand
GCCAGGGCAAAACAAGACTTCGCGGAGAATGAGAGTGAGACTGAGGCTTAAATAGTTCCGGTAACAAGCTGCAGGTGCGCTTGTAATCAGATGTGCAAAGGATGATGGGAACTGGAGTTCTTGGGGGAAGTCAATACTCGGGTGAGGGTGACCTCTGGTGACGATCGGGGGGAACCACAGAGGCCGGATTTGTTACATAAGTCAGTTAACAGTAAATTGTTTAACACTGTTTTTAAACATATCAGATGTTACTGTTACTTTGTTGCAATTATTTACTTCTTGAATGGATTTTTTTAGTTATTTTTTCAATGTGTATACAAATATGGCAAACTAGAATATTGTCAAAAGTGATGGGCTACACAGAAAACTGGACACCTGCCTTTTATAGCTGGGAGATAATGTATATATTCATTGATATATTACATTAGTTTTACATCAGTTTTTTTTTTTATTGGATTTGATTGGAACCTACGTGAAATTTGACTGGATTTCTACCATCTGATAAATAAGCTACTTTAACAGCAATAAAATGTTTAGATACTAAAATTGTTTGATGGGAAAACATACATTTTGTGTTTTTGTGCTTGTGAAAAGTAATTCAAAGTAGCTGTGCAATGCACCCAAGGATACTGGAAAGCAAATTAATATGCATATGCAGGTATACGTTTCACAATGCATCAGTGGAGCCCGATGGTACACTTGAGAGTGTGAGAGCAACTAATGCCTGAAGCTTTTGGTTAAAGCAAACTCTCAGCATAGCAACAGTTCCAGGAGCTCTCTAGCATGATACGCTGCACTGACTTCATGGTAATTCCTTCAGATTACTCTGTGCATTTACCATACCAAAGCCTAGGTATACTGTCAGATGAATATAACACTGGGGTTTTTCTTCATGTCTTTATCCAGAAGCTATGAATAATAGTAACTCAATTATGGTTGTATAGCACTATAATGGTTGTCTTATGATAATGTTATGACCTCAGTACTATCGTAGTTGACTGGTTAACACAGGGTAGCATTAAGTTAGTAAGGAGGCTGCATAAAAAAGAGAAGTGACAGGAAAATTCATGACTTTTCACTATGGTTGCAACTGTCGTGGCAAATACTTCTACAAATCAGAATAAGAAAAATGAGTTACAAAGACAAGGGGTTCTGGATGCCAAAAATCTATAAACTTTATTGAATCAGACAACAAAGCCGAGATGGTCTGCAGAGCATCTGATTTACATAAGCGTGGCCCATGCTTTTAGACAATTCTAAAATGATGATCTCATTGGATGGAGTTTTCTCTTCTTTCTACATTTACATTTATGGTATTTGACAGATGCCCTTATCCAGAGCAACTTACAATTATCTCGTTTATGCTACTGAGCAGTTAAGGGTCTTGCTCAAGGGCCCAGCAGCGGCAGCTTGGCGGTGCTGGGACTTGAGCTCTCAACCTTCTGATGAGGAGTCCAACGTCTTAACCGCTGAGCTACCACTTCCCTTTTCTTGCCCTTGCCTTTCTCTTATTCACACACCTGCCTCTCGCCCCAATTATTTCACTTTTCCCTTATCTTAGTTTTAACCATGGCGAGAGTTCAGTCAGTTTATGTTTTCAAAAACAACATTAGCCTTCACCTTAAAAAACACCATCTACGAGGTCACAGAAACATCTTTGCAGGATCACAGGCCCAAAGTCACCCTTCTAAATGCACCAGAAATGGTACAGTGTAGTATAAATGAAGCTCTGAAAGTTAATACATGAGGTGATTTAAGGTCACTTTTCAATACTGTTGCATAGATACTGATTGATATAATACTGATTAACAAATGATATTGATATAGATGACAGGAAATTCCTCCATACAACCAGTTGTGTAAGCTGAAAAGCACTTACAGATCATATAGCAAATCATCTTTTAAAAAAAAAAAGAAGTAAGCGTTTTTTGCTAGAGAAATGTCTGTTTTTTGCACAGAAATTTCAGCAAATTAAAATATATAATGTTTACCTTTTTCATGACTGATGAATTTAATATTAATATCACTTTAATATCACCTAAAGTTCTGTGTCATCTGCCTGATTTACCCTGTGCATGTGCACCAGTTTTGCATATGTCTAGCCTCCACTACTGATGTGGTCCAAAATGTATAACCAAAGGAAAAACACTAATTACAGGTTGCACATTCCAAGCTTTTTTAAGTGTTGCTTTAAAGGGCCCTTATAAGTGAGCATTATTGAAAGGAGTAACTGATGGTTCCCCTTCAGGAACTCGAGCTGCGTCGAAACGCTATGGGAACGCCTTCCACGTGACCAAGCTCTGAATCACATGTTCAATCCAGCCAATGGATGGGCGAGACGTCACGGGCGGGGTGACGTAACGACACGGAAGCATAAAAGCCCGAGCGGCAAACGCCGCGCTAGCTTTCTGTCTTTCAGCAAGCGCTCTGTGTCTATTGTTTGTCCAAATTGTTTGTCTATTTTGTGTTCTTTGTCGGAGGCATGCCAAAAGCCAAAGACAAAGTAAAGCATATGGGCGAGAGCGGACGGCGCTTTAGGCTGTGTGTTCCTCCCTGTCTGCGCTATATTACGGGCGTTGTCTGCTTGGGAGGGCTCTCTTTGAGGAGGGAGCCTTCACTCACGTGCCTTGCGGTGCCGGTCCCGCTTCTGCCGAGGCAGAGCGGCGGTTACGCTCGTGGGGCTCGCAGATGGATCTGGCGGAGGGAATGGAGACGGGCCAGTCCCTTTCTCCTTCCTCACCCTCCAGATCCACAGTCCTGGAGGGCGTCGACCCCGAATGAGCTGCTGGAGGTGGTTACGCGGGCCGTCGCTAAGCTTAGCATTCACTGGCCCGCTGAGACCCAGGTTGAACCGCAGGGGTCCAAGTTAGATGAGCGATTCCTGCGCAGTAGGCCGCCACCTCCGCGCTGGAGCCTGCCTTTTTTTCCCAGACTTCCACACTGAGGTGTCGAGGTCATGGAAGAGGCCTTTTTCGGCCCGTTTATTCAGTCCCCCCTCTGCTCACTATGCTAATGTAGGAGAGCTGGACCATACAGGCTACAGGGCGATGCCCAGGGTCGAGCAGACGCTAGCTAGCTAGCTATCTGTCTCCTGGTGCTGCATCGTCCCTGAAGGCTCCGGCGCTGCCCACCAAACCGCTGCGAACCACCTCAGCACTGGTGGGCAAGGCGTACACGGCAGCAGGTCAGGCTGGTGCGTGTCTGCACACCATGGCGGTGTTACAGGCGTACCAGGCCGACCTGCTCAGAGAGCTAGATGAGCACGGGGAGTCACCGTCTGAGCACATATCTGAGCTCAGGCAGGCCGCTGATTTATCCCTCTGCGCCACCAAGGAGACCGCCTGTGCTATCGGTCGGTCTATGGCAGTCCTTGTGGCGGCAGAGAGGCACCTTTGGCTCACCTTGTCCGACATGAAAGAGAAGGACAAGGCTGTGCTCATGGACGCCCCGCTTTCGCCCTCGGGCCTGTTCGGCAACGCTGTCGAATCCGTCGTCGACAGGTACCAGCAGGCTCGCACTCAGGCGACGGCGTTCCAGCGGTTTCTCCCCCGTCGCTCTCTGGCTCGCGGGGCTGCTGGGCGGGGGCAGCCCCCTCCGTGTACATCCTCCTCCCACAGAGAGGCCCAAAAACAGAGTGGGAGTCTCGGCGGCACTCTGGGCCCAGCCCTTCTGGCGTGAAGACGGATCTGAGGACCGTCCTTTTATCCAGGAGGGCCGTGGCTAAGAAGTCCTGACGCTTTTGGCGCAGGGCTTCCGAGGGTGGGCCCCTCTGGGGTGTTACGGCGTGCACCCCATTTCACAGTGCCCGTCTCGCCTCGGTGCCCTCGGGAGGTCGGTCTGCCAACCCTGCCACCTATAGTGTCTCAGGGTGCAGCGGTCTCCGGCGAGCGTCTCTCCCAGTCCTCACCCGGCAATGCTCCGGGCCTGGGAGGCTCGCGGCCTCGTGGGAGGTCTCTGCAGCTAGTTCGGCCGTTCCCTGTCAGTTCGCCGCTCCAGGGCGCCGGGCTAGCCGCTCCTATCGCACCAGAGGTCAGTCTCGAGAGGCTGATCCCCTTAGTGAGCTTTCTGGCAGCGTGGAAACTTCTGCCGAATGTGTCTCAGTGGGTCCTGCGTACCATAGAGAAAGGCTACCGAATTCAGTTCGGCTTTCCTCCGCCTCATTTTTCCGGGGTTCTTCCCACCTTGGTGGGCCCCGAGCAGGCTCTGGTGATGGAACAGGAAGTGCGTACTCTCCTGAGGAAGGAGGCCATCGAGGTGGTCCCTCCTCACGACAGAGAGTCCGGCTTTTACAGCCAGTACTTCATTGTTCCAAAGAAGGGTGGAGGGCTGCGTCCCATTTTGGACTTGCGGCAGTTGAACCTCTCAGTCGCTCGACTGAAGTTCAGGATGCTCACGGTCTCTCAGGTCGTGTCTCAGATCAGGTCCGAGGACTGGTTCATCACGATCGACCTAAAAGATGCATATTTCCATATCTCCATCCTTCCCCAATACAGGAAGTTCCTGAGGTTTGCTTTCGGGAGCGAAGCTTACCAGTACCGGGCTCTTCCTTTCGGCCTAGCACACACAAAGTGTGTGGATGCTGCTCTGGCTCCTATGCGACTCCAGGGCATCCGCATACTAAATTATATCGACGATTGGTTGATATTAGCTCGATCAGAGCAGTTGGCGGTTCGGCATCGAGATGTCGTTCTCACCCATATGAAGGAGCTGGGGTTAAGACTAAACGCCGGGAAAAGTGTGCTTTCTCCGGTTCAGAGAACCACTTACCTGGGTGTGGTGTGGGATTCAACCACGATGCAGGCATGCTTGTCTCCTGCTCGGATAGAGTCGATCCGCACGGCAGTCGCGAGAGTGAGGGAAGGCCGGTCACTCACTGTCAGGCAGTTTCAGAAACTGCTGGGGTTGATGGCGGCGGCGTCCATCGTAATATCATTCGGCCTGTTACATATGAGGCCCTTACAGTGGTGGCTCAAGACCAGGGGATTCTCCCTGAGGGGAAATCCTCTCCGTATGATCAGAATCACGAGGCGATGCCTACGTGCTCTAGACATTTGGAGGAAACCTGGCTTTCTGGGAGCTCCTGGTCGCCGCGTAACGCTAGCGACGGACGCGTCCCTCACCGGTTGCGGAGCGGTCATGAGTGGCCGCTCTGTCCGCGGTCTGCGGAGCGGCCGCCATATTACTTGGCACATCAACTGCCTGGAGATGCTGGCCGTGTTTCTAGCACTGAAACACTTCCTCCCAGACCTGAGAGGCTGCCACGTGTTGGTGCGCACTGACAACACGGCAGTGGTCTCTTACATCAACCACCAGGGAGGTCTGCGCTCACGCCCCCTTTACAGGCTGGCGCTCCAGATCCTTCTGTGGTCCCAGGGGAAGCTCCTCTCATTGAGAGCAGTCTACATCCCTGGCCGTCTCAATTTGGGAGCAGACGCCCTGTCGAGGCAGGGCCCGATGCCTGGGGAATGGAGACTCCACCCCGAGGTGGTGGAGCAGATATGGCGTCTATTTGGCCGAGCCCAGGTGGATCTGTTTGCGACGCAGGAGACGTCGCACTGTCCTCTTTGGTTCTCTCTAACTCATCCGGCTCCCCTAGGACTGGATGCTATGGTACAGACGTGGCCGAGGCCGAGTTCTGGAGAGAGTGCGCCGGGACGGGGTCAGCCTGCTGCTAGTAGCCCCGTTCTGGCCGGGCCGAGTATGGTTCTCGGACCTGATTTCCCTTCTGGACGGCTCCCCTTGAGAGATTCCCGTCAGGAGGGATCTCCTCTCACAGGCGGGGGGCGACATCCTTCACCCCCGCCCGGAGCTGTGGAAGCTGTGGGTGTGGCCTCTGAGGGGGCACAACTCAGAGCTTCCGGTCTCTCAGCCGAGGTTGTTGAGACCATTCTCCAGTCCAGAGCTCCCTCAACGAGGAAACTGTACGCCTTGAAGTGGAAACTTTTCACTTCCTGGTGCGGAGACCGCCGGCTCGACCCTGTTCACTGCCCAGTTGGTACAGTGCTGGAGTTCCTGCAGGCCCGTCTCTCCGCAGGCCTGACCCACTCCACCCTGAAGGTTTTCGTGGCGGCTATTGCGGCCTACCATGCCCCTCTCGGTGGTCAGTCAGTGGGCAGGCATCCCCTGGTTACACGTTTCCTCCGCGGTGCGCTGAGGCTCAGACCTCCAGTACGATCTCGGGTCCCCTCGTGGAACCTGGCCGTGGTTTTAGAGGCTCTTTGTAAACCCCCCTTTGAGCCTATTGAGGAGATCTCGGACCGTCTTTTGACGTTGAAAACTGCCTTTCTCTTGGCAATTTCCTCTCTTAGGAGAGTGGGGAATCTTCAGGCCCTTTCTGTGGCCTCTTCCTACCTAAACTTTGCGCCCGGTTTGGCCAAAGCGTTTTTGTACCCCCGAGCGGGGTACGTACCGGAAGTTCCCTCATTGGCACCACGGCCGGTCGTGCTGCAGGCCTTCTGTCCTCCTCCCTTTCGGGAGCCCGACCATCGGAAGCTTAACTGTACGTGTCCAGTGCGAGCACTGGACGCATACGTCCACAGAACTGCCCTGTGGAGAAAGGCGGACCAATTGCTTGTGTGCTTTGGTCCCCCTAAGAGGGGTTTTCCTGCTTCCAAGCAGACCCTCAGCCGGTGGATTGTGGAATCCGTTTCTCTGGCTTACGAGTCCTCTGGTCTCCCCTCTCCTTTGGGGGTCAAGGCTCACTCAACCCGAGGTGTGGCGTCCTCTAAGGCCTTCTTGGCAGGTGTGTCCATTCAGGACATCTGCAACGCGGCGGGTTGGTCCACGCCCCTGACAATTGCCAGGTTTTACGGCCTGGATATGCGAGCCACTCCTGGCTCTTCTGTCCTGTTGCCCTAGGCTTACCTCCTCTGTGGGCAGGGATTTGTAAGTCTGGCGGCGTGGGTATACTCGTTCCCATAGCGTTTCGGCGCAGCTCGAGTTCCTGAAGGGGAACGTCTCCAGGTTACGCATGTAACCATGGTTCCCCGAAGGGAACGAGACACTGCGTCTCAGTGCCACACTTCCGGCATCCCTGCCGCGCTTGCTTCATTTCTCAGAAAGCTAGCGCGGCGCTTGCCGCTCGGGCTTTTATGCTTCGGGTCGCTACGTCACCCCGCCCGTGACGTCTCGCCCATCCATTGGCTGGATTGAACATGTGATTCAGAGCGCGGTCACGCGGAAGGCGTCTCGTTCCCTTCGGGGAACCATGGTTACATGCGTAACCTGGAGACGATATTTTTTTTCAAAATCTTAAGCTTGAATCACCTGGATGCACTATGGGAAGAAGGCATTCATACGGGTGTTACTTTGACACGTACCACCTACCTAAACATTGTTTTGCAGATTAAGTACACCACTTCATGGCAACGGTATTCCTGAATGGCAGGAATTAAATGATCTGCTGCTAACGTCTTTAAGCCAGATACCACAGCACACCTGCTGAGGTCTTGTGGAGTCCATGCCCCGACAGTTCAGAGCTGTTTTGGCAGCACAAGGGGGTCCTACATAATATTGGTTTTAATGTTGTATAATGTAATGTTACATACACTGATCAGCTGAACAGTGTGTGTGTGTGTGTGATGTGTATATATGTATGTATTTTCTTTGTCTAATCGTGACAATAAACCTGCATATAGCATACACTATTTATATATCACATAACTAGCTGTGTATATGTATATTCACACACAGTTAGTTAGCCTCAACAGCTGAAAAGGGCTGTAATCCTTTAACAGTAACTTCTCCCTCCTCTCAACTAACAACTGATTCCTTTCTCCACTTAACTGTGGTTTCCCTGTGGATACCTACATGAGCTAGAGAAGAACTAGCAATATCAGAGTCCTTATCTACTATTTTTCAAAGAAGTGAAAAAACTATTATGGATGAACAGGGTTTGATGTGGTAACTGACAGCTGCTGAATGGTAGCAACTAGGTAGTTCAACTAGGCAGCTAATAAATCCTAGTTTTTGTGCTCTCTGCTGAATCTAAATGACACTGACAAATGTAATTCTCTTGCAAAAGTTGTAAAGCTGATTGGTAAACTTTCAACTTACCTACTGATATGTCTTCACTAAAAACATTTGTTTCTGTGTTTGGTTGTAGTGTGTTTCGCCCAGATTCTCTAATCTCCAGCAGTGATGGAGCAGTGCTATTCTTTATGCAGTCAATAAATTCTGCAACTTTCTCAGACACTTTTCCAAAGACAGCTCGCTTCTTAACTGGAAAAAGTACATAGGTTTAAAACAATTAATTCCAGTAGCATAATTGGATTTAAAGTAATGAAATATGCTACACTGTGCCTGTGCTTAGTTTTATAAGGTAATATAATGTGTCAGCAGGCACTTCACTGAATGAAATGATTTAATATTTAAATAACTTCTTTCTAATCCTTAGAAAAAGGATCCTAAAATGCCACAAAGAAAAAAATACAGCTACATAGTTTAGTCATTTGTATTATCACTATGGGGCACATACTGTATGGGTGTATATGTAACAGTGTACATGGAAGTACAGTCAAAGCACTGCAATTGTCTACTTTCTTTAACCTATCCTAAAACAGTTTATGTTTACAGTTGCTGAACTGTGGCAGGTTGTCCAAAATGCTTGGACAAACTCACCAGCCTATTTTCTTATTGGGAAATAAATTGCCTATAATTTGTAAACAACAGAAACCGTTGTAGGTTCTTAACACTGATAGGGGTGGGCCAGTTTTGAGCAGTCTCAGTCTTGTTGATATCCATGGTGACTTCCTCATAACCAATAATGTACTCAAAAAACTTTTTTTTTCTTTGCGGACATAATCTTTTTCAGCTTTAATGAGTAGATTGTTCTTAAAGGGTCTCTTAAGCACTTTTCTGATGTGTGTGGCGTATTTGAAGAATGACAGAAAATAAATAAATTCCACCAGTGAACATAATCACAAAATGCCCTAATATGTCTCTCAAAACATCATTAATGAAAGACAGAGAAGGTGTTTATTGCTTATTAAAGTATTACTAAATATTCATTGTGACCTGAATTAGTAATAAATGCCGTCTTCTGATTACTACCATCCCTGATCTGGGCCAAGTAATAAGGGCTATGTAATTCAAGCTTAGTAAAGAAATATAAGTGGCTCCAAAACAGCAAGTGCTATTCTAATGATCATTCATTGAGGGCCTGATTCTGCAGAGTTGGGGACATTTAATACATTTCATGTCTTCTCAGATATCACAACACAACACTCTCCTGGGTTCAGACAGAAATGAGGAAACGGGAGGCAGGCTTGCAGTTTCACTTTTCTTTATTATGCTCTCTTTTTTCCATGCCACTGTCCCTTGACTGCTTTATTTTGTACAAACACAAAACAGTCAGCCACGTGGCTCTCGACTCTTTCTGCCATGTTCTCTCGCATCTCTCTACTGCTCCCTGAAACACAAAGCACTTGTTAGTAAATCACCCACAGGTGCAGACTCATCCTTACCATTCATTCTCCCTACTCCACTCTACATTAACAAACTGCTTGACCACACCCCCACGGACACATGTCCCCGCTGCTTAACTCAGGCCAGGGAAACTGCCGCCACTACCTTCCCCTCTTGACAACCCCCAATCACCCCCCAAAAACCCATCGTCACCCCCTTGGTTTAGCCTGCTTCTATGCTCCCTGGCCCTGGCTTGTCACTGATTAACTAGGTCTGTTCTGAGAGATATGCTGCAAGAATTGAGAGCAGCACCTTCCCGAGTGGGATGGATACTGTCCTGCCATAAAAGGCCAGCCTTGCTCTCAAAAGCACTCATTATTTTCAGAGAACCACCTGGACATCCAGCAGTTCAGCGACCATAACCTGCTGTAAGCTTCATTGCCATGCTTCCATGTGGCAATAATTTGTACAATTTGCAAAGTGTTCATGACAAACATGCTTTCTTGGTCAGTCAGAATCTCTTTCACAATTCCGATTTAGGATATTATTTTGAAGAGTGCTTCCGTAACATGGCGTGCTGAGATGTTGAGAAGTGGCACAGCTTCTGAATATTGTTTTACATAATCCTCTAAAACTAGCACAAAGCATTGACATTGTGCACTCCATTCTGATGGCCCAAAAAGGTCCATGCCAATTGTTTCGATGGAGCCCTCAATCAATGGAAGGGGGCACAATGGCACTTTTGGGGTGGCCGGAGGATTCACTAGCTGACATTCACAGCATGCTGCACACGACCTTCCCACATTGCCACAAATGCCCAGGCAATAAAAATGGGCCAATAGACAGTTCACTGTTTTATCCTTACCTAATTGGCCCACCATTGGATAATGATGAGCCTCTTTGGGATCAACAACTGGGTGATCTCTTCTTCCATTTGAATGTCCTGCATCACTTGATATAATATATTCCTAATAATAGAAAAACAGGGGTGGAGAGTACAACATTTGGCTGGACTCTCTGGCCATCAATTACTTTCACTTAGTCGAAAGCATGCCTGAAGGTTTTGTCTTTTGACTGCTCCAAGGTGAAATTTCCAAGGGGTATTCCCCTGAAGGGTGAGGGGGTGAGTCTTCTCGATGCAGAGCTGACATCGACGCCCAAGGCAACTCCAATGCTTGCAGCCAATGCTGCACATATCCCACTTCGTGCTATGCTATTACAGGACCCATTCACAAACATTCCCCTTAACAATGTGAGAAACGCCAGCCAATTTGTCCCCAAAATTAGTTTATGGGTGAGGCGAGGACAAACTACCACTTCTGTTGTATGCTTTTGTCCCCGGAATTGAATAGTGACAGGCACCAGCAGGTATACTTTATCATCACTATGCACGCACCACACCCATTCCATCGTTCCCTTCGGCAGTCTGGTGACAAACTGCTCTAGTACCATATGCCCATTGCAGGATTGCTCTTTTCAGGTCCGGGTACTCCAGCAGGTTTTGCGACTGGTAGCTATGGGTCCACGAGCTGGGCCTCTGAAGCACCTGTCGATTCTCACTCTGGGCCTGAAGATTCAGGGCATCCAAGTGTTGTTGTTGCTCCATGTACAGTTCGAGGCTGGCCTGGTGTTGACTTTGGTGGATGCCACTGAGGCCACTCCACTCAGTCACTGCTGTCTTTTCACCTGGGAATGATGAAGACCATCCAATCAGCGGAGAGACCTTAGTGAGTGAAGGTTGCTGATTCTTTAGGGTCTGGTGGGGGGTAGAGGGAGGTTAGTTTTAGTAATTGATGCATAAGCTCCTCTACAGAAGTTCTGAGAATAGAAAGCTGTTGAAGTTGTTGGCCCAGTAGTCTCTCCTGAACCACTAGTGT
>CM040981.1:10324361-10336431 GCA_022985145.1 Pangasius djambal | reverse complement strand
TTTTTTTTTTTTTTTTTTTTTTTTTTTTTTTTGCTGCGGCGCCCAGGGAGCAGTTGGGGGTTCGATGCCTTGCTCAGTTGTCTCACCTCAGTCGTGGTATTGAGGGTAGAAGAGAGCACTGGTCATTCACTTCCCCCACCTACAATCCCTGCCGGACCTGAGACTCAAGGTTACAAGTCCGACTCTCTAACCATTAAGCCAAACAGACACTACTGCATGGTAGCATAAACGCATAAGCATTAATGGCACTAGAGCAAACAACTAGGCCTTTTTCACACTTATGGGATTAAGGGTATTGTCCCCTCTTCAGTGCCTCTGGAGCATTTGAGGTTAAGGGCCTTGCCCAAGGACCTTACATTCTTAACTGCTAAAGAAACTTAACTGCTACTCTCAAATCCAAATTTTGTGGTAACAGTGTTTTTTATATTTCATTTTATATTTCAAAAATAACCTCAAAAAGACCTTGAGAATCACCTGATGAATTGAGAGCAGTATAAACATGGAAAAAATGAGCAGTTTATGACATCCAATATTAATAATGCAATTGAAAACCAGGGCTAAATTCTAGCACCCTGCAGAACTCTATGTGGTCAGTAATACAGTAGTTGTGTTAGTTGACCTTTACAATGAAATGTGTTGTTTTCTATGTAAAACCTTATGTCAGCTTCCTCTCTGTTTTACATCAAGAACTGCCATCTGAAGTCAATATCTACATTCTTGCTTTTCTTAGAATTCACTTGCTTACTTCTTTTCTACATGCTTGCACTGACATATCTCCCGATATTTATAACAATTTGCAGATGTATTGGAGAATTGTAGGCCTGTCATTTCAGTCATTTTATTTTCAATCTGTCTTTTCAGACTTCAATGTGAAATGTCCTGTGTAGTTGAGCCGATGTCTGAATGAGCACAGTGGGGCATTTCCAGCCATGGAAGAGATGAAATGTAAACCCTACCAGCCACTGTCCAGAGCACGGCGGGAGATGGAAATGTCATACAGCAGCTCATCGGATGAGAGTGATGGTGGACACCAAAAGCCCAAATCTTACACATCCCACGAGACCTTACCTGACTGTGGTCAAGGTGTCAACTACCACAGCCACAAAAAAAGACACATAACTTTCAATGTGAAGGGACAAGGTAAAAGATCACAGGTTCATTTTTGTTTTTAATTGTGGGACAAGCATAATATGCTGGAATCTTATTGTTTTTATAAAGTTTTTTTGGGAAGTTGTACAGTGGTGAAGTGAGTAGCATTGCTGCCTCATAGCTCCAGAGTCCCTGGTTTGTTAATGAGCTGTTGTTGCTGTCTGTGTGGAATTTCTGTGTATGTTCTCTCCAGGTTTCCTCTGGGTTCTTCTGTTTCCTCCCACCTCCCAAAACATGCCAGTAGGTGGACTGGCTAAGATAAATTGTCCCTAGGTGTGAATGAGTGTGGGAATGTGTGTGCGTGGTGCCCTGCAATGCACTGGCATCCCTTCCAGGGTGTATTCCCACCTCACACATAACATTCATGGGATAGGCTCCAAATCTACCATAAACCTGACCAGGATAAAATAGTTAATGAAAATGAGTGAAAGTGAGTGAGTGAATAAAATCTCTTTTGTTATGCGGCCTAATAATTTGTTAATTTGTATAGTTCAAGTTTCTTGGCTGATACTGAACCCATATTATTGTATTAAACCCAGATTATATGTAGTATAATAAGCAGTCTGCCTACACAGCTGATGATGGACTTTTGCCAAAATGTTCTGTTTCACTGGAACTACTGTTAAAAGTTGTTTAAGGAAAGTTGATAACGAACTGTTTGACCAATACTGACCTGGAATTTTTGCGTTGTTAGCCAGTAATTATTAAGTGAGCTATATCTTATGATTCTGTATCTTATATCTACCGTCCCCTATGAAAGTATTGGAATGGAAAGACCAGTTTATTATTATATTTACATATAATAATCATATTTACATTTAAATGTGTTAAAAAGCTACAAACATGGCAGACCATCCAACTTTTAGGTGAACAAAAGTATTGGAACAGGTCAGTCTTAATGTGAATAACGCTTAATATTTGGTTGCAGGTTAAGGTCTAGTGATTGACTTGGCCAGTTTAAAACCTTTCACTGTTTTCCCCTAGTGAAGTCCTTTGTTGTGTTGCTAGTGTGTTTTAGGTCATTGTTTTGCTGCATGATGACATTCCTTCCAGTTAGATTGTATGCATTTCTCTGTAAATTGGCAGATGTGATGTTTCTGTAGGATTCTGAATTCATTCTGCTGCTACCATCATGAGTTACATCATCAATGAAGATTAGTGAGTCTGTTCCAGAAGGAGCAGTGTGAGCTTGTATGTTTTGGATCATGAGTAGATCCTTTCTTTCTCCATTAACCTTGGTTCCAAAACTTTTGTGGCTCATCTCTGTATTTCTTTGTGAATTCCAATCTGGCGTTTCGATTCTTACTGCTGATGAGTGGTTTGCATCTTGTGGTATGGCCTCTATATTACTGCTCCTGCAGTCTTCTTCGAATGGTGGATTGTGATACCTTCACCCTACATAATGTAGAAACATTTAATTTCATTATTTTCATTATTATATTTCATTATTTTCATATTCCTTTGACTAAGGCATCATTATATTACAGGGTTTCTTTGCATGTGCCTAAAAAATGTGCACTATACATATGAAACCATTTTATGCCTGTTTCTTTCCATTGCAGAGCTAGAGTTTGGCAAGCCAGATAAGATGCCGAGTGGTAACGTCCACGAGGAGCATGGCTATTCACTTCATGTGGCTCCGGGCTCGGATGTGGATGAAGAAGCTGATGCAGAAGTGGCTCTGTCACCCAGCCTTTGTCTCTGGTTGGAGGAAGCAAAGTCAGAGCCGAGCTCCTGTTTGTCCAGCCATGCCAATTCAGTTCTCTCTCTTACTGACATAGAGAAAGAAAGGAAGTCGGTCAGCAAAAATGGCAAGTACTGCTTGACATAATTTTGCGTAATACAATGAATATTACCTAGTTATCCGAACATTGTTGTTAATTAAGTAACACTTTTGTACACAGTGTCACAAAGATCTTGAGATTAAACTCACGATCAGGCGCACTACTTTGAGAAATTTTCTGCAGGAATGTATTGTCAAAAAGGTGTAATTAATAGTGCCATTCCATTAGACATTATGCAATTATTAATCTGAATTCTGAACTGGAATCCAGCACTTGTGTCTAAATAATAGCACCCATGAAAGTAAGAGTCATTATGTAGAGGTTGTACAGTAGTAACCTTATTTCCAAGCAAATTTTCATTTACAGATTTGAAAGATAATTGTTCTACCACATCTGTTTAACAAAACATGATTTATTCTGGCAGAATTGAACCCCTGTGCCCAAAAGCTTTACATCAGCTCTAACAGCAAATTAAATATAGCAGGTTAAAAGAGTTTTTTTTATGTAGGCTGTAGTGTTAATGGATCTTTAGATGAGTTTGACATCTTTCGAGAGAAGACCTCTCTCACAGAAAGATATAAAGCACAAAAACAGGGGAGGAGATCTAAGTTATTGAATATTATAAAACACATACATTTAATCTAACCATTGTATGTAAATGTTATTTTAATTAAATAATGTTATTTTTCTTTTTCATTTTGGATTTACTCATGTAAGATTTCTGCTCTTAACCCTTATCTTCAAAAACTGCTTTATTCATATTGTATGTCATAATCTGGAGACTATCCTGGGATAAATTTATGTGGCTACGTATAAGGCTACTTATCTGTGCAGGGTAACAAAATATATTGTCAATGACAAATGAAATGATACGGAATACAATAGGATTACATGTAAAACTTGTGGTGGCAGTTGAATTAAAAAAGACCTAGAATAAAAGCAGCCTTTTGGTATTATCCAGTTGTTCTCTCAGCTGCTCCTATTTTTTTTCTCATAGCCCTCAACATGGTGGTATCAATATATTATTAATATTAGTATAATATATTAATCAATATAATATCAATATCATATTATTAATATAGTACGTAACATGATTTATTAATACATTCTGTTACAAAGTAGTTTTCTAAATATTGGTCACATTGCAATATCTTCACTAATGGCGCATAGAGGCAGTATGTAGTACTGGGCTGTGTGCATGCTAAGTATAATAATAATAACAATATTATTATTATTATTATTATTATTATTATTATTATTGTTATTATTATTAATCTTAATTGTCATAATATAATAATCATTTAAAGTTCCCTCTGAAAGTATTGGAACAGCAAGGCTAATTTATTTTATTTTTATTTTGCTATACACTGAAGACATTTGGGTATAAGGTCAAGAGATGAATATGATGATATGATCAGAATTTCAGCTTTCCTGATATTTACATCTGGATGTGTTAAACAACTTAGAACATGGCACCTTTTGTTTTGAACCCACCCATTTTTCAAGAGATCAAATATATTGGAACATGTGACTGATAGGTTCAATTCAATTCAATTTTATTTGGATAGCACTTTTTTATAATGGACACAAAGTAGCTTTACAGAAATAAATAGATTTAATAAATAGATTCAAATTAAATTAAACCATAATAAATTGTAAATATGTGAATTTATCCCTAATGAGCAAGCCAGAGACGACGGTGGCAAGGAAAACTCCCTGAGACGATATAAGGAAGAAATCTTGAGAGGAACCAGACTCGAGAGAACCCATCCTCTATTATTAATAAATCGCTTCTATAACTGTGTACTATATGAACAAATAGTGCAATTGTGCAACTAGTAAATTCATCACAGTTTTCACATGAATTCCAGTTTGTTAAACCTATCCACTGTCCACTGATGGAGTCCTGAGTACGTGGCAACCGCAGCCCCAAAGCCACCACAGAAATCGCCATTACAGTACGACTCCCCATATGAAATCCCCAAGACATCTCCACAGCCCCCAAGTGGCACCATCCCCAACAATTCCAATGATCTTCAGGCCATCCATGTGGGGCCACCCCCAGCTGCAGCAAGTGATCTCAACCTATGAGAACTCCAAACAGAAGTAGGGCATCAGGATGGATCATAGGTGTTTCTTGTTGCCCAGGTGTGCCCTATTAGACTGAGTATTTAAACAATTAATAGCTCTGAATGTTCAGAGATGAGCCACAAAAGTTCTGGAACAAAGGTTAACCTATACCAAAGTGATGGAAAGTCCAAAGTGTGGAGAAAGAGAGAATTTGCTCATGATCCAAAACATACAAGCTCATTGGTCAAACATGGTGGAGGTAGTGTCATGGCTTGGGCTTGCATGGATGCTTCTGGAATGGGATCACTAATGTTTATTGCTGATGTAACTCATGATGGCAGCAACAGAATGAATACAGAAGTCTGCAGAAACATTCTGTCTGCCAGTTTACAGAGAAATGCATACAATGAAAATTGAGAGAAATATCATCATGCAGCAAGCAAATGGTACAAAACACACTGCCACCACAACAAAGAACTTCATCAGAGGAAAAAAATGGAAGGTTTTAGACAGGCTGAGTCAATTACCAGACATTAACCCAACTGAGCATGCATTTCATCTCCTGAAGAAAAGACTGAAGGATGAACCCAAAATAAACAACAACGGAAAGAAGATGCGGTACAAGCAGAATGCAACAGTTTGATGATGTCAGTGGGTCGCTGCCTTGATGCAGTTATTGCAAGCAAGGGATTTGCAGCCAAATATTAAATGTCTGTTCCAATACTTTTGATCACCTGAAAATTGGATGGTCTGTCACCAAATCTGCCAGAGTTTAAGCTGTTTAACAAATGTAGCTGTAAATGTCAGGAAATGGAAGCTGAAATTTTGATCCATCATATTATTATTATTTTTTTTAATCTCAAACCTAAATGTCTTCAGTATATCGCAAAAACAAAATAATTAGCCTTGCTGTTCCAATATTTTCGGAAGATACTGTTTATTGCTTTTCTGACATCCAAGATTGATTTACAGTCCAAAATAATTCATGCTGCACTCTGCCTCTGAAACTCTAAAACCCAACCACTTTAACAGGACCACTATACACCTACCCATTCAACCAACCATCCAATCCATGCAGCACAGTGCGTTAAATTATGCAGATATAAGTCTAGCACTTTAGTTAATGTTCACATCAAACATCAGAATTTCAGGATGGGAAAAAAAATTTATATCACTTACTTTGACTGTGCACTTGGCAACTAAATGTGGGGTAACACATTTGTTACCATATATTGTGGCACCATTCTGTCTGATGATTAACCTAGTGTGAACTGGCCACATTGTTGCAGTTGATGGTAGACTGCTTTTTTGTGCAACTTTTATCCCCTGATGATCATCAAAAGACTTTAGATGCTTTGTTTTGCTTAGAAAAAAATGTCTCATGCAAAATTCAAATCGTGCACAGAATATTCAGGTTACACATAGAACTACACACAGTTCTACACAGTGCATTCTCAAAATTCAGCTTTTCATTCACTGTATTTCGTTCATATGCATTGATAGCTCTGTGTTCATTCCGTAACAGGAATATTATCATTTTTTCTTTCTTTGTCTTGTGAATTTTAATAGTCCATTCATGGAAACGAATTGAATACAATTTGAGTTGAGTAATTGTGTCTGTTGGAGGGCACACTGAAGCGTCTCTCATGGCTGAATGAGTTATATATGAACCAACCTTTAATGTTTAAATCTATTAGAGATATTAGGTGAATTGAGTTTTTCTCTTACCTTGCTTGCAGGTCCAGTGAGGTACAGAATGAGTATGCACAAAAAAATTCATGTTACTTGTGCATGTGAGACAATTCTGAGTCTGTGTTTTGCCTTACATTTTGGCAAGAGTTAATTTATAAAGCATGATTCAATGAGCTTCAGCAAATAACAAATAAAGTTTGCATTCCTACACAAACAAATCTTGGGCCCTCTAGAATCTCTTATTTGCATGTTTTGGACAAGTGTAGGAAAGAGGGAAGAAAGAATTTTAGGCCTGGAGAGAAAGTAAGAGAAAGGAGAGAGAGAGAGAGAATTTGGGAGAGGAAAGAGGGCAAAAGAAGTGGAACAAAGAAGAAGAAAAAAGAGATGGGGAATAAGAGAAGGATAAATGGAGTAAGGTGATGATCAGAAAAGAAGAAGGAAAGCAAAAGAGTGAAAGTGGTAAGAATGGGGAAGAATATGTTGGGATAGAGTGAGCTGGATAAGGAGAAATAGACAGAGGGGGTCAAGCTACAGGGAATGTGGAAGAGTGGGAATAAAGGCAGAGCAGGGGGAATTGGTTTGAGATGGAGTTTGTTTGCTTTGGGTACCTGCCAGGGTTGTGTATAATGAGAGTAGAGGATTGGATTTGCCTCTTCACCTCTCTCAGTGTCAAGCTCCAAGCAGAATGCGAATCACAAGCAGCTTTGCCTTGAGAGATAGCAAAATGGGAAAAAACATCGGCAACGAGCCCAGCATGCACAAGCAATAAACGGCAGTAAGTGTGGTGGATAATTATATTCTTACATCTGACTGTGCTTGTATTAGAAAAAAAGAATTTGTGAGGTTATCCTGTGAATCTGTTATTTTTCACTGTTTACAAAGCTTCTTACTAAAAGGGAGCATCTTTTTCTTTAAGATTGTTAGCCCATTTTGAATATCATTTTTAGTTCTTGTTAATAATTCAAATAAGTTACATTTATATTTTAAGATAAATGTTACAATTCTATTGCTATAAAATTGAAAAAGGTGGCTTGGGTCAATGGGACAATCCAAGTAATGAACAGAACATGCAAAATACATGTTTTTTTCTTTACCTCTGCCATGTATGTTGGGCAGATGTCATACATTCTTGATGGTTATTGTGAAAGTTATCATAATAATTACATATTCCAGTGAAAGGGAGCGACTAGAGGAGAGGGACTTTAATACAAACACCCTGGCAAAAAAGAAAAATAAAGTCACATTGTCCTTGTTCTCTCTCTTGTCTTGGAGTAGCCAGTTAATGATGTACAATTTCACATGCTTGGAATTGCTCTGTTCTTGCTCTAACAAAAGTCAGTCTAGACTATCTAGTTGGGTTTTAAGTATTGTGCACAGGCACTATTCTCTAGTGACTGCAAAGATAGAAAAGATGTCTCAGAAATCTGCTGACAAATCAACCGTAGCAGCAACAGACTCCTGCTATCATTGATGGGTAGACCGTTCATTCAGGATGACTATCAGCATCTGTACTCATAAAGCTTATGTTAACAAAAACTTTTTGAGCTTCTTAATCTATCATCCAGTCATAATATTTAATAACACCCCTAAACAAATTACACTATAAGCTTTTTATATTCAAATTCATACAATAACAAATTACCTATATTTCTGTACAAATGACTGCTAAAATGTGATATTACAGTATCTGCATCTCATTTATTATTGTAAGTAGAAATTAAAGAAAATACTTTAAGGTATCAAAGTCATTGATATGACTTTGATACCTTAAAGCATGATATAGCAAAGTGCTTGTTTCCGATCACATCTTAACATTTCGGTGGGATTGATGTCAGAACCTTTTTGTCCATTCATTTTTTTTTTAAGTTATTATCTCTTTTTTTCACAGATAAACGGTAACAGTTTGCTGAAGAATTTTCTTTTGTAATTGAAAACTTAGTCCTAGAAAACAAAAATGTTTAAATCTAGAAACCTTAAAGGTTCTTTGAGTGTCCCTCAGGGGGGAACCTTAAGGGTTCTGTGTAGAATCCTACAACAAAGGGTTCTCTATCATTACTATACAAACATCCCTTCAAGAACAACTTTTTAAAGAGTATAGTCACAACCATGATTCAGCAAAGTACAGTACCTCCTTCATAGCTAGTATAGGGTCTAACTGTTGATATGTAGCTTTTTACTGTTAAAACTAAAAATTCAAATGTTTATCTCTCTGCAGAACCTAGGTCTGTTGGTTCTATTAGTATGTTCCAGGTGTTTTTTAGCAACTTGAGATGGATTTTGGTAAAGTGAACATCACTCTTATTCTGTAGCACTGTGAGGTACCTGAGGTTAGCTGTCATGCTTAATTGAAACAGTTACCTATTTTTATATTTCACAGGTCCATTGTACTTATTCAACAGGATATCCTAAATATGGCCATGGTCGATTGATGTACTTGTTTTCATCACTAGATTAAGACAAGTCATTGCGGACTGAGACACATGCACTGATGTGTGTTCTCCACTATTTAGAAGATCTTGGTTCTGAATAGAGACAATAGTTTACACAGTGTGATTTGTTTTTCTTCAGAAATAACATTGAACTGGTTATGTGAAAAGGGAAAAGGAACCATTGCAGCATTTTGTGAAAAATCTTGTTACTGGAAAAGCTACATTATTTTGGAAATAGTTTAACTACTGTCACTCTACTAAAAATATAATCAAGCTAGTAGCATCACTACTTATAGCTAGCAACTTCCCAACACTGCATGCCCTAGCAGTGAGATGGTGGTTTGATGAAAGGGGCATTTTTTCCCCAAGTGCTTAGCTATGAAATTACAATCAAATATTTTTAGGTATTTAGTCTCCCACACACTAGACAGGAACAGAACATAACAATCATTTTCCCTAAGACTATCACCTTCTATAAAATAAAAACAAATAAATATAACAAAATAAAACATACTACATATCCTACACACATTGTTGGAAACTTTACTCTACATAATTTAGTAAAAAAAATATCACAAAAGTTTAACCTAGGTCAAGTTTGCCTAAGTTTGTGAGCTTGCCTAAATTGTCACTCTTTCTTTTTGGTAAATATGGTAAATAAATCCTGAGGACTGTGGTTCATGGATGAGGGTTTTTCTTTTATTGATAGATTTTTTTGATGCATCAGTTTTTGATAATTGTTGTAAAACAAGACATTATCTTGGT
Source organism: Pangasius djambal (assembly GCA_022985145.1). NCBI lineage: Eukaryota > Metazoa > Chordata > Actinopteri > Siluriformes > Pangasiidae > Pangasius > Pangasius djambal. Next base: position 10,326,542 of record CM040981.1, on the reverse strand, counting down.
AAAACTTTATACTCAGGAATTTGCTGATCAGCTGACTGACATCTGTCAGTGAACTCTTGGTAAGTTACTTTAGCGACCAAGTGACCATATGGTAACATACACCTTTTTAATACAACTCATACATAAATACAAGTGCATGATTGTTATATTATATCTTCATAAGGTCAAGAGTGGAAGTGAAAAACAAGGTGTGTGTTTTATCTTTTTACTAAATTTTAACATTTGTGCTCGGTAATTTAATGAATAAGGAGTAGTTTTTTGGTTTTCATGCCAATTTCAAAGCTGTAAACTTTGTGGATGTATTATGGCAACAATACTCAGTGTAATCCTTTGGGATAAAGGGAAAAGTTGAAGATGAATTTCTGAACACTATATATCGGAATTACAATGATAAATTTGTGTTACCATGTGGTTGAGTTGTCTGTTAAAGGATTAATATACTGTACAATCACAGAGCACTTTATTAAGAACACCTAATCATTCATGCAATTATTTAATCAGCCAATCATGTGGCAGTAGTACAATGCATAAAATCAGCAGATACAGGCCAGCAGCTTCGAGTAATGTTCGCATCAACCATCAGAATGGGGAAAAATGGGGAAAAACTGTGACTTGATTGTTGGTGCCAGATGGGCTGATCTCCTGGAATTTTCATGCACAACAGTGTCTAGAGTTTACTCAGAATGGTGCAATAAAGAGAAGACATCCAGTGAGCAGAAAATGGCCAGACTGGTTCGAGCTGACAAAAAGGCTACAGTAACTTAGATAACCACTCTCTACAACTGAGCAGAAAAGCATCTCTGAATGCACAAGTTGAACATTGAGGCAGATGTGCTACAACAGCAGAAGACGACATCAAGTTCCACTTCTGTCAGCCAAGAACAGAAAGCTGAGGCTGCAGTGGGCACAGGCTCACCAAAACTGGACAGATGAAGACTGGTAAAATGTAGCCTGGTCTGATGAATCTTGATTTTTTGCTGAGGCACACAGATGGTATGGTCATAATTTGGTGCCAACAGCATGAATCCATGGACCCAACCTGCCTTATGTCAACAGTCCAGTGGGGATGGTGTAATGGTGTGGGGAATGTTTTCTTGGCACACTTTGGGCCCGTTAATACCAATCAATCATCGCTTGAAGGCCACAGCCTATTTGAGTATTGTTGCTGACCATGTGCCTTTTTTCATGGCCACAATTTACCCATCTTCAAATGGGTACTTCCAGCATGATAATGCACCATGTCACAAAGCAAATGTCATCTCAAACTAGTTTTATGAAAATGACAAAGAGTTCAGTGTTCTTCCCAGTCACCAGATCTGAATCCAATAGAACACCTTTGGGATTCACAGCATGGATATGCACCTGAAAATTCTGCAAGAATTGAGTAAGGAATTGAGTGAATCATGTCAGCATGGAACAGACTCTCAAAGGAACATTTACAACATCTTGTGGAATCTATGCCATGAACAATTGAGAGCAAAGCAAGGCCCTACCCAGTAACATGACACGGAGAACATGAATGACGACAGCCTGGCTTACAGAGGAGGTGTTAACCAAGCCATATGGCATTCCTAAGTGCTCCCTGGGGTAGAAAAGGCAGTTTTGAATTCATCACTGATTAACATACACTTCTCAAATCTAGGCTGGAGTTTCTGAGTTGCTCTAAGTCTGAAGGAACCAAAGCAAGAGGGTATTTAAACTTGAAGGTGGCAGCGTTTAACCATCAGTAATCTATGCAGGTGCATAGAACTTTGTTTTATCTTCATGAAGAAGTAACTGGCGGATTCAGAGGAGGTAGAAGAGTGAATAAAGTATAAGAGCTTCTTGCATTTATTCATTCATGGCCTTTGCAAGAGAGCGGGTAAATTTGGTTCCAAGGGGGTGCAAACATCAACCAAGTCAGAACAGTACTGTCCCAAGGCCAATAAGGGTGTAGCTTAGTGGCTCTACATTTGCTAATTAATTCTTTTAGATAGGTGTAACATTGGGAAACACTGATCTGTATATCTTGAGATGGTGAAGTTATTTTTAGCGGGGAGGGGAGGCAGAGGGGGGCTTCAGCAGAGGCTGTTCTATTTACAGAATGAGGGCCATGGAATGAGGAGACAATAGGACCGTCTTGTAAGTAGAGGAGTGAATTACTTATACATGGTGTAAGGCAGCTACAATGAAGTGTAAAGG
>CM040981.1:10283261-10317223 GCA_022985145.1 Pangasius djambal | reverse complement strand
ATCCAAAATTTGAGTATTTTTCTATGTTATGTTCATGTTTATGTTCATAAAGTTTTTATTTAATAAAATATGTTTTCATAGTTTGTGTTGTCCCTTATTATCAATGCAAAATGGTCACTAACTAAAGAGGATTTATGCTGATATTGCCCAAAAACCCTATTTTGTTCAGGCGTTTCCAAACTTTTGGAGGGCAGTGTACGTTGCCTTGGCTCAGCATAGCGGGATAACAGGATATAGATATAAGTATGTGAAAGTGATAGCATAGATCTCACAGTTAAGTAGTTGTTTACATAGTAAAATTATGGCAGTATTAGATACATTACGGCATTTATGGCTTAGTGGAAAAACAGTAAATGGATGGCAGTATTAGATACCTTATGACACAGTACGAATATAACAGAATGGTAAAATTATAGCAGAATTAAGGTATAGTATGGCATTATGGTATAGTGCAAATTGTTAAGATATGTTAAGACATTTTGTCATTGTTGAGATACAATATGGCATTTATGTGCCAAAGTGCAAAAAGAGGTGGATGACCTCAACTATTCAATAGTCTGATGGCCTAGGGGAAGAAGCTGTTGTAGAACTTGGTGGTTCTACATCGGATACTGCAGAACCTCTTTCCAGAGGCCAGCAGGGAAAACAGTCCGTGATGGGGGTGTGTGGAGTCGTTGAGAATATTCCTGGCGCGAGTGACACAGCATTTCTGTCCATTGTCCTGGATGGAGGGAAGAGAAGTCCCAATGATCTTCTCTGCTGTCCTCACCACACTCCTCACACACTCCCAGTCCGAGGCACTGCAGCCTCCACACCACACAGAGATACAGCTGGTTAGCACGCTCTCTATGGTGCTCCTGTAGAATGTAGTGAGAATGGGAGGGGGCAGGTGAGCTCTTCTCATCCGGCGCATGTGATGTAATGTGATGTAATGTGATGAAGTGCTATAAAGTCAACATGTCCAAGACAAACAACAAAAATTTAGTCTGTTCTTGCTCATTTCATGGTTTTCCATTGTTCAAAAGCAATAACTACTAAGATTTCTATGGAGCTGGGCAGTTGGGGGTGGAACAGAGCTCATTGCATGCCACAAATATGTAAACGGATGCCTAAGACAAAGGAATGTCTTGGATGTGGCCAAGATATCCAAGACATCCAAGACATCCATGATTATTTCTTGCTTATTAAACTTTAGCTCTGGACAGTTTTTTTTAAGGAGGCGGGCTTCTGACCAGGTTGGGACCGTATCCCACCCTTCCTGCCCCAGTGAGAATGTCACTCTGCATCGCCATGGGCATCACTCTGTCTCCCTGCTCCACTGCCGTCGTCACCATGCCAACCGGTTCCACTTCTGATGTCTCTCTACCTTCCTGCTCCACTGAGGATGTCAGAATCTGCCTCCTTGATCCACTGAGGAAGTCATCTGCCTCCATGCTTGGCCGAGGACGCCGCTCTTCCTCCCTGTTTTGTTGAGGATGTTACTCCACCTCCTAACTCTGCTGAGGACATTGCTCCTTCACCTTGCTTTGCAATGTATGTCGCTCCCCCCTCTTGCCTCAGAGAGGATGTCGTCCTCCCTTTGTCCCTGCGTAGGAAGTTGCACCCTCCTCTGGCTTCACGGTGAAGTTATAAGCTACATTTTTAATCATAATAAAAAAAATTATAAACTGCACCATGAAGCAGTATTTTCAACTCTTTCACACAGCTATGATGTATATAGTGTTTTTATCCCATTTTGGATATGGGAGGACTTTTCTGGAATGAAATATGTGGTTATCTCAACGTCTTTAAATCAAATGAGATATTTTTGATGGATGTATTTATTCTAATATTCAGTATCACCCTGTTTCTAAATAACTTTGGATACTCTGGTTAGAAACGCTGGTTTTACCGAATACGCATGGCAAACATTCTCTCTTAAGACTACTACTGCATTGGTTATGTTCATCTAAATGAAGTAATTAATTGTAAAATTAATAAGTGACTTCACTTTAATACTCTAAATGAGTCCTATCATTTAGTTGTAGGGTTGCATAACATATAGTTTGTTCATTTTTTACCACCAAGTTAACCTATGCAAAACTAATACCGTACATGGTCGAGAAATATTAACAAGACACTTTGTGTTTTACTTCATGTCATTAGGTGCGTCTCAATCAGCTCCCTAGTTCAGTAGTCAGGATGCTGATCAGGGAGTCTGCCATTTTAAGGGCTAATATTTCCAGAGCACTTTAACGTTCGTTGCCTAAAAATCCAACATTATACTGCAGAAACCAGGGAGCATCAATGCTCAATATGTTCCTTTATTGGAAATGTCGTCATATTTTCTGAAGCCTCTCAGCTCAAAAAAAGTGTTGGAAGAACTCTCAGCCAACTTCATCTACAAATGTAAGTACCTTGTTATCATTGTTGTAGCTCTCAAATGATTACTTATTTTAGTGATTTTTAACTTTACTTCACATTCTATATACAGTTTGAGTCTAACGACTTTTGAATGTTTAATGATTTTTAAAAAATCCACTAGCTAGCCTATGATCCTGCTTGAAGTACCATTGACAGAAACATGTGTTATTAAGCTAACAAATTTATGACATATAATATCAGGTCCTGCCTGTTGTTGGTAAATGCCAGTGGTGGGGTTTTACAACGCGAGTACGTAGTCATGTTGCTGGAAATTGAGTCGTTAGTGTCCCATTGTGTGGTGCGTCAGGGTCCTTACCAGTGCCCGAACTCTTGTACACAATATACTGATTCACAGCCTAGGGAGCTGATTGAGATGCAACCATTTTTTTTTCTTTTTTCTTTTTTTATTGTGCTGAAATTATGCTTACCAGAGTGTAGCAATCTTGGTTGACCAGGACAATATACACTATTTGGCCAAAAGTTTGTGGATACCTGATCATCACACACATGTGTGCTTTTTTGGAACACCCCATTCCATATTTATTCTTGTTATACTAATCACTGCATACCAGGAACACCCCACAAGAACTGCCATTTTGGAGATGCTCTTATTATTACTGTTATAATGATCTCCACTCTTAGATCAGATTATAAGCAATCACCTGCTACCATGCTGCTGTAAACTTCAGTGAAATCAATTTACAGTGCCACAATATCTTTTAAGAATTTCTCATGTGGCACATATCCTGAATTTTGCTGTGTCTGTACATTGGTACAGAGATTTATAAAGAGTTTGCATCAGACTTGCACAGCTGTTTCTATTAGCAATTGTACACAATTTTTATTTATTTATTTACTTATCAAATTATTTTAGTTTTTCACTGTAAATCTTCAGTGTCACTCAAAATGCAGTTAGACAATGTTGTATGCAGTGGGAGACAGGAGACACACATTGTTATGTACTCAAATTATGCCCCTCCCCAAAAAAATCCTACCTAACATATGAAGTAAAATAAACTAATCCTAATTTATTTAATTTCAAGTACCATAAACAGATGATAGTGAATCATTAAGGATTATAGAAGAAAAATATAAAATGTAGTATGATTCATGCATTCCTTATTTGCTATTAAAGAACATCAAAGAAATCTATTCATATATTCTTTCACAGTACTCAGCCATAGAAAGACCCACCATCAAAGTTCACCTATTCCCAGATCACAGAGAATCTACTCTTGCCATTTCTAAAAGGACATCACAAGTGACATCATTGTTTTTTGAAATACATGCAGAAATGTGCCTTCAGTAAAAGTAATTCCTGTTTTTACTACACAATTAGATGCCTTGCAGTAAAGTAAAAAATGCTCAAAATGGGCTAGAGTTCTAATGGTTAACTGATGATTCACTGACAACAAACGAGAGAAGGAATAATCAGTGTGAAAGACTGTTGCCATGTAACTGTGTCAGTCTCCATCTGTAAGCCATATGTTATGGAAATGGAAATTTGCTGCTCATAAACATCCAGTGACATGAATCAATTGACATGAACCATCTCTAGCCTGTCCTGATTTGGAAATATGTGAATGTATTTCTGATATAATACATTTTTAATTATTATCATATACAGTGCCACACAAAAGGCGATCCTATTGAGTGGAATCTGTGAGAGCTGAAAGACACTGCTTTTCCTGAGATAGCAGTGTCAGATTCCTGCTACAAATTTTTGGAAGGTTTAGTTGATAGTATGACACACAATCGCAAACTTTCAATTTACATGAGGTCTCACTGCATTTACATGAACACTGCACACTTCAGTCGTTCATCACCTTGGACATTTTGTGCACTTTTGTGAATTTTGGTGAGTATTTTTGGACAAAGTTGCACATTCTTGGATCCTATCTCAATGATCCTTACCAGGCCCTTTATTTATCAACATTCTGTAGAAAAGGTTCCAAATAGTTTCCTACATATAAAAATCTCATAAACACTCAAATGGTTGTATGCATATCATACACTCACTGAGCACTTTATTATGAACACCTATATACCTACTCTTTCAAGTCAAGTCAAGTGGAGTTTATTGTCATTTCAACCATATACAGCCAGTTAGTACATAGTGAAACGAAACAACGTTCCTTCAGGACCAAGGTGCTACATAAGGCAAACACAGAAGAACACAGAACTACCAGGGACTACATAAATTTATACATAAAGTGCACAAGTGCAAACATGTGCAGACAGCACAAGACAGTACAATGACTACTCAGATACCTGACCAGTACACAGTTCTATTAGAAAGTGAATCCAGTGACAATAGTGCAAAAAGAGTACAATATAAGTTGCTGTAGGTGTAAACATAAGAAGTAGCAGCCTATGTACAGTATAATAAATATTTGTAGCAGCATAATGTAATGCGGGGATGTGCAAATAAAATTGCAAAGAGGGTGGAGGATGTACAGTTGTGTGTGTGTGTGTGTGTGTTTTTTCAGACCAGTTTCTGATTATTGAGGAGTCTGATGGCATGGGGGAAGAAACTGTTGCACAGTCTGGGTCATGAGGGCCCGAATGCTTCAGTACTGTTTGCCAGACGGCAAGAGGGTGAAGAGTGTGTGAGAGGGGTGTGTGGGGTCATCCACAATGCTGGTGGCTTTGTGGATGCAGCGTGAGGTGTAAGTGTCTGCGATGGAGGGAAGAGAGACCCCAATTATCTTCTCAGCTGTCCTCATTATCCGCTGAAGGGTCTTGCGATCCGAGACGGTGCAATTCCCAAACCAGGCAGTGATGCAGCTGCACAGGATGCTCTCGATAGTCCCTCTGTAGAACATGGTGAGGATGGGGGTGGGAGATGTGCTTTCCTCAGTCTTCTCAGAAAGTACAGGTGCTGCTGGGCTTTCTTTGTTATGGAGCTGGAGCAAATTTGGTGCTCTTGATGATCTCAGTGCTCAGTGTGGTGGTGTTGGAGATGCTATTCCCAATCCCGACTGACTGACAGAATCCAGTTGCAGAGGGAGGTGTTCAGGCCCAGCAGGTTCAGCTTACCAGTCAGGTGCTGAGGAATGATTGTGTTGAATGCTGAACTGAAGTCTATGAACAGCATTCAAACATATGTGTCTTTATTGTCCAGGTGGGTGAGGGCCAGATGGAGGGTGGTGGGGATCTGCTGGTGACGTCATCTGTTGAGCAGTTGGGACAGTAAGCGAATTGCAGGGGGTCCAGTGAGGGGGCAGCAGGGTCTTGATGTGCCTCATGACGAGCCTCTCGAAGCACTTCATGATGATGGGTGTAAGTGCAACGGGACGGTAGTTGTTGAGGCAGGACACTGGATACATCTTAGGCACGGGGATGATGGTGGTGGCCTTGAGGCACGTCAGAATGACTCCGTTGCTCAGGGAGGTGTTGAAGATGTCCGTGAAAATATCCACCAGCTGTCTGCACATCCTCTGAGCACTCTGCCAGGAATGTTGTCTGGTCCACAGCCTTCCTCGGGTTGACTCTGTTGACGCTGTTCTTAGGGCCATCTTGTCGCCTGCTCTGAAGGCGGACTCTCGGGTCCTCAGTAGCACACGCACCTCTGCAGTCATCCACGGTTTCTGGTTGAAGTGTGTGGTGATCATTTTGGAGACAGTGACATCCTCAATGCACTTGCTGATACAGTTGGTCACCGATGTCGCGTATTCCTCCAAGTTGGTGAAGTCGCTGTCAGTTGCCAGTTCCCTGAACATGTGCCAGTCAGTGTGTTCAAAACAGTCATGAAGATCAGAGATGGCTCTTGCTGGCCAGGTTTTCACCTGCTTCAGAATCGGTTTGGAGTGTCTGACGAGCGATCTGTATGCTGGGATTAGCATAACAGAGATGTGGTCTGAGTAGCCGAGGTGGGGCAGGGCTCCGCCTGGTATGCGCCAGGAATGTTTGTGTATACAAGATCCAGCGCGTGCTTCCCTCAGGTTGCAAAGTCCACATGCTGATGGAATTTAGGGAGTACTGACTTGAGATTTGCATAGTTGAAATCTCCGGCAACAATAAACAGTCCATCAGGGTGAGAATTCTGCAATTCGCTAATAGCCCCATACAGTTCACAGAGTGTGTCTTTAGCATTAGCGCTGGGGGGAATGTACACACCGATTATGAGGACAGTGGTGAATTCCCGTGGTAAATAAAATGGTCTGCATTCATGCAATTATCTATATTATCTATACAATCATGTGTATAATAATACCAGCAGTTTATTATATATTTATCAGTATCAGAATAATAATGGCTGTATTTATAAAAATTTCTAGAAATTTTAAATGTGGGAATATTATTTTATTGGGAATCATTTACACCCCAGCGTCTGTCTGAATGCATGCTATTATGTTACTCAGCCTCTAATTATAATAAGATCCAGTCATGAAATGTGGCTCAGTTTAAATTACATGGAGCATTCATGCTGGCTCTCTAAGGGACATGGATGAGACTCATTATCTAAGCATGTTGGCATGTTAGAGCTCATTTGTTTCCTTTAAGCACCATGTCAGTGTGTCTTATAAATCATGTAATAGATTTATTAAAAAGTTATCAGGAAAGTGTAGGCTTCACATTTCTTCAGAAGACAACTGTTCACCCAGGAAGTCTAGTCAGGCTTGCAGTACTTGTTGCTCTCGCAAGCTTCTTGTCAGCTCTTTGCGCATGCACAGAGAAATGCTGATAAGACTGGTCGTCTTGGCAAGTTATACCAGCACAATTCATATACCCACTGAATCCTGAATCTGTAATGCTGTTAATAGGATCCCGCCTGGAATAGAGCTTATCTCATAAATCTCATAAATGCGTGGGAAGCATCAGTTCTTGTGTTTTCCATAATAACAGCCTAGGCACTGGATACCATGTAGGTATAGTGACACACCTCTAAGCTGTTTACCAATACTTTCACCTTGAGTAAGATGTCTGGGAGGTGGATACTCGATTTAAAGGGAATTCACTGTGTGTTTTCTTCAACATCCCAAGCTCTTATTGCCTCCCTCCTGCACAATGACTGAAATGTGTCTCTCATTTTTTTCTTTTTCCTTTTCTCTCTTTTACATTTGTATTTCACTTGGCTCAAAGTTTCTTTGCTGCACCAATGATCATGATCAGTGAACAGTGTGACATTTTGAATAAGGGTAGATATAATTAGATTTAAAAAATCCCTAGTTAGGGATATCAAAAGAAAGAGTGGGGTCAACTGTGGAGTTGCAGAGCTTTGAAGACATGGTAGGTCAAGGTCTGCTATCCCTAGCTAAAGAGTTTCTGTCCTGTATCACTTATTTGAAATGGCATCTTCATCATGGAGAGTGCGGGACTGATTGTTAAGTACTGCAATCAGAACCTTTGGTGTTAATCAGGGCTTTTCTTCACCACACCAAGCCTTCTCCCACACATCTGAGTGAGAGCATGCTAGGAATGTACAAAGAAACCCAAATATTTTTATCTAGAAACAGATAGCTGAAAATCTCTCTTTTTCATTATGAGAAACACCAAGTTGTTATGGAAATATGTTATTAGAATTTACCACACAGTATATTATATATGCCCCTAAGCTTCACATTATAAGAGGATATTCTTCATTATTTTATTACACTGAACCTTGTAGGAAATAACTCGCCATATGCTAATTTCACCACAATCTAGTCCACCAAGTGTCAGTACCCATCTTTACTTTATCCAATTATCATTGAGCTCTCCACTTCACTGTAACTTTTTGTTGAACGTGTCTTTTTTTTGTTATGCTTGCATTGGGGCTTTTTTGGGCCTCAAGCTCTTTGGTGACATATTTCAGTAATAGCTTTTTCATTTTCCATTTCCCTGTATCATGCAATCAAATCTCTATGATGGTGACTCTGTTTATCTATCCCTTAATTCTCATCAGCATTTATCATCCTTTTTCACAGACCTTTTGACAGTTCCATTAAATCACCCTGTAATGTTAACACACACTGACAGTAAATCTTTCTGGTTCCATAACTCCCCCTTCCAATAATTTTCTCCTTCATTTGAAAAATACGGAAGTAAATATTTGAAATTGTCTCAAGACAATGAGACAAATCATCATGTTCCTGTCCACCTCCCTGCTGGGTCTCATAACCACTAGATCTTAGCCAACACCCTGAGAGCATTACTTTTATTTTGGAAAAGCAAAGAGATCCAATATCCTAGATCTAATATTCAAGTTAATCCTCCTGCCAGTACTTGACTTTGACTTGACTTTTTCTTGCTATTTAATTAAATTCTAATCTTAACTTATTCTAATCTTACTCATACACTTACCATTTTACTGTACTTTATTGGCTTTATACAGCATGTTATCTAATTTTCTGTGTATAAGAATTTTTCATGCCAGGTTATGTTGTTATTTGGTATTATTCAATACATAGGCAGCCTCATTGCTTTAACAGTCTATTTTTAGCCACTCTCTAGGAGAGCTACTTGTTTTAATCAGTGAGAGAGTGGATGTCCTTGCAGCATCCATAAATGGTCAAAAAAGCCCAAGCTTTCTCTATATTGAAGTCTTGACAGATTCTGTGAACTTTTTAAAGAAGCATTGGCTGAGCCTGTTCGATCCCTCATGTGATTATTTTGTTACTGGCTGTGATATGTTGTTTTTCAAAAGATGTTCTCGCTCTGCAACAGCTTGATGTTACATGTTTCGCTACACTCCTCCGACTTTAATGCTGGATTGTAAGAGCTAAATCGCTATTGGCAGTCCTCAGGAGAGCCAGTGGCCAGCAGTGCACTTGACATTTGTGCTCTCCCTGGGAGGAGAGAGCATCTTCGGTAGGAGTTTCTCAGCAGCCTGGCTGTCACGATGGGGCTCATCATCTGCAATGAACTGCTTGCAAATGCTCGTTGAATAATACATGGGGCTAAGAATTTCAAAGGCACTCTATTGGAGAGACACAATGCATTTAGTAGAGAAAATACACACAATTTCCTTCTCAGATAATAATTACTACTGTGGTAATTTATTGTATAGTGTTTTTTCTGTACATTTCCTTTTCCTCTACACTGTCTTTGTGGGAAATATTATGCAAATATTCTCATTACATTTGACTGTACTTTGCAGTTGAACCTAAGATGAATCTTTAAAAAAAAATGGCAGGTTGAAGAAAATTGTTTTAGCACTCTATATCCATAATTCCAATCCATAATTGGAATGGGTAATATTGTGAGCAGTTACTGGATAAAGAAAAAAATGCATTTAGTGGTATTTATATTAGTATGATTTACTAATAGTAGTAAATCATCACTGAGTCAACAAATAACTTATTATCAAAGACGAAATAGGGCATGTAGGGGGAGAAAACAGTAGATAAATTAAGTTTGAGTGAGCTATTTGTTATTGATGGCCATGGAAATGTAAGAATAAAGTGAAACTAAACTTGCCACGTGCATAATTTTGCATACAGCACAATGCTTATTAGAGATGGTGAAATACTGTTAAAAATACAATAAGAACATGAAACTAAAGCTGGCAGAAATAGGTTTCCACACATATAATACCTGGTCCTGCTAATTTGCACACAAAATTTTGGTCATATAATACCTGGTCCTGCTAATTTGCACACAAAATTTACACATACTATTTTGGTCATGTGAAGGATGAACTCCCCGAAACATCAGTGGGCACTGAATGGAATGCGTGCACTAACCCAGAGGTCAGGCAGCTTGAAAAGTAACGTAAAAAGGCTGATAATTAAAAGCAATCAATTTAGTCTTTTTCAATTGATTGTTTATGTACATGATTTGTTGCAACTACGTAATGTGTAGTCAACATGAGTGCCCATGCAATGCATTTCCATATGTCAAAGCTAATTCTTGGCAACAGGCTTTTATTTGTAGTGGCAGGTTGTTGGAAAGATGGAGGTTCCTTTGATCAGTAGAGACACACGTGTCATTCTTCCAGATGGATCATTTTATCATTCATTGCATATGGGAGCTGATAAGTGCTTGGTAGGAATGGTGTTAAAATCTTGGCATGGGCACTAATGGCTGGCTTCCAGTAGTATTAACCTCTGGGGAGCCCGTCAACATGTGATATCTTTTGAGTATACCAATGAATCAAAATGTTTTTGTTAGGAGCTAGCAGAAATTGAAGCGCTGCACGATTGAAATTGACCAACAGATCTCTAGTAGAGATGAAGATGAAGGCTGCTTCCTCTTCCTCAATATCTAAATAAGCTAATCTAATAATCTAATTGCACAGCATCATGTAAAGTTTGGTTTAAATGGGAATTCTAGCAGAAAACTATCAATAGTATGTAGTATTCTGTGCTTCAGAATGGCATCTCTCAACCTAAGTGCTTTGGCAGAATTCATGATTTTGTATTATTTTTGTACCTATAAATGTACAGTTATGTCAATACCCAGCATGCATTACGCAAAGTCATGTAATAATTAGTGAAAAAGTGCTTGCAATTAAAAATGCTAACTTACCATGAGTTACATCATTACATCATCAATAAAGATTAGTGAGCCCGTTCCAGAAGCAGCCATGTAAGCCCAAGCCATGACCCTATCTCCACTGTGCTTTAGAGATGAGCTCAAGTTTCAGACCATTAGCAGATCCACCAGTATACCAGTGGTTTCTTTCTTTTTCATGACATTCTAAATTGTTGTATTGGCTATGCCCAATGCTTGAACAATGGCTCTGATAGATTTTCCCCTCTTTTCTCAGCTTTAAAATGACTTGCTTTTCTCCCATAGCCATTCCCCATGGGAAACCATTGCCTGAAACCAGAGATTGAGAAACCAGTCTGTTAAATTTCACAAAGATGGGGAAGGGTACAACAACATTAGTAATTCAATTCAATTCAATTTTATTTGTATAGCGCTTTTAACAAGCGCTTTTAAACGCTTTTAAACATTGTCACAAAGCATCTTTACAGAAATAAATGGATTCAAAATATATTGTAAATATGTGAAATTATCCCTAATGAGCAAACCAGAGGCAACAGTGGCAAAGAAAGCTCCCTGAGACAATATGAGGAACAAACCTTGAGAGGAACCAGACTTAAAAGGGAACCCATTCTCATATGGGTGCAATGGATAGTGCAAATTTTAAATAAATCCCTTCTATATGGACAAATAATGCAAATGTGCAACTAGTAAATTCATCACAATTTTCGCAAGAAGTCCGGTTGGTTAAATCCACTGTCCACTGATGGAGTCCTGTGTACGAAGCTGTTCATGGCAACTGCAGCCCCAATGCCACCACAGCAATCACAGTCCCAAGCCATCACAGTACAACTCCCCATATGAGATCCCCAAGAAATCCCCAAGGATCCCCACAGCCCGCAGGTGGCATCATCCCCAGCAATCCAAATGGCTCTTCAGGCCGTCCATATGGGGCCACCCCCAGCAGCAGCGAGCGATCTCAACTGATCAGAACTCCAACCAGAAGTAGGGCATCAGGAGGGGTCAGGCAAGTCCAGAGAGCAGAAGGGGTCAGGATCACTGGCATCTCAGGAGTAGCATATGTAGCTCGACAGAAAGAGAGTGAGAGAGGGAGCGAGAGGGAGAGATTGATAGGTAAGCTTTTGTCCTCTAATGGTTAAGGACAATGTACTTTGCATGCAGAGTGCAAGCAGGGACTCCGGCAAGACTAGCTATGACAGCATAACTAAAAGGCACAGCTAGAAGCTAACACAGACATCAGGGCACCCTGGGATATTCAGCACACAGCCACTCCACCATCGACAAACCTGAGTGAACGTATGAGACTGGGGGCGACAGCATCCAAACATCCCAGTTCACCACAACACTCTATGCCTGTGAATTCTCCAGACCTGCTCCTTTACCTATGAAAAAAACTATTCACAAAAGGCTTGACTAAACGAATATGCCTCTACTAGAGCATCCAGGCAGCAAGGCATTACAATTACAATCTACAATCCAACCTAGAGGTAACAAAAGCATGAACTAATTTTTCTGCATCATGTGGAGACAATATATTTCTTATTTTAGCAATATTTCTGAGAAGAAAGAAAGCGATCGTAATAATATCATCTACATGAGCTTCAAACGAAAGACAAGTAAAGTCAAGTGGAGTTTGTCATTTCAACCATATACAGCCAGTTAGTACGTAGTGAAACGAAACAACGTTTCTCCAGGACCAAGGTGCTACATAAGACAATCACAGAACAAAACAGAACTACAAGGGACTACATAAATTTACATAAAGTGCACAAGTGCAAACATGTGCAGACAGCACAAGACAGTGTAATGACTACTGGGATAGATAATGGACACAGTAAATCCCAGTGCGGCGCCGACCAGTACATAGTTCTATTAGAAAGTGAATCCAGTGACAATAATGCAGAGAGTACAATATAAGTGCAAAGAGTACAATATAGAACAGAACAGAAAGGCCATCCAGAGTTATGTAATCAGAACGCTTACTTCTAGCTGCATGTGGTCCTAGTACAAGTACTTCTGTCTTATCAGAATTAGGTAAGAGGACGTTAATAAACATCAAGTTTCTAATGTCTTTTACACTTTATTTAGCAGGTGTCTGTCATCTGACTTTGCAGCAACATACAACTGTGTGTCATCAGCATAACAGTGGAAACTAATAACATGTTTATGACTAATTTTGCCCACAGGTAGCATATGTAAAGAAAAGGGCAGTGGGCCTAAAACAGAGCCTTGTGGGACACCAAACTTTACCTTAGTATGCATAGAGAAGTCACCATTTATGTCTACAAACTGATAACGATCAGTCAAATAAGACATGAGCCAGGAAAGGCCCGTTCCCTTAATGCCTACTACATTTTCTAGTCTGAGCATGGTATCAAAAGCTGCACTAAGGTCAAGCAGCACAAGTAGGGACACACAACCCTGATCAGAGGCGAGTAGTAAGTCATTTACCACTTTAACCAGTGCTGTCTCTGTGCTATGATGAGGCCTAAATCCTGACTGATACATTTCATGAATGTTATTCCTATGTAGGTATGAGCATAGCTGCTATGCTACAACCTTTTCTAGGATCTTGGAAATGAAGGGGAGATTTGATATTGGCCTATAGTTAGACAGCTGACAGGGGTCAAGGTCAGGTAAGCTGTTAAATATTAGTCAAAACACAGTTGCTGTAGTCATCAGAAAGTATCGTAAGAGCCACCCTGGACCAAAGCCTTAGTGGCCTTCTTCGAAAGATGATAAAGTGCACAATCTGCCATTTAGGCAACCTTGTGCTGAAAAACAGATGGATCAGTGCTTCCAGCTTAGCCCAAGACTTGTCTTCAAAAATTGGCATCTCAGAGAGTGCCCAGACAGTGCATTTAACTTTACATGTAGTCAGCCTCTATAGACAGTGTCCAAGAAGAAAACCATTACTAACAAATCTGCACAACACTACAAGACCAGGTTTTCCAAAGAACATGAAAAGGTTTCCCAAAGAACATGAAAAGAAGCCTGATTAATATTAGCAGCGCATTCTCTAGTCAGATGAAAAAAAGATAAATTTGTTTGGATCAGATGAGGTTCAGCATGTTTGGCATCGACTTGGCCAGGACCACCACAATGACTGCAGAGTGCCAACTGTGAAATATGGAGGAAAGAGTTTGTTAATATGGGGTTGCATGAGTTCAGCAGGTGTAGGGTAGATGACCTTTATAGATGGCATCATGAATGCTAGTGTATACACCAAAATACTAAATAAAAAGATGATTCCCAGCCTCAAGACACTCCAACAAGAAGATCTTAAATACACTGCAAAACAGACACAAGAGTTTTTTAAAAACAAGAAGAAAGTGAAAACCGTCACCTGACCTGAATACCATAGAACACCTTTGGGTAATCCTAAAGCAGAAGGTAAAGAAGAGATACAGGAAGAGATACACATTATTGAATAAAAGGAGGTATGGAAAAGATATACAAATTTAAAATTTCAAGCCACTACCTAGCTTACAGCTAGCAAATGCTTACTACCTCTAAAACAAGCTGGATGGGCATAGGACCAGGATCAGCACAAACTGACATATCCTATATCCAGCATACAGAAAAAAGCCTCAAGAAAACTCCCCCAGTGAGAAAACTGAGGAAACTGACCAGGTGCTTCAGGACTGCTTTGAGAGTATTGACTAGGATGTGTTTAAATCTACTGCCACACAAGAGAACTGTGCTGTTGATTTAGAGGAATGTGTTGTGTTGATAACCAGCTACATCAGTACCTGTGTTGAAAGCACCATTCCCACAAAATGTATCAGGACATACCCTAACCAAAAGCCATGGATAAACTGTGAGGTTCGGTCCTTACTACATGCCCACTCCACTGCATTCGTCTCTGGCAAAACAGCTGACTACAAAAAGGCCCAATATGCCCTATGTAGATCCATCAGAAAGGCCAAAACACAGTACAGGGTGAAGCTGGAGTGTTACTACACCACCACTGACACCCAGTGCATGTGGCAAGTTGTGCAACACAATACAGATGATCAGAACAAAAGCAGGCCACACTGCTGGATGAGTTAAATGAATTATATGCCAATTCTATACACAAGATGGCTATGGAAACTGGGAGCACACAGAACTCTTCATTCTTGATCTCATTGGCAGATGTGGGCAAGACTCTGAGAAGAATAAACCCATGGAAAGTGGCTGACCCAGACAACATTCCTGGGTGCATGCTATCAGCCTGCTCATCAGAGCTGGCTGATGTCTCTGCAGACATTTTCAATCTGTCCCTAGCACAAGCTTCAGTACCCCCATGCCTCAAGACAACCACCATTGTGCCCCTCCCAAAGAAGAGCCCAGTGACCTTAATGACTGTCAACTGTTTGTACTGACTACAATTGTGATGAAGTGTTTTGAAAGCCTAGTCATGACCCATATTCATAGGAACATACTGGACTTTCTAGACCATATCCAATTTGCTTATCTCCAAAACTAATCCACAGAAGATGCCATCAACACTGCAATCCACACAGCTCTCTCACATCTAGAGAGCAAGGACAGCTTTATGATAATTTGCACTATTTGTCCATATAGTACAATAATAGAAGGGAATTATTTATAATTGCACTATCCGTTGCACCCAGATGAGGATGGGTTCCCTTTTGAGCCTGGTTCCTCTCAAGGTTTCTTCCTCATATTGTCTCAGGGAGTTTTTCCTTGCCACCATTGCCTCTGGCTTGCTCATTAGGATAAATTCACATATTTACAATATATTTTTTTAATTCTTGTGTAGCCCAAAATTTCAGTGTTATATTGCAGCAGTAGTAATTAACATTTGAGTGAAATTATACTCATTTGTCAGGTAAACTGCATCAATCCCTTGACCGGCACCAAAAGATGAATATGATGAAGAAATTTTTTTCTTTTGTTTCCAGATATTTATATCTAGATGTGTTAAACAACTTAGAACATAGCACCTTTTGTTGGAACCCACCCATTTTTCAATGTGACTGATGGGTGATTCTTGTTGCCCAGGTGTTGCCCAATTAATAGCTCTGAATTTTTACTCTAGCCATGGGTTTCACTAGTGAAGACTGCATTTGCTGTTAAAAAGGATAAACCGATAAACTGTTTGCACCGACTACAATTGTGATGAAGTGTTTTGAAAGCCTAGTCCAGTATGTTCCCATATTCATAGGAACATACTGGACTTTCTAGACCCTCTCCAGTTTGCTTATCTCCAAAACTAATCCACAGAAGATGCCATCAATACTGCAATCCACACAGGTCTCTCACATCTAGAGAGCAAGGACAGCTTTATGATAATTTGCACTATTTGTCCACTTAGCACATAATTTGCACTATTTGTCCATATAGTACAATAATAGAAGGGAATTGCACCCAGATGAGGATGGGTTCCATTTTGAGCCTGGTTCCTCTCAAGGTTTCTTCCTCATATTGTCTCAGGGAGTTTTTCCTTGCCACCGTTGCCTCTGGCTTGCTCATTAGGATAAATTCACATATTTACAATATATTTTTTGAATCCATTTATTTATGTAAAGCTGCTTTGTGACAATGTCCATTGTTAAAAGTGCTATACAAATAAAATTGAATTGAATTGAATTGAATAATGCTATTTATTGATTACAGCCTGGCCTTCAATACAGTCATTCCATCCAAATGCCTTCAAATTCGTTTGTGTTCACATCAGTGAGGATCTTGGCTCATCCCAAACACAAAACATCTAATAAGGAACTCCCAGCAGCATCTGTACTTCCTGACAAGGCTAAAGAAATTTGGCATGCCAGCCAAAATTCTTAGCAACTTCTACAGGGGTACCATCGAGAACATTCTCACCAGCAGCATCACAGTCTGGTTTGGAAGTTGCTCCACTCAGAGGACCACAAGGCTTAGGGAGTAGTTAGAACTGCTCAGACCATCTCAGGAACAGCCTACCCATCACTGGAGGACATTTACAACACCAGGGTCACCAGGAGACCCTATAATATTATCAAGGACAGAACCCAGCCCCAACACAGCCTGTTTATACTCCTACCATTTGGTAGATGCTACAGGAGTATAAAGTCAAGAACCACACGGCTAAGGAGCAGTTTTTATCTGCAGGCCATCAGGCTTGTCAATAACTCTCACCCACTGCTGCTTCCACCAGTACATACAACTGACTCAGCCCCAGCACCCCACTGGACAAATAGACACACACAGCCATACCACTGATACTGAACCTTGCAATGTTGTGCATTTTTGCACAATGCACTCTCTGATCGTGGCCTCTTACACATAAGGACAAAACATCTTGTATCACTGGTCTATAATTGTGCTATATTTATATTTATACAATCTGATACCTAATGTCTCTTTTATCATACTGCCATTAAGTATACTGCCATTATTGCACTACAGCCTACCTACCTCACATTAGTACTTGTAGCATATTTCATTTCATGCTTGTAATATATATCACACTCCACTTGTACACCCCACACCACAGTTTAATTTCCAATCATTTTATAACATCAGAAGGTATGCAGAGTAAAAATTTGATTGTACAGTGTAACTGCCTGTTTTACTGTGCATGACAAATTCTTGAATCTTTTCTTGTTCTCGGCTGTTTGTTGCGTTTATAGGCCTGATGACTATTTTATTTATATTAACTGTATGCAAATCGTTAATTAATTGTTAATTTCATTTGATGGTGTCATTCTTGTGTAGCCCAAAATTTCAGTGTTATCTTGCAGCAGTAGTAATTAACATTTGAGTGAAATTATACTCATTTGTCTGGTAAACTGCATCGATCCCTTGACCGGCACCAAAAGATGAATATGATGATGAATTTTTTTTCTTTTGTTACCAGATATTTACATCTAGATATGTTAAACAACTTAGAACATAGCACCTTTTGTTGGAACCCACCCATTTTTCAACGTGACTGATGGGTGATTCTTGTTGCCCAGGTGTGCCCTGTTAGATTGATTGTCTAAACAATTAATAGCTCTGAATATCTACTCTAGCCATGGGTTTCACTAGTGAAGACTGCATTTGTTGTTAAAAAAGATAAACCAGTATGAAGACCAGAGAGCTGTCTATGTGAGAAAAGCAAACCATTTTGAAGCTGAGAAAAGAGGGAAAAACCATCAGCACAAGCATTGGGCATAGCCAAAAGATTTGGAATGTCCTGAAAAAGAAAGAAACCACTGGTGTACTAACAACCAGGCCATCCAACAGGTTAGCCAAGGAAAACAAAAGCAGCTGATGACAGAAACATTCACAGAAAGCTGTGAAGAAAAACCCGAAAACAAGAGTCAGTGACCTCACCAACAACAGCATGAAGGTATCACAATCCACTGTTCAAAGAAGACTTCGAGAGCAGAAATATAGAGGTCATACCACAAGATTCAAACCACTCACTTTATATGTAGGCTTCTATTCACTACATCTTAAAATTAAAAAATATAAAGATACAAGTAGTATTCAATCAGTAATTTTGCTTAGCACATAGCACATTCTAAAGTTGTTAACTGATATCAATATGGTGTGCCTTGCTACTCTTTTTGTCTTTTTTTGATGAATTGCTGGGTTGCTGGTTCATGATTTAGGTACTTATCCATGTATTGTATGGATATCACATTAAAACATAACATTAAAACCACCTGCCTAATATTGTGTAGGATCCCTTGTGCTGCCAAAACAGCTCTGACCTGTCGAGGCATGTACTCTACAAGACCTCTGAAGGTGTGCGGTTGTATCTGGCACCAAGACGTTAGCAGCAGATCCTTCAAGTCCTGTATGTTACAAGGTGGGGCCTCCATGGATAGGACTTGTTTGTCCAGCACATCCCACAGATGCTCGATCGGATTGAGATCTGGGAAATTTGGCTGCAACACCTTTAACTCTTAGTCATGTTCCTCAAACCATTCCTGAACAATTTCTGAAGTGTGGCAGGGTGCATTATCCTGCTGAAAGAGGCCACTGTCATTAGGGAAAACAGTTGCTGTAAAGGCGTGTACTTGGTCTGTGACAATATATAGGTATGTGGTATGTGTCAAAGTAATATCCACATGAAGGCCAGGACCCAAGATTTCCCAGCAGAACATTGCCCAGAGCCTCACATTGCCGCTGCCGTCTTGTCTTCTTCCCATAGTGCATCTTGGTGCCATCTCTTCCTCAGGTAAGTGACGCACCTGGCCATCCACATGATGTAAAATAAAATGTGATTCATCAGACCAGGCCACCTTCTTCCATTGCTCTGTGGTCCAGTTCTGATTCTCATGTTCCCATTGTAGGTGCTTTCAGTAGTGAATGGGGTCAGCATGGGCACTCTGACCGATCTGCGGCTACGCAGCAAGCCGCGATGCACTGTGTGTTCTGACACCTTTCTATCAAAGCCAGTATTAACTTTTTCAGCAATTTGTGCTACAGTGGCTCTTCTGTGGGATATGACCAGAGAGACTAGCCTTTGCTCCCCATGCGCATCAGTGCACCTTGGGCCTCCAATGCCCTTGTTGCCAGTTCACCGGTTGTCCTTCGTTGGACCACTTTTGGTAGGTACTAACCACTGCATAATGGGAAGACAGGGCCTGTCGTTTTGGAGATGCCCTGACTCATTTGTCTGATTTGGCCCTTGTCGATTTTGCTCAGATCCTTATGCTTGCCCATTTTCCCTGCTTCCAACACATCAACTTCTTGAACTGACTGTTCACTTGCCTTCTAATATATCCCACCCCTTGACAGGTGCCAATGTAATGAGATATTCAAAGTTATTCATTTCACCTGTCAGTGGTTTTAATGTTATGGCTGAACGGTATATGTGATATATATAGACAGGCCCATAAGTATTTGGACAGTGACACAGTTTTCATAATTTTGCCTCTGTACACCACCACAATGGATTTGAAATGAAGCAATCAAGATGTGATTGAAGTGTAGACTTTCAGCTGTAATTCAAAGAGTTTAACAAAAATATTGTCAAGTTATGACAAATACTTATGGGCCTGTCTATATATATCACATATACCGTTCAGCCATATATATATATATATATATATATATATATATATATATATATATATATATATATACACACACATTGGAAATGTATGTAATGAAATGTTTCTTCAGGACCATTGTGATGATTGCATTAACCATTTAGCAATTACAGCCATTTTTTACAGATTCCCTCCATTTTCACAGGCTCAAAAGAAATTGGACAAACTGACAATGACTGCATGAAGTCTGGAGCCCAAGGACATCACTAAATGCTGAGTTTCCTTCCTTGAGATACTTTGCCAGACTTCCACTGCAGCTGCCTTTAGTTGCTGCTTGTTTTTGGGTCTTTCTGCCTTCAGTTTTGTCTTCATTAAGTGAAAAGCATGCTTAACTGGGTTGATGTCAGGTGACTGACTCAGCCATTTAAGAGCATTCCTTTTCTTTGCCTCAAGAAACTCTTGGGTTGCTTTCGGGGTACATTCTGTGTCATCTGTAATGTGAAGCACTGTCCTTTCAGTTTTGCAGCATCTGACTGAATCTTAGCAGACAATGTAGCCTTATACACTTCAGAATTCATCCTGCTCCTGTCAGATGATGTGGTATGCTTTGGATCGTGAGCACTTCCTTTCCTTCTCCATATTCTTCTCTTCTGGTATAAGTTAATCTTGCTTCAGAACTGGGCAGGCTTTTTTTTTTTTTTTAGATTTTTTAAACAAAGTCTAATCTGGCCTTTCTTGTTACGAGTGGTTTGCATCTTGAGGTAAACTGTCTGTATTTACATTCATGAAGGTGTCTCTTGATTGTAGACTTTAATTACCTGCAGAGTGTTTTTGACTTGGCTAGATGTTGTGAAGGGGTTTTTCTTAAACAAGGTGTGACGTACAAGATCACAGAGAGGCTGAACACAAGCACCCAGAGGCAGAAATGTGCAGAACGTGCTCTTTATTTTAGAAGTGGAGGTTGGGGGAAGGTGGAGAAGGGAGTGATGAAAGGTGGCATGATGGTGGCAGTGAGAGGTTGTCCCGGAGTGGGGCGCGGCGAGTGAGCAGCAGTGGCGGGACGGAGGATGCACGGTAGGTGCTCTCAGAGAACGGGGTGGTTGTCGTGCCGAGTGTGAGTCTTATAAGTCTTCTCTGCTTATGTCTCCTTCTGTGTGAAGGGAAGAGGATACCATTAGTGGGCATGTAAACCTGAAACGGAGAGTGGCCTCGTGCTCCTTTATATCCTTCGGTTTCCTCTGTGAGGGTAGATTTTGGCCCCTGCTCTTATTTGCTCCCAGACGCGCTGCATTAGCGGCGCTGTCCTTTCAGCACCCTCCCAGCAGTTGTGTGAGGAGCGATGGAAAAATTGTGTGTGCGGGCCGCGGGCCGTGGGCCCGCTGCCACACAAGGAAAGGAATTCTGCAATCATCCACTTTAGTTGTCTTCCATGGTCTTTGAGGCCTTTTGGTGTTGCTGAGCTCACCAGTGCATTCCTTCTTTTTAAGAATGTACCAAATGTTTGATTTGGCCACTCCTAATATTTCTGCTATTCTCTGAAAGGACTGTTTTGTTTTTTCAGCCTGATGATGGCCTCCTTCCCTTGCATCGACACCTCTTTGGACTGCACATTGAGAATTCCCATGAACAGCTGCCAATCAACTCCAGACCCTTTATCTCCTTAATTATGAGGAAGGCCATGAAACTTGTTGTCAGTCAATTGTCCAATTACTTTTGAGCCTGTCCTAAATGGAGGGACTCTGTAAGAACTGACTGTAATTCATAAACTGTTAATGCAATATTTTTGTTAAACCCCTTGAATTAAAGCTGAAAGTCTACACTTCAATCTTGATTGCTACATTTCAAACCCATTGTGGTGGGGTGCAGAGGCAAAATTACAAATACTGTCCAAATACTCATGGACCTGACTGTATATAGAGATTTGGAAAAATTGTTATAGGTGTTTATTTTATCTTAGATCTATCAACAGCATTCGATACTATTGACCACTCTACTCTGATATCTAGATTAGAGTCCTATGTGGGGATAAAAGGAACCATCCTTAAGTGTTTTCAGTCATATCTTTCTGACAGAAAATTTTTAGTCAAGTTAGGTAATTTTTCCTCTTCTGTTGCCCATCTAGCCTGTGGTCTTCCTCAAGGTTCTTGGCGCCTTCTCTTTTCTCTCTGTACTTGCTACCTTTGGGTTCCATTCTAAGAAGACATGAGGTGTCCTTTCATTTTTCCGCCGACAATACCCAAATCTATTTACTAATCAAGAGAAATGATCCTTCAACATTTACATCTTTATTAAGATGTGTAGACGAAGTTAAATCTTGGCTAGCCCAAAATTTCTTATCCTTAAATGAAGATAAAACTGAGGTGAGATGGCCCCACTGACTACTATCAGGCAACCAGCTTAGATCTGGGTAGTCTATCTGTTTTTATTTCATCACATGTATGGAACATGGGTGTTCTGTTAGATGAATCTTTAAACCTTGACAAACATACCTCTTCTGTAATAGGTTTTAGCTTTTATCAACTTCGTCTGCTGTCAAATATCAAACCTTTTCTAAATCATAAAACCTTAGAGATGGCTGTTCATGCTTTTATTACCTCACACTTGGACTACTGCAATTCACTATACTGCGGTAGTTCAAAGTCTCAAATTGCTCGCCTTCAACTAGTGCAAAATGCTACTGCCAGATTCCTTCGTAATTGCCAAAAAAGCGCTCACATTACTCCATTTCTGAGGACCCTCCATTGGCTGCCTATCAAATTCAGAATCTATTTTAAAATTCTTTTATTTGTATATAAATAATTACATGATCAAGCCCACACTTACTTATCCAAATTGTTGCACCCATATACTCCTTTCAGAAGTTTAAGATCCAGCGATCTTCTTTTAGTCCCACACTCCCGACTCAAACGCAGAGGGGATCGAGCCCTTTCAGTGGTTGGGCCGCGGTTGTGGAATAATTTGCCTTTAGAGATTAGATTAGCCCCTTCTTTGACCACTTTTAAGTATCTCCTAAAAACGTATCTGTTTTCCTTGGCTTATAAATAATCTTCTATTATGGTATTTGCCTATTATTTTGTCTTCAAAATGTATACACTCTGTTCCCCTTGTCTTACTAATATATTTTCTTAGTCATTGTATTATTGGGGCTAGACCCTGTCTTAAATGTGTTAAGTGGTGCTGATTTCTTTATTTTATTTTACTTTTTTTCTGAACTTCTGTACAGCACTTTGGTCAGTCGTGTGGCTGTTTTTTATATGTGCTATATATAACTTGAACTTGAACTTATTTTGTGACTACTGCATTATTGAATCAGTACAAAACCATTCATATTTCCAAACAAACAATTATACCTTTTCAACAAACAATTAAATGAAAAAGGTTTGTATGTCAGTAAAGCAATATATGACAGCATTTCTTTGTATGTGCCTAAGACTTCTGCACATTACTGTATGTATATACAGAAGTACACTACACTGGATTTCATGTAGACATGTACTCCTCTGAAGCTGTAGGAGGTGCACCCAATTGCATGCATATTCCAAAGCAGCTTTGACCTGTGTGTCAAACTGTCACATGGTCCTGTGAAACAACCTCTGCATATGTTGCCTTGAGTCCAGAATGCCTGCTGAAGGTTGATGCTGTGTTGTAGTGCGTCTGTTTTGATAGGTGTGATCAGTGTAGTGTAACGCTCCTGTGTTGCTCCCAGCATGCACGCTCTTTCTCCTGGCTCTTCAGAGCATGTCACCCCATTGACCCCAACTTTCAGGCTGACCCAGGAGGATTTTGAACAGTGCACCTTTCAGCAGTTTATGTCTCATTCTCTTCTTTTTTTCCCCTCATTTCTAAACATGTGTTGCTCTTACAGTATATCTTGAAGCCCTTCTGGAGCGTTAATAATGTGGTTTTAAAGGGTGCAAGACAAAAACATGCAATTTTTTAGAGCAGTGAATTCTTCACAAGATTTTACCTTTTTTTTTTTTTTTGCAAAATGTGCAAGCTTTTATTAAAAGTACAAAACAATGCAATATAACCAGGTATTCTGGTTTTTGGCCTCTCAAATTACTACATACAATTAATTTCAGATAAAATGTTTAAGTAAGTTCTACTTAAAGCCTTAAGTTAAAGCAGATATCAGTTACTGAATTTCACATCATACTTTTTAAACCAAGTCTCTCTTATATGCCATATTTGATTCCTCATAATTTTAGTTCACATAATAATTCACATTACATATAATGAAGCACAAATAAAGACTTTGAAGATATCGATCTAACTATACCCAACTACAGTCTACATTAAGGCTAACAGTGCTGCATTTGGCAAACTATAGATCAAGCATATAGTTTACCTACAGACAACAGAGACATTGAAATCATGTAACTTTGTCCATAGATGTTTACAGATGAATAAATAATTGTCTCATGTCTAAATTGTTTGTGCAAATGATTTACAATAAATGTTATCTGCAGCAAAAAAGTTAAATAGCCTTAAATAGTGTCACAATTGTATGGTCAGTGAAGAATTCTCTAATTTTTCACCATAATATTCCCTTAAGATTCTGATATTATTCCACTTCGTCTAGAAGTGATATTGTTCAGGCAAAATATGTAAAATGATGACACAACCACATGTAATCCAAGTTGACACACCTTTAAGATTGCTTATGGTCTAGAGTTTTCAGAGAGATTAGCATAACTTGGACAGGTTACAGGCACTCGGCAAATGCTAAAGATCTCAGGCTAGCTCAGGGAAATATGAGCAGGGCCTGGACTGATTTAAGGTAGGTTATTCAATTTGCCACTTTTGTTGTGGTCCTGAAGCTACAAACACACACAAAGAAGTAACTCAAGTATTTCAGTAATCGTATAGACAAGTGACATGATAGGTGTTAGCACTGATTAGTCACATGACAGCTGTGTTATCACTGATTATTGTTACTGTGGGTGCTGTGACTTATGATAATTTCAGAACTTTATGTGTTAAACATATTTTAAACATCAACTGATTTTACTTTGCATTTGTGTGTAACATCCTAATTCCCTGTGAACCTTCCGTTCAGCCCTAAATAGTTGTCCTGTTTGTCTCTGACCTTATGGTAATTCAATTCCATTTATCCTGATCAGTTTCACTATTGGAAACTATTTTACTTTTGGTGTCTGCAGACAGCAGCTTGCAAATCATTCATAAACAGGTCATTGATAGTTAAATGAAATAAGAAATTTCATATTTAAATGATACAACATTATATAAATAAGTACAGCACAAACATAAATGAGCCTTTATAAAGTAGCATAAACATCTCCACTTCAAGGAAGTCAAGAGCAGAGGTTCTCCTTTACTGAGAGAGAGAGAGACAAAGCCAGCAAAAGTCATACACCTGGAATCTCATTTCACCTAACCACTAGCCAATATAAATTTTGTTTAATCATGACCTCTTATAATAAGTTTACACACCCTGAGAAAAGAAGAACATTTCTGTTGGCAATACAGCAATACATGTGCCAGCTAGAGCTAAAATGCTTTACTAGGCATTAAATGTGAGTTTCTGTGTGTGATTGGAAGTTACCACAAAATAACTGGCAATGCTAATCCAACATTCAAGATTGGCAAATACTTAAATTATAGCTATTTTGTGAATCCATTCTGTGCCAACATTTGTGATTGTTATGCACTATGGCAGTGATAATAGATAAAGAATGGTAAGAGAGTGGAAATTTCAACCACATTTGTCATTGCTATAAGGGCATTGTTTATTTGGTTCATGCCTTTAGAGCTCCTTGTGTTAAAATTCTGAAGCACACTCACAAATCACAGGAACTTTCAAATTATGAATAATTATCTTTAGGAATTATCATAAGGAATCTGTACAGCCATTCATTATTACTACAAGTTGTTAAATGCTGCAAGTTGGAAGCTGATGAAACTGACTGACTGACTGACTGACTGACAGACACTGACTGCTGAAATATGACAATTTGTGATATACTTATATTCAGCATAGAGTTAGTGTCCTGTAGGTGGAATCATTGGCAGCTCTCAGGCTACTTCCAGCTAGCATTTAAATTTTCACTGGAAATTTTGCATGAAGTCATATTGCTAAGTTTATGATACTTTCGTTGTCATGTCCCAAAGCTACTGCAAGTTCTTTAATGTACCATCTGGCTCCTCTGTAGCTACACACACGGACACACACCTGCAAAAGTATTGAAACAGATAGTATTAAAGTAAATAACATTTAATATTTTGGTCCTTCAGGAGGTGAAATGCATGTTCATTTTGGTTACAGTCTGGTGATTGTTCGCAGTATGTTTTGGGTCATTGTCTTGCTGCATGATGAAGTTCCTCCCAATTAGATTTCTCTGGCAGACAGCTCTCACAATGTTTCTGTCATCAACTGTTGTTGTTTTGCTTGGCCGACCTGTTTAATGTCTGATTGTTAGTACACCAGTGTTTTGTTTTTTTTTCTTTTTCAGGACATTCCAAATTGGTGTACTGGTTCTGCCTAATGTTTAATGTACATCTTCCTCATATCATCTCAGGGAGTTTTTCCTTGCTACCGTCGCCACTGGCTTGCTCATTAGGGATAAATTCACAGTGATAAATTCAAATATTTATAATATATTTTTTGTTAATATATTTATTTCTGTAAAGCTGCTTTGTGACAATGTCCATTGTTAAAAGCGCTATACAAATAAAACTGAATTTGAATTTGAATTTGAATTTATGCCAAAGCCCTAATTAATCTTACCTCTTTTCTCAGCTTCAAAATGGCTTATCCCATTGACAGCTCTCTGGTCTTCATATTGGTTTATCCTTTTCAACAACAAATGGAGTCTTCACAGGCAAAATCCAGGTCTCAGACCAAGATTGGACATTGAGAGCTATTCATTGTTTAAACAATAAATCTACCAGGGCACACATGGGCAACAAGGAACACATGTTCCAATATTTTTTGACCACTTGAAAATAATGGAACGTGTGACTGACAGGTGTTTCTGCCATGTTCTAAGTTGTTTAACACATCTAGATGTGAATATCAGGAAATGAATGCTGAAATTATGATCTATTGTCTCATCTTTTGATCTCAAATCCAAATGCCTTCAAATTATAGCCAAAAATAAATAAATAAATAAATTGGCCTTGCCATTTCAATACTTTCAGGGGGGACTCTGAAATGTCTAGACCTAAGTTAACTTTAACCTTAAAAACCTTCATTAATAGCTATCTGAAAAATAGAAATTAGTTTCTAAGATTAGAAAAAGTCTCATGTTAGTCAGGCAAAAACTAAAGGCCCTTTTACATTTTAATAAAAAAGAATGGTATTACAGATTTCAAATGTAGTTTGTTTATAGAAAAATATAAACTTTGTTTTCTTTGTTATA
The DNA here is from genome assembly GCA_022985145.1 of Pangasius djambal. Classification (NCBI taxonomy): domain Eukaryota; kingdom Metazoa; phylum Chordata; class Actinopteri; order Siluriformes; family Pangasiidae; genus Pangasius; species Pangasius djambal. Next base: position 10,290,027 of record CM040981.1, on the reverse strand, counting down.
ATAATTCATGTGAAAGACAGTTTGACATTGCCATCTGTTGTGAGATATTAACCTCTTTGCCATGGACTACACTGTTGGTATTCTGTTATATTCACATAGTGTCAATAACAAAGGCGTAGAACTGTAATATTGGCATCTTTTGCTATAGCTCTGTAAGACACATCAAAGGGTCATCAACTAAACATCACACAGAAACTTCATATCCATCTCTAGGGGCTTTCATAAAATGTTTTTCTTTGTAATGACCCTTATTCTCACTTCACATTTTTGCCTCAATGTGTATATAAAAGGAACAGTGAAGGAAGGATGTCAGTGTGATTCTCTGAATAAATAACTCAGCTGTTTTGATTGAATACTGCTGCCAAAATTGATAAGGTTACAAATAATAAAGCTAGCAATGACCACTAGAAATATGCCCTTAACCCTTAACTATATATAATTTAAATAATAATTTATATAATTTGGCTGAGTTTCAGTTGTGGCCTCACTTTGCTTTTGTCCGTTGCTAAATAATGTCCTTGAATAGTACAATGATGTCCTTGAATAATACAGCTGGTCATCGCCACAGGTTGATATTGGGTTAGCTAGAGATGGAAAACATATGCTCATGCATTACATGCTGCTGGTTCATGTAGATGGACAGGGTTAGTAAGCATAGCTTTTCATTCATTTTTTTCAATAAAATACTTTCTTTTTATTTATTTGTTTTTGTTTGTTTGTTGGTGTGATGATTAAGTTGGTATTAGCTGATCCTTATGCGTTTTGCATCTGTGTCTGTAGACCTCCCTAGCCGTCAAGGTGGACAGTTCACTTTCCGACCCCTGCCTCCTCCACCTCCTCCACCTCCTCCACCACATGCCTGCACGTGTACTCACCCAGCACCCTATGCCCACTCCACAATGCAGAGGGACACCATACCTGTCCACGACCGCAGCAACACCAACCAAGCATCAGAACTGAGCACAAGACAACCAGACAACAACTGGGTGCTCAAAAGAAACATCCCACCTGAAGCCAGGTTAGTACTAAGAGCAGTAAAAGGCACCAGTAGAAACTACTTTACTTTGTTCAGCGTTTCGGTGGATCCGGAGCCTATCTTGGGAACACTGGGCACATTTTTACATTTTTGCAGTATATACATATATACAGTCTCCTCCGAAAGAATTGGAACGCCAAGGCCAATTCTTTTGTTTGTGCTATATATTGGATATATATACAATATTGGAACATGTGACTGACAGATGTTTCTTGTTGCTCAGATGTGCCCTGTTAGGTTGATTGTTTAAACAGTTAATAGCGATGAATATCTACTCTTAGTTTGAGCCCTGGATTTTGCCTGTGAAGAGCTGCCTATGGGAGAAACAACAACCAGACATTGAACAGGTCGGCGAAGGAAAACAACAGCAGTTGATGACAGAAACATTGTAAGAACTGTGAAGAAAGACCCCGAAAACCACATTCGGTGACATCACCAAGGACTTTTACTGGGCAGTGGTGAAGATATCACAATCCACTTTTTGAAAAAGACTTTGAGAGCAGAAACAACTCATCAGCAGTAAGAATCAGAAGGCCAGATTGGAATTCGCAAAGAAATACAGAGATAAGCCATAAAGGTTCTGGAGCCAAGATTAACCTCTACCAGAGTGATGGAAAGGACAAAATCTGGAGAAAGAAAGGATCTGCTAATGATATAAAACATATGAGCTCATCTGTCAAGCACAGTGGAGGTAGTGTCATGGCTTGGGTATGTATGGCTGCTTCTGGAATGGGTTCACTAATCTTTATTGATGATGTAACTCATGATGGTATCAGCAAGTCTACAGAAACATTCTGTCTGACAATTTACAGAGAAATCTAATTGGGAGGAACTTCATCATGCAGCAAGGCAATGACCCAAATCACACTGCCACCACAACAAAGGACTTCATCAGGGGAAAAAAGTGGAAGGTTTTAGACTGGCGAAGTCAATCACCAGACCTTAACCCAATTGAGCTTGCATTTCATATCCTGAAAGCTGCATTACAAACAAAGCTGCAGTACAAGTCTGGAAAAGCATCACAAAAGAAGAATGCAACAGTTTGGTGATGTCAGTGGGTGACCGGCTTGAAGCAGTTTCAAGCAAGGGATATGCAATCAAGTATTAAATGTTATTTACTTTAATTTAATTTAAGACTAGCTGTTCCTATACTATCTGTTCCTATACATTTGCTCACCTAAAAATTGGTGGTTTGACACGAAAGGTACCAATATCAGGTAAATATCAGAAAATGAAAGCTGATAGTAATATGTGCTCACCATGTGGAGAGAATCTCACAGTGAGAATCTACTTGCAGATAGAAAAAAATAAACTACCACACTTGCCATTATAAACTAGGGAAAACATATGGAAAACAAGAAGCTTAAAAAGAAAAGGAGGAAATGAAGAGCAGGTTAAACTAATCATAAGGTGGCATGAGTAGTTAATGAGTATTGGAAAGGTGAAATTTGCAAAGCCAAGTTAATCAAAATGGGTGTGGAATAACATAGAGCTCAAAATATGGGTGGCTTTCACACACACACACACACACACACCTGCAGGCGGGAAGCAAATGCGTGGATATACTGTATTACCATATGCCCAGAAATATTCGTTATATACTGTATCAGTGGGAACCAGCAGGTTTAAATCTTTATAAATGAGTAAACAATCTTTCTGCTATTAAAACATTAATTTATTAATACATTCATTTATTTGGCCAACATAACCCCATATATTAAGTCAGATTGTTGTTGTATAAGGAATGTTTTTGGATGACTTGCAGAACAGTTGGAGGTTATGATTGGTATTACGTCCCATCTGATGTTAATGCAGGTAGTAGCAGTACCAGGCTAGACTGCAATATTAGTTACCTCTTGCCTCCCATCTGGATGACTTTGGGTGAACATCTGTGGTCTTCATTTTTTTTGTCAGATTTGTAACTTAAATTTAAACTTTTATCTCCCTTCAACTGTGCAAAATGCCGGATTCTCTGTGTGGCAAGCAATTCTAAACACTCATAGAGTCAGTAATGACTGTGCAAAGTGACTTTCTTCTTTCCTTCCTTGCAGTATCTAATTTTCTGTATCTTTTTAGAGATACAGCAAGACATTTTTAATAAAGAGTTAACAGCTGAATTCTTACTTTAACTGAGTTGGGATGAGATTGGCACTCAGCCAGCCATGAAGAAATGTTTTGAACTAAGATATGAATCTACCTGTAATTAGATCATCTGTAATACAGGAAACTGGAGAGGAGGATAAACACAGGATATATGGAGTGACTATTTAAATTAATGACTGGTTAGATATAAATATACAAAAAGGGGCAACAAATTCTCAATACAGATTGGCAAACATGAATGCATTTTAAATCTTTATTTTCCTCCCCCCCCAGGCAAGTCTATCCTACTTAATATATTCCCTCTCACCTTTTGTTTCAACGTACAGCATTGTTTCTGAATATGGAATGCTTTATTGTTGCCTGTGCTCTTAATATAAACATTTATTTTCAACCTAATTCATCTCATTCATTTTATTATTCATTACTCAGTTTTATTTAAGGAAAGAATAAGCCAGATAACACAAAGACAAACATGACAGGTTAGGGGAAGTGATAATTGATAAGCAGTCTGGATGAACAATTCCCTTGAATTGCGAACCTCAGCTGTGGGAGGTTTGGAGGGAAAATGAGAGATGCTCTCTCTCTCTCTCTCTCTCCCTCTTTCCTTCTCTCTGCTCCACCGTCTGATATTTCTTACCTCCACCACATTTGGCAGGGGTGGAAAAATAAGGGCAAACAGTTGTACAGTATTTCCCATTTCTGGGAAATGCTTCCAAGCTTTTGCTTGTTCTCTATCATTAATGTGCCTTGTGGACTGATTAATTAGCACTCCCAACCCATCAGAGATAAATTGCCTGTGTGCTTACCAAGACAATCTGACATTGAACCACTGCTTTACAGCAATCAATCAGAGTTGTTGTTTTTTTTTCCTCATTTGCTTTTCTCTAAGGTATTGCTTACTGATTGTTGGTTGTAGGCTGTGAATATTGCTGTGAAAGATCAAGGAAATATAAAAGACATAAACAGAAAAGTGTATTTAAAGCAATATTCAATAAAAATAATGAATGGTGATGAATGGTGTATGAATGGTGCCATTGTTATTGCACAGAAGTGCATAACAAAATCCACCCAAGTCCAACCCACACTATCATCATTCAGAACTACAGACTCTGTGCTGCTTTTGTAAGGTTTTCTTGATAAGGTTTTCTAATAAATGGCATAAACCTGTTAATATACAGTAGCTCTCCCCTCTGCTTAACTGTGAAAACCTTGTCCACTTACATCCTGGACACACTAGCATTGACACTAATTTTGTACAAAAGTATAGGGTTAGCTGCTAATTTTTGACAATTACTCCTTTTGCTACATTTCCTGGAAAATTCTCCTTGAGCCATGACATATGAATTTTACCAAAAGGAGATATTTTTGTGAGCCCCCCTCCCCCCACACACAGGGATTGTTTTGGTAAAATACACGGCTACCATGTATTCTGACATAACCAAATGATTGGAAATCTCAGTGGTTTTGTAGGTATGGTTTTGTATTTACCAATTGTATTGCTAACTTACCTAACAAATGTTTGTCTTAAAATAACCTATTGTCAAATTTAATAAATGTTTCTTAATATTACGTCTTTTAAATGCTTGACATCTATCTATCTATCTGTCTATTTGTATATGTGTTATACTCAAAATATGCATATCTGTTTTCATATGTCCTGGAAAACACTGAACAAACAGGCCTGGTGGAAAATAAGTAATTTTATTCACAAATTATAACAGCAGTTAGATAGCACAGCTATCTATCTTCTATCTAATGTGACTGAGTAAGCAAACTAACTGTAACAAAGCAAAGATGTTTTTCCCAAATCAAGAAACTGTTATTTACAGTTGACAGGAATAGCCTCATAATAATATTTTATTAGATTTACTTCAGTTTGGGGTTTCTTACATTCCAAGAACCAGAAAAGTTAGCTGGAAACACTATTAGAATCTTCTGTAAATCTGGATTGCGGTGCTTCTGAGAGTCAAAATTGGCCCCTTTAAGCAGCATGTCATTATAATGTCCATATGATTTTTCCAAGAAGATTTACTTATAATAATAACAATGGAGAATGATCATTTAAGAACACCAAAATCCATGCTCAATGAAAGTACCAGTGTATATATAGGTCCAAAAGTATTTGGACACTGACAGAGTTTTTGTGATTTTGCCTTTATACACCACCACAATGGATTTGAAATAGGTTCCACAAAAATATGGCATTTACCATTTAGGAATTACAGCCATTTTAAGCAAAATACTTCTATTTTCAGGGGCTCAAAGGTATTTGGACAATTGACTGACAAGAAGTTAATTGACCAGGTGCGGTCTATTCCCTCATTACTTCAAGACAAATTAAGCAGATAAAAGGTCTGGAGTTCATATCAGGCATTGAGCTGGCAGTTGGCAGCTGTTCGACTGGAGCTACCAATATGAAGTCCAAGGAGATCTCAGTGCAAGTGAAGGAGACCATCATTAGGCTGAAAAACAACATAAATCTATAAGAGAGATAGAAAAAACCTTAGGTGAGGCCAAATCAACAGTTGGGTTGATTCTTAAAAAGAAAGCACTGGTGAGCTCAACAACATCGAAAAGGCCTGGAAGACCACAGAAAACAACTAAAGTGGATGATCGCAGAATCCTTTCCTTGGTGAAGAAAAACCCCTTCACAACATCAACAGAAGTCAAGAATACTCGAGAGAAGTCTACAATCTGCAATCAAGAGACGCCTTCATGAATGTAAATACAGAGACTTTGCCAGAAAGCATCTAAAAAAGCCTCCCATGAGTCCAAGATTCTTTGGACTGATGAAACCAAGATTAACTTGTACCAGAATGATGGGAAGAGAAAAGTATGGCGAAAGAAAGGAACAGCTCATGATTCAAAGTATACCACATCATGTGTCAAACATGGTGGAGGAAGTGTTATGGCATAGCTGCCAATGGAACGGGCTCACTGGTGTTTATTAATGATGTGACTGCTGACAGAAGTAGCAAGATGAATTCTGAGGTGTATAGGGCTATACTCTCTGCTCACATTCAGCCAAATGCTACAAAACTGATAGGATGCCGCTTCACAGTGCAGTTGGGTAATGATCCTAAACATACTGCGAAAGCAGCTCAAGACTTTTTGGAGGCAAAATGGAATATTCTTCGAAGGCTAAGTCAGTCGCCGGATCTCAACCCAGTAGAGCATGTTTTTCACTTACTGAAGACAAGACCTAAGGCAGAAAGACCAACAAACAAGTGAAGTCCTGGCAAAGCAAAGAATTTGAGTTTTGAGAACATGGGCTCCAGACTTCAGGCAGACTCCAGACTTCCTGACTGCAAAGGATTTTCATTCAAGTATTAAAATTATGGTCATATTTACAATTATGTCACTTTGTCCAAATTCCTTTGAGCCCCTGAAAATGGAGGTACGTTGTTGAAAATGGCTGTAATTCCTAAATGGTAAATGGCATATTTTTGTGGAACTTCTTAAAATAAAGCTGAAAGTCTACACTTCGATCACATCTTCAAATCCATTGTGGTGGTGTATAAAGGCAAAATCACAAAAACTCTGTCACTGTCCAAATACTTCTGGACCTATATACATATATATATATATATATATATATATATATATATATATATATATATATATATA
>CM040981.1:10266759-10283161 GCA_022985145.1 Pangasius djambal | reverse complement strand
TGGTCAAAAATTCCTATAAACACACTCCTCAACCTTGTGGACAGCCTTCCCAGAAGAGTTGAAGCTGTAATAGCTGCAAAAGGTGGACCGACATCATATTGAACCCTATGGGTTAGGAATGGGATGGCACTTAAGTTCATATGTGAGTCAAGGCAGGTGACCGAATACTTTTGGTAATATAGTGTATATATATATATAATTCATACATTTAAATTCATACATTTTTTCTTTAAGTGAGCAGAGTTGCCAGGTTTCAGGTAAAATGGCAAAATAGCTTTTTTTTTGCAAAATGGCATAATTGCAATTCTTGGTTCCCATGAAAAGACTGAGAAAAGGAAGAAAAATACACCTACCTTTTTCTATACCCGACCATTCTGGATTAGTCTAAGGTCTTTTTGTGCAGTTTGTTTCAGTTGTAGTTGAGGTGGGAATTTTAATGGAACCTGGAAACCCTACCCATGAGCATCTGCGAGCTGTCATTTCAAGCTCTATGACAAAGTAACAACCTTGCAAACAACATTTTTTTATGTTGTCCTACAGGATCCACACCTAAAGTGCCACTAGAAAGTTTGTGAACGCTTTACAATTTTTTGTATTTCTGCATGAATTTGACCTGACATGTGAACAAATCTTCATCTAAGAGCTAAAACTGGATAAAGAGAACCCAATTAAACAAATGATGCAAAAACATTATATTTTTTAGATTTATTTGTTGAGCAAAATTATAAAATTATAAACATTAAATACATCTGTTGAAAAAAGTATGTTAACCTTTGCTTTCAGTAACTGGTGTGACCCCCTAGAGCAGCAATAACTTCAACCAAACATTTCTGGTAACTGGTGATCAGTCCTGCACAATGGGTTGGAAGAATTTTGGCCCATTCCTCCTTACAACTTTTTAGGTTCTTCCACAACATTTCTATTGGGTTAATGTCTGGACTTTGACTTGGCCATTTCAAAATGTTCTTTGTAGACTTAGGGTCTATGCTTAGGGTTGTTGTCTTTCTACATGACCCACTTACGGTTAAGCTTCAGTTCATGGACAGATACCCTAATATTCACCTGTAGAATTTCCTGGTACAATCCAGAATTCATAGGTCAATCAATAATGGAAAGCCGTTCCGGACCTGAGGCAGCAAAGCAGCCCCAAACCATTATACTGCCACCTCCATGCTTCATGGTTGGGATGAGGTTCTTGTTTTGGAATGCAGTGTTTGGTTTTCGCCAAACATAACACTTTTCATTTAAACCAAAAAGTTTTATTTTGGATTCATCTGTCCACAGAACATTCTTCCAATAGACTTCTGGCTTATCCACATGGTCCTGAGCAAACTTCAGATGGGCAGCAGTGTTCTTTTTGGAGAGTAGTGGCTTCCTCCTTGCTATCCTGCCATGCACACGATTCTTGTTCAGTGTTTGCCTTATTGTGGACTCATGAAAATTGATATTACTCAATGTAAGAGTGGTCTGCAGGTCCTTAAATGTTACCCTGGGGTTCTTTCTGACTTCCCTTAATATTATTTGCCACACCTATTTTTGCTGGATGACCACTCCTTTGGAGACCAGAATTTGATAGTGAAGATCCAAGTTTATGTTCTTGAAACATGTGAGGGCCTGCTAAAATCACACCTGATTGCAATTTCCAGTTGCCATTGACTGAAACAGCTGACTTCAATTACCTCTTTAAATTAACTCATACTCCTAGAGGATTACATGCTTTTTCAGACAAAGGTATTGAATAATCTTGCTCAACAAATAAATGTAAAAACTGTAATGTTTTTGCATCATTTGTCTAATTGGGGTCTTTTTTTATCTAGTCTTAGGACTTGTATGAAGATCTAACCACATTTCAGGTCAAATTTATGAAGGAATACAGAAAATTGTAAAAACTTTTTGGGTTCACAGATTTTCTAGTGGCACTGAACTCTGAAGCATCTTGGAAAGCTTTCTAAAAAACAAACAAAAAAATCCTGAATACTTTGCCTACTGTTCATGTCCGAATTCATTTAGGGCACATTATCTGTTCATTATCTGAATAAAGTATTCATATGGTAAATGTTACATTTGCAAAATTTCAATAATAAATCATGTCATATCTTCCCACCTTTAATGTGATGTGGCAACCAAAAAAATTTGAGTGAAAAACAAATAGAAACATTTTAGAAAAAAAAGAAAGAGAAACTTACAATTATCTGGCTGCATAAGTGTGCACACCCCTTAACTAAAACTTGTTAATTCACCTTTTGCTTGTAACACAGCACTCAGTATTTTTGGGTAAGAGCCTACCAACTTAGCACATCTTAATTTGTCAGTTTTTTCTATGGGTCGTTACTGTACTGGAAGGAGAAATTTTTCTTTCTTCAGGTGTCTAACAGAGGCCTAAGTGTTTTGTTCCGAAATAGATTGGTATTTGGTGCTGTCCATTATCCCCTCTATCTTGAGAAGAGCCCCAGTCCCAGCTGAAGAGAAACAGCCCCATAGCATGATGCTGCCACCACCATGCTTCACCTTGTGTATGGTGTTCTTGTGATAAACCATCTTGTTTTTGCGCCAAACATATCTTTTAGAATTATACTCAAAATGTTCTACCTTCATCTCATCAGACCATAACACATTTTGCAACATGGTATGGGGTGATTTAGGTGAACTTCCATCTATCCATCCTACCCCATAGCCCAGACATGTGAAGAATATCATAGATTGTTGTCACATGCACAGAGTGACCACTACTTGCCAGATATTCCTGCAGCTCCTTTAATGTTACTGTAGATCTCTTGGTAGATTCCCTGATAGGTTTTCTTCTTTTTCTGTCATCAAATTTGGAGGGATGTCCTGTTCTTGGTAATGTCACTGTGGTGCCCAATTTTCTCCACTTGTTAATGATGGTACATCTAATGTTTTGGAAATTCTTTTGAACCCCTCTTCTAATTAATACCATGGCTTCAGCAGTCCAATGAAAGATGTCAAGAAAATCAAAAAAAAAAAAAAAAATCAGCTGATCTTTATTTGGGGGTTAATCAGAATCACTTCATTGATAACAGATGTATGACAGTTATTTTTGAGCATGAGTTTGAATGTAAATGGGTAATTCTGAGCACAGTTACATGCTCCATTATAAATGGATGTGCACACTTATGCAGCTAGGTTATTGTAAGTATTTTTTTCTTTTTTCTTTTCTTCCCTAAAATGTTTTTCATTGTTTTTACATGACTATTATTATTATTATTATTATTATTATTATTATTACATATTTTTTTGTAATTGTTTGAGTGCTGAGCCTGGATCGGTTAACAAAGATGTGAGTGTAAAATAAGTAAAATTAGGGTGTAGTGACTGCATTATCCAAAATCATAATAATTTTTGTATGTTAGGTTCATTGCTTGTTATAAAATAAAATAGACTGTGGAGACAATTTTGTTGGTTACTATGTCATATTAAAGATCTGACATGGTTTACCTTGGTTTATTTTTACATCACAAAAACCTGCAATTTTAACAGGGGTGACTTTTTATATCCACTGTATAGTATATGTATCTTTCTGTCCAGCTACGTAATAAATAATATATGATTTATAAAATTTTTAATTACATAGTCTCCTGTTGGTGCAATGCCTTAGTGTACCTAGGGTCCTACACTGTACATTTTGTTATATCTTGTTAAATTATCAGTGTCCTTTATTATGAACCTAAATCATTTGCAATTCTAATTAGAAATGAAAATATTACAAATGCGTAATCAGTTTCATCACAATACTAATATAACAAATTTACAGTTAACACTTATATAATGATTCACTGTCTGAATCATTATCAGCTATAATCATTAGCAACATTATTGGTGTCCGGTTTGAGGGAAGTACCTTTTACACTATGTTCATGTCAATTTGACCTGAAAATACCAAGGCAAAATGATTCATCTTTGCAAAACTGGTCTTTGTGTCAGTGGGATGTCTACTGATGTCCATTGCACAATTTGAACATTTAAAGAATCCTCTTTTCCTCAGGTATTTCCTGTTCAAGCATGGGCCAGGCTCCTTGCCAGCCACAGCCAATCAGAACTACCCACTCACCTCCAGCACAATTTATTCTCCACTCCCACGTCCTCTGCCCCGCAGCACTTTCTCCCGTCCCACGTTCATTTTCAACAAGCCGTACAAGTGCTGCAACTGGAAGTGTACTGCCCTCAGTGCCACAGCTGTCACCCTTATGCTGACCCTCCTTCTCACTTACGTTATGGGTAAGCCACTCCTTTATTTTTTTATTTGTACCACTTTTCCTCAGCTTTCGCTCAGTTTTTAATTACAGCTCTTCCTTTGTAATTTGTAAGGGCAAACTTAATAAAACATCAGGAAAAATTTACATAGATAACATATATATTTTATTTATGTGTAAGAGCAATTGATTGGGACTGGGCAAGAGCTATGAGAGACAAGCTTGGCCAAAATTGGTTTTGGGTTTTTTTCTTGGGGGGAAAAAGAGGAAATTGTCCTCCCTATTTGTTGATGAAATGTTTACCTTAGGCTTACTTTCTGTGGCTTTTCAGGTTTGTCAGTTTATTTATTTATTTATTTATCTGTTTGTTTATAATAACTCTCCATACTAAATTATTCTAGTAATGTGACCACAAGCATAATAAGTTTAAGACAATGAAAAATGTGCCAGTTGTCTGCCCACGACAGACATTATTTTGATATTTTGCTATACTAGGCTGTCCAGCTCATTCCAGCTGTGGAGATAATTTTATCATATAGTTAGCTTTTTGGAGAATAATGATGCAGCTTTCATCTATCCCTTTCTTATGTGCTATCTTATTCGCTTGCACACACAACGCTAAATATGACCTTTGAATTTCTTTGATAAATTTTTGCTCTTTAGCTCCTAAATTATGTTCAACAGACTTTACAGTAAATCACAAAATGACAAATGGCAGGCCTCTAGCATGTGCTCAGTGTTCAGGTGTAAACACAGGATATGGGTGTTCTATGCAAGGTAAATAATGGATGCTACGTCTGTGAACATTAATGTGCATATTACTCAAGGAAATGGGGGATAAATCATTTTATAGTGAGCATCTTGTGAAGTGCACTGTATTTCCAATGTAGTGTTTTTGACAGATGAGAAAAAAAATCATGGCTTGTTTTTAAGCCTGTTCCTGTAGTGCCAGTCCTAGAATTCTATTTTTAATGCTTTTGATATTTTGAAACAGTCAGAGCCAAGCAGAAATGTTCAGTGTCACTTCTCATTGTTTCATTAACATACACTATTTAATACCAGATGGATCTGAATGAGTTAGATCAACATGGGATCTCCCTATGCATTATGCCTCAGGGAAGAAGGGATGTAGGAAACACACACTACCAAGTTTCTGGTTTGTGATGGCGCTGTAGTTTAAAGCTCACAGCCCTGAGTTGGCCAGACAGCTGTTTGAGTTTTTTCCAGGATGAGAGTGTCATCCACAAAAATATCAATTACCAAGTTGCAGTGCTTGTTACTATGCTGTTGGGTAATATGTGCATAATAGATGTGTTTTTCTCCTATTCAACTTCATATTCAATTCAAGTTTATTTGAATAGCGCTTTTCACAATGGACATTGTCACAAAGCAGCTTTACAGAAATAAATAGATTCAGATTATCTTAAACCAAAATGAATTGTAAATATGTTGATTTATCCCTAATGAGCAGGCCAGAGGTGACAGTGGCAAGGAAACACTCACTGAGATGATATGAGGAAGAAACCTTGAGAGGAACCAGACTCAAAAGGGAACGCATCTTCATCTGGGTGCTCAGCTGGGTCCATATCTGGATTGCACTCTCCCTCCCTTTCTCTCTCTCTCTCTCTCTCTCTCTCTGTTTGTCTGACTGTCTGTCTGTGTCTCCTTGTCTCCTCTGGGAGTAAGTGGGCAGAGTTTGCTTTTTCTCTTAATTTTTACATGTCTCTTTGCTGAAAAGTTTTGGTATAGATGTTTTCAAAGTGTTATTGTGATATTCTGGGAAAGCAGGTTAGGGAATGTGGTTCTTCCCTGAAAGATACCAAGTGTATATGATTTTAAAGAATGATGTAGATGAATTGAATGTGGTCTTTAAGTTTCGAATCGATGGTTTTGACTATTTGGTTTTGGCTACCTCTGATCTAATGAAATGCTTCAGATGTGAAAAAGGAGGATCATATTAGAAGTGTGTATACTGAAAGCGTTAATGATCAGAACCTGTAAATGATGAAAGAATGGGTGGGACTGCTGAAGCCTGGGCCAGTGCCGCTGTTGCTGGGGAAGATGTACTTAAAGGAGGGTGGGAGAAGCAAGTCTGTCAAGGCAGAGAATGCCAGAGAGAGTGGAGGTGAAAATGTCATTGGTACAATGACGGGTGCGGACAGTATATAAAATGAAATTGGATGTAATGCATGATGATGTTCATGTGGCTGAAATGAGTTTGGATACTGAGATGGTGAGGGATGAAGTACCTTTTAAAACTCCCTCCAGTAAAAGGAAAAGACAAAGGAAAAATTTGAGGCAAATAAGCACTTGTCCGGTGATAGGAAAGACAGTTAATAAAAATTACAGCACTGAATGTAGCACAGTTGATGACTCTGATAGTGAGTCAACAACAGTAAAAGTAGAAAAAACTGACAAAGTGCTTACATGTTTGGTAAAATAAGATAATTTCTGCAAAACACAAAAAATATGAAAAATGTTCAGCTTGAGGATTGCATTTACAATTATGGCATTTGGCAGACGCCCTTATCCAGAGTGACTTACAAAAGTGCTTTGAAGTCTCCATCAGTAAATACATTCTGATACTGTTTCGCTAGGTCACAAACTAAGAGTACCATCAGTCCAAAAACTCTGTTGGGAGGTAATATAGTAACAAGTGCTCAGGCAATACAAGTTTTTTTTAATGTGCTAATTTAAGTACTTTAGGAAGTACTTTAGTCTTTAGATGTTGTTTGAAGACTGCCAGTGACTCAGCTGTTCAGACATCTAGGGGAAGTTCATTGCACCACCTATGTGCCAGAACAGAGAAGAGTCTCGATGCATGTCTTCCTTGTACCCTGAGAGATGGTGGGACCAGTCAGCAGTGCTAGAGGATCAGAGGGAGCATGGTGCCATGTGGGATGTGATAAGTGCTTTAAGATAAGTGGGTGCTGGTCCGTTTTTGGCTTTGTAGGCAAGCATTAGTGTTTTAAATCTGATGCGGGCAGCTACAGGAAGCCAGAGGAGGGAGCGTAGCAATGGGGTGGTGTGGGAGAAATTAGGAAGGTTGAAAACCAGTTGTGCAGCTGCATTCTGGATCAGTTGCAGAGGACGAATGGTGCTCAGAGGCAGACCTGCCAGGAGTGAGTTGCAGTAGTCCAGTCTCGAAATAACAAGGGACTGAAAAAGCACCTGTGTGGCCTGTGTGGAAAGAAATGGATGAATACTTCTGATGTTATAAAGGAGAAATCGGCATAAGCATGTCAGATTAGCAATGTGAGTGAAATAGGACAGTTGATTGTCTACGGTTACCCCAAAGTTGCATGCAGTAACCGAAGTCGAGATCAGAGAGTTGTCCAGGGAAATTGCAAGGGGATCCTGACATGGGGGTGAATCACCTGGGATTAACAGCAGTTCAGTTTTGCTGCTATTAAGTTTCAGTTGATGAGCTGTCATCCATGATGAGATGTCTGCCAGACATGCTGAGCAGAAACATGAGTGTATGAGGGAGTGAAGGAGAGGATGAGTTGAGTGTCATCCACATAGCAGTGGTATGAAAACCCATGTGAGGATATGACTGCACCAAGAGATCGAGTATAGAGGGAGAAAAGAAGAAGACCATGTACTGAGCCTTGTGGGACACCAGTGGAGAGTCTGCGGGAAGCAAATGTAGATCCCTTCCATGTCATCTGATACGACCGACCTTCTAGGTAGGAAGCAAACCACTGCCATGCTGCACCACGAATTTATAGACTCATGAGGGTAGACAAGAGAGTCTTGTGGTTCACTGTGTCAAACGCTGCTGAAAGGTCAAGGAGGATGAGGACTGAAGACAGTTTGGCTGATCTAGCAGTATGTAGCTTCTCAGTGACGGCCAAAAGGGCAGTCTCTGTAGAGTGTGCTGGTTTGAAGCCAGACTGGTTAAGATCTTGGAGGTTGTTCTGTGAGAGATAGAGAGACAGCTCTTTGTAGACAGTTCGTTCAAGGGTTTAAGAAAGAAGAGAAAGAAGTGATACTGGTCAGTAGTTGCTGATGTCAGAGGGATCCAGACTGGAATTCTTCAGGATGGGAATAACCCTTGCTCTCTTGAATGAGGTTGGTACATGACCAGATGTTATGGAGCCATTGATGATAGTGGTGATGAGGGGGAGAAGGCCTTGAGAGATGGTCTGGAGCATTGTGGAAGGGATTGGATCCTATGGGCAGGTGGTAGGATTACTTCCCTGATTTGTAAAATGTTCATTGATTCAGTTGTAATGATGATAAGGGGTGACAGTGAGGAACAATTCTTTGCACATAATGTGTTCAGATTGAAGAAGTTTGTTTCTAAATTGAAACTAAAACAAAAAAAATGAAGATGGTTTTGAAACTATATAAATCTCTTTGTTACTTTAAGTCACTGTTTATATCATGTTTCTTGACAATCTACTTCTTACTGAGTGTGATAAGTATGGGCACCCTCAATTTTGAATGGTGCAAGAGCTATGGGAAAAAAAGAGCAGACAAAAGAACTTAGAGGTAATGTTTGTTCAAGAAAAACACACAGTGACAGTTTAAATGAAACTGATTGGAAAAAAGAATGGGTAGGAGAAGTAGTGCTTACTCATATGAGTTCATCCAGAGAAGGGGTAGCTGTTCTTTTTGCCAAAAACTTCCTGCCTATCTCATATGAGTTAAAGCAGGTGATACCTGATATACTTATGGCTTTGAAGGCAAAATTTGAAAGATTTAATTTTGTTTTTCTGAATATTTATGCTCCAATGAGTGGTGCTGAAAGAGTTTATCTCTTAAACAATGTTAACATTATCTTTCAAAATTGTAATTTTGATGATTATTTGTTTCTTGGTGGAGATTTTAATTGCACTGAAAATGATGCACTGGATCGAAATCATCTGCTTCAGCATGAGACTCATAGTTTGTTTGACATATGCCGTGCTAGACAGTATAAATGGGCACAAGCAAGAGAAAATTTTTATCTCTTTGTCCAGAATTGAGTTATATGAATATGTTTTATTGCCCTAAGCACCATTTTAATATTTTGAAAAAATGTGCATTTTTTCCAGTAGGTTTTTCTGATAACTGCTTTATAGCAAATATAAAGGCTAAGAGTTCCTATGAATTTCAGTAAGTGATAAGAATTTTAGAGATTTTTTTTGGGGGGGGCTGTTAATTTTAAGATGAGAAAAGAGTGTTTTGAAAATCAGCGGGACTGGTGGGATTTCAGGAAGATTAAAATAATGATGCTTTGTCAACAATACACTTTCAAAGTGAGAGTATATGGAGGATAATGAATTGTCTACTTGTTTTTACGAAGGTCTACCCAGTGTATCAGTGAGCTCAAAAGTGGAGCTTAAAAGGCATCTTTGTGAACAGGAGCTGTTCACTGCTCTGCAAGGCATAGAACATAGACATAGAAAAGCTCCTGGAATTGATGGACTCCAAGTGAAGTTCTATAAAGAGTTTTGGGCAGTGCTAGGTAAGGACCTGTTGGCGGTTCTCAAAGAAAGACTGCCTGAGGGGTTGCTGCCTTTGAGCTGCAGAAGAGCTGTGATTACCTTGCTACCTAAAAAGGGTAATCTACAGGATATAAAGGACTGAAGACCAGTGATCTTGATATGCTCTGACCTAAAAATCCTCTCTAAGACTCTAGCGATTGGCTGAGAGAGGTGATGGGGCAAGTCGTTCACGTTGACCAGACCTATTGTTGTGCACTATCAGGGATGTTATATTCTCTGGCTATTGAACTTTGCAGAACAAATTACAAAAATTGAAGGATTTGTGTTGCACCAACAACTATCAGCCTATGCTGATGATATAATGATCATGGTTAATGGGCAGCAAGATATTAACTATATAGTGAGTATTATGAAGGATTTTGGAGTCATCTCAGCCACTAAAGCAAATTGGGAGAAGAGTGATGCATTGGCTTTCTAGAAATGGGAGCAGGGCCTACCAGTATTACCTGATAGAATAAGCTGGAAAAAGGGAGGTTTTAAATATCTTGGAGTTTATCCAGGAGATACAACCATACAGCCGAAAAATTGAGAGGGGATAGTAGAGAGAATGGCAGGTAGACTGACTAAATGGAATTGGATTCGTTCACAATTATCCTTTAGAGGAAGAACACTAATAGTTAATAACTTCGTTGCCTCAATGCTCTGGCACAAGCTGTTTTGTGTAGATCTGCCCATAGGGCTGTTATCTCAGCTGCAAACAATCTTAGTAGACTTCTTTTGGGATAGACTGCACTGGGTTCCCCAAAGTATATTGTTTTTGCCTAAGGAAGGAGGTGGACAAGGTTTGGTGCATTTGCCAAGCAGACTGGCAACATTTCATCTGCAGTTTATAGAAAGATAGTTAACAGACCCTGATGATCTGGTGTGGAAGAATGTGGCCAAGACTATCTTACAAAGGGTGGAAGGGCTTGGATTGGATACTGGCCTTTCTTTATGGATCATAGGAAACTGCATTTGAATGGATCGTCTTCTTTTTACAGTAGACTTTTTAAAACAAGGGGACATTTTATCTCCAAGAGAACAGAGAATTTGGACTCCTTGTTCTGGCTTTTCAAGGAGCCACTTGTAAAGGGGGCTCTCTTAGATATAACTGGGGATTTACCAGGCCTCACACAGATGTTGTGTGCCTCTAGGACTGTGAAACTGAGACAACTTGTTAAAGTGGCCAGTCCTGAGTTAAGTGACATAGCAGCATTAGTCCTCTTTCTGGGGCATAAATCAACTCACCAAACAAAAACAATAGTAGAAATATGGAGGAAAAAGCTCACAGAGGAGGAGATTACTCTGCTAACAGACTATGGCAACGGCTATTTGGTTCTTGATGTGATGTCTTGAGGACCCTTTCCCAAAACTTAAGATTAGTCCGAACTTAAAGGATATGTCAGGTCCTTTGCTGGAACTTCATGATTTGCAAGATTCAGATTTGGACACAGTAGAAAGAAGTGTTATATAAATGTTTTGTTAAAGTTATTAATAAAACTTCTTTAAATAGGAGAGTTGATACAGTTTGGTAGGATAAGCTTGGGATGGTGAAAAAAAAATAGTGCTTTACAAACTACCATTGAAAAAGAAATCTGGAGATTTACAATGGAGAATCTTGCATGTTGCTGTGGCTGTTAATGCATTTATTTCTGTTATCAATCCAAGTGTTCATGATAATTTAGTGTTTTGTGGTTCAAGATAAGCAGTGTTTCATTGTTTGTTTGGATTGTGTGAGACTCAAACCACTGTGCAGACTGTGCAGAGTACAGTCAAAAACACAGGGTAAAATGGCAGCTGATCAACTTTATGATTGGTCAAGCAATACTTGTAATTTACACAACAAGGAAAAATAGAATAGAAAATAGACCTGGTCATGATATTATGTGTCTGTTTAAAGCTTATATCAAGTCTAGGATTGTTGTTGATTTTAAATATTTTAAAGTAATGAACAATATGACATCTTTTGAAGTGATGTGGTGTTATAAAATTGTAAAATTGATTGTGTGAAAAATCTCTCTCAAACTTTCACTTTCTCTCTCTCTCTCTCTCTCTCTCTCTCTCTCACTCACACACTCTCACATACACACACACACACACACACACACACACACACACACACACACACACACACGCTTACTGTGCAGCCCTGAAATCTGAAATGGAGGAAATGAGAAATACCTAACCGAAATATTTGCAAAAAGAATGTAAAGATATACAATTGGGTCTAGTGTTATTTAACTTAATTCTTACAAAAGATAAATCTCAGTAGAACTCAACTGAAACACTTTCCTTCTCCAAAAAATATGCAAATGGAAGACATGTGATATGCCAGGAGCTCTATGGGCATATCTATAGGCACTATGAAAGCTGCACTGCTACAGTGATGATGGCAACTGAATGCCGCATGGCAATCACATTCAAGTGACACACAAATGATTAAATTACTGGAGAAGAAGGACTGTCTGCTGCTCGTGGCTCACTGCCACTGTCTTCCTTTTCACTTATCCTTCAGTCTTTTTTTCCCCATCATTCAGAGAAAGGAACTGCACACTGCTTCTTTTTTTTCTCCTAAATGAAAAGCTTTGGTGAAAGAAGGGCCTGTCAATAAATTGTAA
Organism: Pangasius djambal; assembly: GCA_022985145.1. Classification (NCBI taxonomy): domain Eukaryota; kingdom Metazoa; phylum Chordata; class Actinopteri; order Siluriformes; family Pangasiidae; genus Pangasius; species Pangasius djambal. Next base: position 10,270,858 of record CM040981.1, on the reverse strand, counting down.
ATTTGGGATTTAGGACCAGATTTAATGCAACATCTAAGCTAATGCATCGTGTGAGGTAATGATGAGTGTAAGCCAGGATTTAATCATCCTGTTCTCTCACTTTATATTAATGACTGTACTGTTTGCTGAGTCTAAATTTTTTCATGATTTATTAATACAAGAATACAATTTATTTATACAATTTATTTATATATATTTTTTTTCTGCTTGTTTTGAACTGACTTCTGAATAATATTAATATATAAAATATCTAAATTCTGCTTTCTTTTAACAGTGTACATTAGGACTAATACTTTATTTTTTGATTGTGCATGTACACTAAATATGTTAAACAAGGTACAGTTGTGTTAATTTTAAATCCACCTGTGTCCAGTAGTATTGGTCTACAAGAAATATCACTAATATTTGAGAGGTTTCACAATTAAAATATCAGATCAGTCCTGCTGTCATGAGGACTGAGAAACTGTCCATGAAGCTTTGAGATAAAGTTGTTAGAGGAAAACCTGGGGAAGGTTATAAAAGGATCAGCAAATTTTGAAGCTTCCTAGGAAACAGCTTCCCTGTGAAATCCATTACAGCAAAGTGGAAAAAATATGGCACAACCCGGTCACTGCCAAGATCAGGCCGTCCTTCCAAATTGAGCTCATGGGCAAGAAGGGCAATTGTCAGAGAAGTGTCCAAGAGGCCAGCTACGACTCTGACAGAGTTACAAAGCTCCTGTGCAGACCTCAACAATATTATCAGCTCATCACAGATCCGACCTGCATTGGAGAGTGGCCAGAAGGTAGCCAGAAGGAAGGCTAACATAAAGGCATGCCTGTAGTTTGTCAAAGGCATGTGACAAAAGATATGAGTGCTTTGGGAAAAAAAATGAGCCATTTGGTTTTAAAGCAAAGCATTATGTTTGATTCTCATTAACCACTGTCCTTCACTGACAATTCTGTTTGGTTTACAGGCCAGGGAGTGTCTTTAGGAATTAGATTTGTTAATTTACAATGCTGGCTGTGGAACTTGTGGCTCTTGAAAAGGGACCAGTGCCAACCCCAGGAATTTGTCCTGTTTCAGGTGGCTGTGCTCTCCTTTTATGATTCTTTGAGTTGCCATTGATCGACCCATTCTCTCTGTATTCTTTGTCTCAGAATGCCATATTCCTCCATAGAGGTACCGGCTGCCCTTTTAGCACATTGAATGGAGGAACGGCAGGCATAGAGTGCACCATGCTATGAATTATTCCTTGCACACCATAGCTAGATGCCACTCATCCGTGTCATATTTACTCACCCCCAGATTCCCAGGTCACTACAAACTAACTCTGTCTCCTCACCATGGTTCTGCTGGCCTTCAAGTCTGTTTTTGTGGGTTCTAACCGTTGTTTGCATCATTGGCAAAGAGGATGGTTGCTTTTTGTCCTTTTATAGAACAACATATTCAATTAAAGCTTTCTGTCCAGTTTCTTCTGCTACCATGGCTTGGCCAGTAGTGACAGTATTTTATTTAGTTTTAGTATCTGTTTTTGGTATTTGAATGTTGTTGCATTTGCCAATTCCTGTGTATAATTCCTGCACATCTGGTAACTAAAATTATTCTTGTTCTAGTTGTTTCAAATAGAAAAGTAGAGATTGGTGTCTTAACTTTTCAGCATACAGTTCTAAAAAATATACTGCAACTGAAGACTGTGATCAACATGGAGCCAGCACGCATAGGTAATCTTCATACTGCCAAGGATCAATTTGGTTGTCAGAGAACAGGACTAGTGATTTTTTATGGTGTGAATTAGTAATAAACAGCATTTCAGCATTTGTTAATCTATCAACAATTTAAATTTTACACAATAAAGCTTCCTTCTCTCTTCCTCTTGGTGAGTCATTTTTATAAACAACCCTATTGTCATGCTTCACACTAAATCTGTTGTCCGTATGAGATTGCACCTCTAAACCACCCACACTTTGCAGTGTCTCTTTCTTTTTAGTACTATGTCTCTCTTGTTCTCTATTTTCTGTCATCATTCTCTCTCTCTCCACCTCTCTCTCCCTCCCCCATGCTCTCTGAGTTTCTGTAAAGAACATGTAAAGAAAAGTCAGTTTCAAAATCATATTAAAGGGATTATCTTTAAAAGATTTTCTCTTTTTAAAACTTTTAATACTTCTCATTGCTTGAATACAGAATAAGCACTGTACTTTGCTCTGTATGCTAAGGGGGAAATATTTTGCTAAAGTATCAAAGAGTTGACCTTTCTCTGGCCTAGGATTTTTATCTTGTCCCTTCAGCTTAAAAAGCAATGCACTGAGAACAGAAGTCCTTAACCTTGTTTGCCTTTTACAAAACTTGCCTATAATAAGTGAGAGGTGTCTAAAATTGAAAGCAAAACAATGGAAACATTATACATTTGACCTGGTCTATTGCAAAATATCATTCTATATCCAGTTTTACTCACAAGATAGATGCCACAAAGGCAAAGATGATTGTAGTACAAATCATTCCTTATTTTTATTTATTTCTTTTTAATGTATGATTTCCTGGCTTCATATACAGAAAAGGGAATCTGAAGCAAATAGAGTATATTTTATGTACTGCAGTAGAGCATCACATTATTACAAACTTTGACACATACACACACACACACACACACACACACATAGTTAGGTCTAGAAGTATTTGTGTTTTTGTGATTTTTGCCTTTATACACCACCACAATGGATTTGAAATAAAACAATCAAGATGTGATCGAAGTGTAGACTTTCAGCTTTATTTTAAGAGGTTCCACAAAAATATGGCATTTACCATTTAGGAATTACAGCCATTTTAAGCAAAGTACCTCCATTTTCAGGGGCTCAAAAGTATTTGGACAAAGTGACATAATTGTAAATATAACCATAATTTTAATACTTGGATGAAAATCCTTTGCAGTCAATGACTGCCTGAAGTCTGGAGCCCATGTTCTCAGAACTCAAATTCTGAGTTTCCTCCCTGGAGATGCTTTGCCAGGCCTTCACTGCAGCCACCTTCAGTTGCTGCTTGTTTGTGGGCCTTTCTGCCTTCAGTCTTGTCTTCAGTAAGTGAAAAGCATGCTCTTTGAAGAATATTCCATTTTTTTGCCTTATTTGTTTTATTTCAAATCCATTGTGGTGGTGTATAAAAGCAGAGTCACAAAAACTCTGTCATTGTCCAAATACTTCCAGACCTGTGTGTGTGTGTGTATATATATATATATATACATATATTATATATACAGTCAGGTCCATAAATATTGGGACATTGACACAATTCTAACATTTTTGGCTCTATACACCACCACAATGGATTTCAAATGAAACGAACAAGATGTGCTTTAACTGCAAACTGTCAGCTTTAATTTGAGGGTATTTACATCCAAATCAGGTGAACGGTATAGGAATTACAACAGTTTGCATATGTGCCTCCCACTTGTTAAGGGACCAAAAGTAATGGGACAGAATAATAATCATAAATCAAACTTTCACTTTTTAATACTTGATTGCAAATCCTTTGCAGTCAATTACAGCCTGAAGTCTGGAACGCATAGACATCACCAGACGCTGGGTTTCATCCCTGGTGATGCTCTGCCAGGCCTCTACTGCAACTGTCTTCAGTTCCTGCTTGTTCTTGGGGCATTTTCCCTTCAGTTTTTTCTTCAGCAAGTGAAATGCATGCTCAATCGGATTCAGGTCAGGTGATTGACTTGGCCATTGCATAACAGTCCACTTCTTTCCCTTCAAAAACTCTTTGGTTGCATTGGGTCATTGTCCATCTGCACCGTGAAGTGCCGTCCAATGAGTTCTGAAGCATTTGGCTGAATATGAGCAGATAATATTGCCTGAAACACTTCAGAATTCATCCTGCTGCTTTTGTCAGCAGTCACATCATCAATAAATACAAGAGAAGCAGTTCCATTGGCAGCCATACATGCCCACTACCACCATGCTTCACTGATGAGGTGGTATGCTTAGGATCATGAACAGTTCCTTTCCTTCTGCATACTCTTCTCTTCCCATCACTCTGGTACAAGTTGATCTTGGTCTCATCTGTCCATAGGATGTTGTTCCAGAACTGTGAAGGCTTTTTTAGATGTCGTTTGGCAAAC
>CM040981.1:10247153-10259573 GCA_022985145.1 Pangasius djambal | reverse complement strand
CAGGACAATGATCCAAAACACACCAGCAAGTCCACCTCTGAATGGCTGAAGAAAAACAAAATGAAGACTTTGGAGTGGCCTAGTCAAAGTCCTGACCTGAATCCTATTGAGATGCTGTGGCATGACCTTAAAAAGGCGGTTCATGCTCGAAAACCCTCCAATGTGGCTGAATTACAACAATTCTGCAAAGATGAGTGGATCAAAATTCCTCCACAGCGCTGTAACAGACTCATTGCAAGTTATCGCAAACGCTTGATTGCAGTAGTTGCTGCTAAGGGTGGCCCAACCAGTTAAGTTAAGGGGGCAAACACTTTCTCACACAGGGCCATGTAGTTTTGGATTTTGTTTTCCCTTAATAATAAAAACCTTCATTTAAAAACTGTGTTTTGTGTTTACTCATGTTATCTTTGACTAATATTTAAATTTGTTTGATGATCTGAAAGTGTGACAAACATGCAAAAAGATTGGAAATCAGGTCCACTTTTTCACACCACTGTAACTGTGCTGAGATATTAAAAAAAGAAAGAGAGGAAAAAATAGCTTCAGTGCTCTAATATGAAGGAACGTTTCAGAGATGTGTATAACATTTTAAAAGAATACTGATAGTTTTATTGGTTGGAAACATTACATAAATTATGACTTTGTTAAGTAAAATCATTAAGTATTAATTAAACTGGCAAGTCAATGTCTATCAAGCACTTTGGTGCTTGTTTTCAAATGCTGATTTATTCAAAAATAAAATAATTAACAAGGCATTCAAGTGAATATGTGATGTTAGTTTAAAAAAAAAAGCAAAAAAAATTGTAATCTATAACAAAGAACATTTTGAAAGTAACCTTTCCAATCTTGCCTGTGCATATGCTTGCATTTGTCCTCCTGAAGCCTTGTTGTCTGTCAAGTACAAGTAAACATCAGCTCTGCTGCAGACCACATCAAGGGACTTTTCACTGTTAGCCAGAGGATTAGCCAGATGTGCACTGTCAATCAATATTCAACTTTATTGAGTTGCCTTTGTGAGCAGGAGGAGGGAGAGATTCAAATCTGATGCCATCTTGGAAGAGAACAAACTATCAGGACTGCACCTGATATCATAGTGTTCTGGACTGAAAATAGTCTGTCCTTGTGTGATGCCAAAGACAAACATATTATGACAAGCAGAATTTCACTAGCTATCAACAGCTGTTTGTCCCTTAACGAACATTGAGCAAGACTCAAATGTATGGAATACGGTGACAGGAGCAGCATCTGTTTGCCTAATTAAGATCCCCCAAATGAGACGATCTGTAGAAGCAGCTTTTGAAATCGTGGCGTTTTCTTTGTTATGAAACCTCTGTGCCCCAATACGTGTGCAGCTTTTGTCTATGTGCTTAGTCCTTTTGTGCCTGAAGAAGCTGTTTGGTTCTGTTACAGCCAATATTTCTGAACATGGTGACAGGTGGTGCAGAGGACCCTCTGGGATTCTTTAGCAGTTGTTTTTACAGTACGGAACTGGATGGTGGCCAAGAATGCTTTTTTTTTTAAAAAATGTCAAGGAGATGAAGGAGGAATATTAAACAGAGCAGTTATGAGCAGTTGGAGCATAGCACATTTTCTTTTTTTTTTGGTCTTGCCTGTAGGTTTTTAAGTGGGATAGTGGGAAGCTCAGAGCTGTTGCTTTGTGCAAGATATCAGTGGGAGGCGAGCTTGAGGTTTGTCTGCTGACTGTTTTATGTGATGTGTGCACCCCAAATCCCTGGAAGTTGCACTCTGATCTGTCAAGGAGGTTCTTGAGCTCAGACTTTAACTCACCCTCCTGGTTCCTCTGTCTAAGATCCATCAAGTTATCCATGCCTAATTGATTTTCTTCCCTTATGTTACAAATGTTTTGTGTCCTTTAAACCCAAAATAATTATTATTCATGATTATGTAGTTTTTAAATCTGTTTAAAAACTTGTGGGAGGCAAGAGTACTTTGTACTCTGTAGGCGAGACAATCTGTTAGAAAACAGAACAGCTATGAAACAACTGAGTCTTTTTTTATTTTGCAAATTTCATGATAACCTGATGTCATTAAAAAGCATAGATATTTGAAGGAGCAAAGGAAATGTGGTTAGATTTATTTCACTTTTATATATAGAGTCAGGTCCATAGGTATTTGGACAGTGACACAATTCTTGTAATGTTGTCTCTGTACACCACTACAGTGGATTTGAAATGAAGCAGTCTGTGTGATTGAAGTGTAGATTTTCAGCTTTAATTCAAGGGGTTTAACAAAAATATTGCATTAATCATTTAGGAATTACAGCCATTTTTTACATAGTACCTCCATTTTCACAGGCTCAAAAGTAATTGGACAATTGACTGATAAGCAGTTTAATGGCCAGATGTGGCCTGTTCCTCCTTATGTCATGACAGATTGAAAGGTCAGGAGTTGATTCCAAGAGTTGAATATGGATTTGGTAGCTGTGGAAGACAACTAAAGTGGATGATCGCAGAATTCTTTCACTGGTGAAGAAAACATCACAACATCTAAGGAAGTCAAGAACACTCTGGAGGAAGTAGGCATATCATTGTCAAAGTCTACAATCAAGAGATGCCTTCATGAATGTAAATAGAGATGGTTTACCTCAAGATGCAAACCACTGTTAACACTTAAGAACAGAAAGGCCAGGTTAGACTTTGCTATTAAAAAAAAAAAAAACTCTTAAAAAAAAGCCTGATCAGTTCTGATGCAAGATTTAACTTTTACCAGAATGATAGGAAGAGCAGAGTATGGAGAAGGAAAGGAGGGCTTATGATCCAAAGCATACCACATCATCTGTCAAACATGTGGAGGAAGTGTTATGGCATGGGCCTGTATGGCTGCCAATGGAACTGGGTCACTGATGTTTATTGATGATGTTACTGCCAAAAGAAGTAGCAGGATGAATTCTGAAGTGTATAGAGCTATACTCTCTGCTCACATTCAGTCCATTGCTGCAAAATTGACAGGACAGTGCTTCACAGTACAGATGGTTAATGACCCAAAACGTACCACGAAAGCAACCCAAGAGCTTGGAAATTCTTAAATGGCTGAATCAGTCACCTGACCTCAACAAAACTGAGCAGGCATTTCACTTATTCAAGACAAAACTGAAGGCAGAAAGACGTACAAACAAGCAGCAACTGAAGGCAGCTACAGTAAAGGCCTGGAAGGGCATCTCAAGGGAGGAAACTCGGCATTGAGTGATGTACATGGGTTCCAGACTTCAGGCAGTCATTGACTGCAAAGGACTTTCATCCAAGTATTAAAAATAATGCTAATATTTATGATTGTTAGTTTGTCCAATTACTTTTGAGCCTGTGAAAATGGAGGGATTGTTTGATTGTTTTTATAGTAACAGTCCTGAAGTGTTTTATTCCTTTTATACCACAGCAAGAAAATCTGTTGAAACCAGTTGTTCCCTAACCAGTCTCTGTTTTTACCGTCTTATAAAGTTAATAATACAGAAATGCAGCTCATCATATTACAGAGAAATCGCAAAGCCCTCTGTCCTGAAGACTTTCCCATGTCTGAAAACTTAACTTTACAGCTTTATCTCTATTACAGAGCACTGTCACTGGGGTCTCTTTCCAAAAATGATAAATAAATTCATCATTGATTTTTGTTCAATGAAAAAAATTTGTTCATGTGGAGAGTCCACCATAAATGTCCCTGTCTAAGCTGTTAGCATAGAAATTATAACGTATTCAAACAATTGTATTCTTACAGGCAGAACTTCTGTCAGAACCATGCTGAAACCATGAGAAAATTTATCCACATTTATGGACTAATCAAATTCAGCAGTGCTGTGGTATAAAGATATATTAAATAATGTAACTATTATGACATGCCAGGATTTCAAAATTGTGATTTTGGTTCAACAGCACCAGCCCAGCCCATAAGTATTACCTGGCAATGGACCCAGTGAATGAAGCTTTGTATGTATCAGATACAAGTAGTAGAAGAATATACAGACTCAAGAAACTGAGTGAGCCCAAGGATCCGGCCAAAAACATGGAAATGGTTGCAGGGACGGGGGAACAGTGCCTTCCATTTGACCAGAGCCACTGTGGTGAGGGCGGCAAAGCCACAGCTGCTTCACTGATCAACCCCAGAGGTAAGCCTTTTTCTGCAGATTCTGAAAGATTCACCATCTGTTCAGCCAGACAAAATACAAGTCAAATCATTTGCATTGCTCACCTTTTGCCTAGCTTAAACACCACTAGGCAATTACTTGAATCTTGTCTGTTTAAGTGGGAGAGGACCAGATGGAAGCGAATGATGGTCAGCGTAGAATGAAATCAAATGTTATGTTGGCTCATATGGAGCTGAGCTGATAAGGACTTCTCTTTTGTGTTTAAATCTATCTCAAAATACATTAATGGTGCTAAGACTAGCTCTACTTAGTAAAGGCCTTTTCTTGGTCAGTACAGAAAGTAAAAACATTGTTACGCTTAATTACGATTTTACTTGACACAGTATGTGCAAATTGCCATTGATTCAATTGGACAATAGTCTGTATCAGCTGCCAAGGCAGTAAATTGAACTAATTAAGAAGGCAGTCAGCACTTAGATTAGGAGATACTGTATATACATCCTCATATCTTATTTACAGTTTCATTCTTTCCCAAATTGGCTAGATTTCCTTTGGTCTATATAACAGGTTTATCATAATAAAGCCTACTGTTTCTCTAGCATGATTCAAAGAGTGAACCATCAAGTAAAAGAAAAAAGGACAATTTGTGTATTTTCTAATGTGCAATAGATGATACAGTACAAATGTACATGTTTTGGGATTACATAACTATATTTGGTGAAATTATGCAGTCCAGCCTTGTGTGCAGTCCAAACATGCTGATTCCAATTGTAATGATTTTTTGCTACTGGAAATTTAGGTAGTTTATCTAGTCATGGGAATGTTGTATGAAAAAAAAGAAAAAGAAAAAATAATTTAAATATGCTATTTTATTATTATTCCTTTGCCACTGAGTCATGAAGGCATTATGCTTTAAGGTTGTCCGTCTGTCCATTGGCATCAAGTTCAACTTGTATACATTCATTTATTTTATTTTTATTTAGTAGTTTTTGTTTACCTATAGGAGCTCCCCTCCCCTCCAGCTCATTTTCATTTCTTGTCACTTCATGTTAATGTTCATCTTCATTGTTAATTTGATGTGCCCATAGGCATTTTTGATGTGGTCCCCTTTGTGTTGTGACCTGATACCCTAAAATTTAATTAAAATACATTCAGCAAGTAGCAAAAAAGTTATCAATCTTGAAAAGAGTGGAAAGATGCCATCTTGTAACATTAGATTTTCATATCTTACTGCAAAAGCTTTTGTAATGATCAGTGATTTTTACATAAAAATGAAATGCTATCATTTAATTGCCAGCTGTTTTTTTCCTTCTTCTTCTTCTTCTTCTTCTTCTTCTGAGTCATGGGCGCATTGATCTTGAAGCAGCCATACTATTCTATCATCCGGTAGCCATATACTTATGACCATTGCATTTATCTTCTAGAAATTAATCTAATGTTTTTCTCATCACATTCTAACTTGACGCCTCATAGCACTCAGCTTTATTATGAGCGTGTTCATTTTGTGTTTGTCTGGGTTAAAATTTGGGTTTCTAAGATGTGTTTCCTAACTGATGAAACTTAATAAACTGCTTTTCCCAGAGATAATTACAAATGTACAAATATGACTATTAGAAGATCAAAAATGAGGAACTGAATGAATTTTGGTTTAGGTTGATTATGTTGGATCAAAAGGGTTGTTTTTCAGAGGAATTTTGTGATTAAGGCATTTGTGCTTAGACTGTTTATTATTTGCCCCCAAAGAGAGTACAAAAATAATGGCCACAGTTTGTTAGAGGCAAAATGAGCTTAGCTACTGCTGTGGAGAGTGGCACCAGTTAGAAAGAACCCATGGATCTGGGTTTTAGCCCATGCTGCCAGTTTCCCTTGGCTGCAGAGTTGGGAAACTAATGCCTTTATCTGGTGCTAACACACAGTCATCACATCTGTCCTTTCACTAGAGCTGTCTGCCCCTCCCATTCTCCTCCCTGCCTCTGATTCAACACCATTTACAGGACCTTTCCATCTGGTAGATGGGAGGCTAGTTTTTATAGTCACATTTCTGTTGTAAAAGGCAAGTGTGCAAAAAGCGCGCAAGAAGCAAGGAAAGCAGTTTTGAATCACAGACACAGCCAAAGCACCAGAAAATACACAAGCACTGCTGGTGTCAGGGCCACCAAAGCCTGAATGAAAATGGCAGGTGGAATCAAGATAATATAAGAGGGGACATTTATATCAGCATTGGTGTCATATAGGTGAATAGAAGCTGAGAGAGATATCGGATCAAGGGGCAATCTTCACCATAATAAAAGTGTCTAGCAAGGAGAGGCTATTTTTATCATGTTAACCTAGATGCTGGTTCAACTCCCTGATGTCCCAGAGTAATGTGGTTTCTTCACCACTTTGCTTTAAAAGGCTTACAGAAGCATGACCACAGTGCAGCCATTAGTCTGCTTCACTGGGACATGAGTTGTTTGTTCTTTTGTTTCAGTTAATTTTATGGGGTGGTTTCCATATTTCCAAGCAAAAAAAGCATTATTTCTGCTGTCTATACTCCCATGTTCCTGTATTAAGCACATCTTGGGTCCATTGTTTAGAAGCTGGACATCTGACATGGCCAGCTAACACTTTACACATAAACAATGAATTACAAGGCAAGTAGACATTTTTTAGCTTGTTTAACACACTCCAGCCCCAGGGGTGTATTGTGTCTGTCATGTTATCTATGATGTGCTACTTGCCACAGGCGAGCAAAATATTAAAAAACTTTGTGTCAAGAAGCTTGCCTGGAAGATACATTTAAGATGTCTGAATGCATAGGCTGCCTTATGAGGGATTCTTTAGGCTTACTGTTTGGTAAATCAAGGAGGAGATCAATAAATGCTGCCATGAGGCTCTAAGACAGTGCTCTGTCACTGTCACACACGCAGTGTCAGTTGTGAAACACTGTTATGGTTGCTGATTGATTGACACAAATTAGACTTGAATAAAAGTTGACTTGATGATAACACAAGTCTCGTCACTGTGCCTCAATACTACCAGACATTTCTCATGAGTTGGATAAACATTTATAGACAACAAAAATAACCAGTCAGTGGCTTCTTATTTCGCAGTGTTACTCTGTGTAAGAGTATAAAAGATTATAATACTCTTGAAAATACAACCAGTCCATAAGTATTTGGACAGTGACACAGTTTTCGTAATTTTGCCTCTGTACACCACCACAGTGGATTTCAAATGAAGTTTTCCCTTCATTTACACAGGCTCAAAAGTAATTGGACAAACTAACATAATTATAAATATATGGATTATTTTTAATACTTGGATGCAAATCTTTTGCAGTCAGTGACTGCCTGGAGTCTGGAACCCATGGACCACCAAAGACTAAGCTGATGATTTGCCAGGTCTTTACTGCAGCCGCTTTCAGTTGCTGCTTGTTTGTTGGTCTTTCTGTCTTCAGTTTTGTCTTCAGTAAGTGAAAAGCATGCAATTTAGTTGAGCTCAGGTGACTGACTCCATTTCTTTTCCTTAAGAAGCTCTTGGGTTGCTTTAGCTGTATGTTTTGGGTCATTATCCAGCTGTACTGTGAAGTGCCATCTTAGTGCTGGATCTTAGTTTTGCAGCATTTGACTGAATCCAAGCAGAAAATATAGCTCTATACACTTCAGAATTTATCCTGCTACTTCTGTCAGAATGAACAGCAGTGACCCAGTTCCATTGGCAGCCAACACTTCCTCCATGTTTGACAGATGTTGAGGTATGCTTTGGATCATGAGACTTACCTTTCCTCCTCCATACTTTTCTCTTCCCATCATTCTAGTACAAGTTAATCTTGGTTTCATCTGTCCAAATAATCTTGTTCCAGAACTAGGCAGGCTGATTTTATATGTTTTCTAGCAAAGTCTAATCTGGTCTTTCTGTTCTTGAGTATTACCATTGTTTGCATCTTGAGATATACCCTCTGTATTTACATTCATGAAGGCATCTCTTGATTGTAGACTTTGACAATGATACACCTACCTCCTCGAGAGTGTTCTTGACCTTTCTAGATTTTGTGAAGGGTTTTTTCCTCACCAAGGAAAGAATTCTGTGATCATCCACTTCAGTAATCTTCTGTGGTCTTCCAAGCATTTTTGTCTTGCTCACCAGTGCATTCCTTCTTTTTGTGAATGTATGGAATTGTTAATTTGGCCACTCCTAAAGTTTCTGCTATCTCTGTGTTAGGTCTGTTTTGTTTTTTCAGCCTAATAAAGGCCTACTTCTCTTGCATCGACACCTTTTTGGACTATATATTGAGAGTTCCCATGAACAGCTACCAAATGCAAATTCAGTGCTTGGAATCAACTCCAGACATTTTAACTCCTTATTCTGTCATGAAATAATGAGGATACAGGCCACACCTGGCAATGAAACTGCTTATCAGTCGATTGTCCAATTACTTTTGAACCTGTAAAAATGGAGGGACTCTGTAAAAAATGGCTGTAATTCTTAAACTGTTAATGCAATATTTTTCTTAAACCCCTTGAATTAAAGCTGAGACTCTACACTCCAATCACATCTTGATTGCTTCATTTCAAATCCATTGTGGTGGTGTACCGAGGCAAAATTGCATAAGTTGTGTCACTGTCCAAATACTTATGGACCTGACTGTATACTTAGAAACATGGAACTTTATTTTTATTCTCTCAAATTTCAAATTCTGAAATTTCTTCTTGGGATCAATAAAGTATCTTTCACAGGTAAAACAAGGCTTATTATTATTATTATTATTATTATTATTATTATTATTATTATTATTATTATTATTATTATAAGTATCTGTCACAGGAATAACAAGGCACATTATTGTTTTGCTCAATTTCCTTAGAAAATAGAGCATAAGAAAATCGACTGAACAATTAAAACAGAATTGTTGCAGTTACCCAAACCCACACAGGAGATAGATAGTAGCATTTATTTGTCAAATCCTTTTGTCAGATAAATGCTACTATCTTTCCTGTGTGGGTTTGGGTAACTGCAACAAGTTCTGTTTTAATTGTTCAAACTAAAAGCTGTTTGCCTTTTGTTTGCTGATATGCCTGACAAATCTGATTTTAAACCATTGGTTGCTTTTATTGTTGCATTTGACTAGTAACAAGCAACAACTCTGTATACAGCACACCATTCAAGAGGGGTAGGTTCATGGACTGTAATTTGTAAGTGTGTCTTGCTCAAAGATGATCAAAATTGGCCTGAATGCACTCTGTCTCTACCACATATGAATTGATCGTTGACCTTTTTCAACTAATACAGCCATGGAGGCATTTCATATGTAATGTTGGATAAGGACTCAGCTCATTCATAGGTTGAAAGGCCAGTGTCACTGCAAATCAGAAGATTAATAAAGCAGTAGCTCTTTTTATTTTTGCAACATTACAGGGAGGTATAGATATCATTTGGGCAGGGGGAACATGACACAAACCTTTTTGTACTCATGGCCAGATTGGAAAGAATAGCAGACAGTTGACTTGCCAGACAGATATAGAATTGCTGACACAATATGGGGGTTTTATTTAAACAAGTAATATCCCAGTCAGTACTCCCTAAGTAAATAAAGAGATCTAGGATATGAAAAGAGACCAGTGAAGGAGTGAAGACCAATATGGTTTATTACCACATTACATCTGTGCTTAATTTGGGCAGTGAATAATTCTAAACTTCTATTTTACCATCCAATATATGATAACTCATTCACAAGCATGTAACATAATTTAAGCATATTATTGGAGTGGATTAAAAAAATATATTATTTAACATCAAAAATCATATTGATGATGTTCTGGTGCAACATTTTATTAGGAGACTTTATTTAACTTTATTTATTTATTTACCATCTGTTAACAGCTAAGTTTTCCTCCATGGGGAAAGTCTCTAGGACAGATTTTGTGCTTTGTTTCTCATTTATATGACAAGCTGTGTTTTTTTTTATTTTATTTTTTTAATTAGCTTCAAGAGGAAGAGAAAAAGAAAGAAGCTGTTAAGGGAATGCCTGTTCATAGCTGTTTAGGAAATGTGATAACTTACTTGTTTTGCAGATGTTCCCCAAACATTAAATGTAACTATACTGTAAATTGATTAAAAATATAAGATATGATGTGTCATTATTTAATAATTAAAATTTGTAATTGATGGCACATGTTGTGGTATAAGAGGAATAAAACAGTTTAGGACATGCTGCTATAGGAAAAACAGCATGCCATGCCATGTTTTTATTCCTTACATATCGTCTGGCTCTTTGTTGTTTACTTTGATCCTTTTTATGTACAACACTGATTGAACATTTAAATGTTCATAGCAATATGTATATAAGTCAAATGCAAATGCTTCTAGGCTAATTCTGAGGATTGTCTTTAAGCTTGTTGTGGGTGTGGAAAAATGGCAGTATTTCAGCAGAAGCCTGTGTGAACATTTTACGTCCAGCATGTTATTTAACATTATTAGCACCCCACATTCAGCCAAGATAATACATTGTACCACAACACAGGGACAACTGTATGACTATTAGGACAAGCAGATATGATACAGTCCTGGGAAAAAGAAATGTTTTTAGTTATTCTGGCCTAAATAACAATTGTGTGTTCCTCACTAACTTAAGTACAACAACCGCAAAAAAAAAAAAAAAAAACACAACAGATTTCAATATGTAATCATTTTTTCCGGAAAGTAAACCAATATTCAGAAACCAGGTGGGAAAAAATAAGTATGCCCTATAATTCAGTCACATGTAGAACCACCATTAGCAAAAATAACCTGAAGTAAATGTTTTCTGTAGAAATTTTGGCCCATTCTTCTTTACAACATTGCTTCAGTTCATTTTTTTTGCACAGCTCTCTTAAGATCCCGCCACATCATGGGGTTAAGGTCAGGACTTTGACTTGGCCATTCCAACACCTTGTTTTTTTTCTTCTTTAACCATTCAGATGAAATTTAGATTTGCTGGTGTGCTTGGGATCATCGTCCTGTTGCGTGAGCCAATTTTCCCAGCTTCAGCTACTGGACAGATGGCATCACATTTGTCTCAAGAATATTCTGTTATGAAGTGGAGTTCATCATTGTCTCTATGACTGCAAGTTTCTGGTCCTGGGGCTGCAAAACCAAGCAAATCATCACCCCTTTACCACCATGCTTGACAGTTTGTACGAGCTGTATGTGGTAATGCATTGCATTTGGTTTTCAGCAAACATGGCACTGTGCATCATGACCAAACATCTTCATCTTGGTCTCACTAGTCCAAAGGATATTATTCCAGGACTTCTGTGGTTTGTCCAGATGCAAGTTTGCAAACCCACGTCATGCTGCCATATTGTTATTTCCTAGCCACTCTTCCACTCTTCCATGTTCAGTCTCTTTCTGACTGTCATGAACTTAAACATTTAATGTGCTTATTGTTTGGTGATGGCCTTATAACTTTTCCAAGACTGATGAGCAACAAAAGTTGCTTCTCTGAGGTCATGGCTGTCCTTTCTTCTTGGCATGATGTAGACACACATCTGAGTGCTCTAGAACACCAAACTACCAAAAGTTCTGCATTTATAGAAGTAGTCACACTTTTTAATGATTAACTAATCTTGTACATTTCATTAGTAACACCTGGCTGCTAATTTCTGTCTTAATAACTGTGGAAGTGGGAAGGGTGTACTTATTTCTTTCCCACCTTGTTTCTGAATGTTGCTTTACTTTTAGAAAAAAAAAAAGACTATATATTGAAATGTGTTGTGTTTTTTTTTTTTGTTGTTGTCACCTGAGTTTATATGTTTGTTTGTAGGAATTGGTGAGGACCAAAAAAAATTATTTAGGCCCTGATAAATAAAAACATAAATATTTATGATTGTCATTCTGTCCTTCTCTCTATCTGCCCTTTTGGTAAATTATAAATTATACATTTTAAAGTGTTTATGAACTGCACAGCTAAGGGTTAATCACACTAGTAGAAGAGTAGAAACAGCCAAATAGATGTGCTATGTAGAATATGAGCACAGTTATTGCTAATTTCATCCAACAATCCAACCTACACTCTACAAATTTAGTAAACATTTTTTAAAACAAAAGTATGTGCCATGCCTTGTTCTCAATCTATTACAGTAATTCAGTATCATTATATATATATATATATATATAGATATACACTGCCCTCCAAAAGTTTGGAAACGCCTGAACAAAATAGGGTTTTTGGGCAATATCAGCATAAATCCTCTTTAGTTAGTGACCATTTTGCATTGATAATAAGGGACAACACTAGGCATCCGAGCAGTCAGTTTATTCAAACATTGACTTGATATATTACTCCAAGCCTCCTGGAGGATTGC
>CM040981.1:10235619-10245619 GCA_022985145.1 Pangasius djambal | reverse complement strand
TGACTCATCACTAGAGGTAAAAGTCACTTGCAGCATTTAAACACAAGCCTCATCGTCATTTCTCCACTCAAAAGATCTCTGTTCCTGGTAATATTTGTACTGAAATAATTGCTGATTAATTCAGTGGGTTTTGTTATGTTGATTAAATTTCTAGTTATTAATTTCATTTATTAGGTCATTTTATTGTGCTGCATTTTATTCCAAAGTGTATACAGTTGACAACAATGAAATAATGACATTCCCTGTATGAGGAAATCACACTTAGCTAGCAAGGTTTTAGACATATCTAGGAAGGCTGATTGCATTTACTGTTTGTTAAACTGGCTCCTTCCCTGAAATTATCTTTGCTGGTAGCCAGGATAAGGTTAGAATGTAGCCTAAATAAATATATTTCCATGTTATTTTGGTAAAATATACTTATGCTGTCTTAAAGTAGAAATCATTTCTAAAGTAGAAATGAAAAACCTGATTTTTCAAAACTTTTGACTGGTTTCAGTTCATACTTCGAAGACAGAGACTTATGACAGGGTTTTTTAGTAGCTACTTTACAATTATTGTTGACTAAGCATCCCAGATTCACTATGAATAATCACATTAATCACAATGGTCTTACTGTAAATTATTAGCCTACAAAAGTTTAAGTAGAAGATATTTATTGTCTTCAAAATTTCCCAAGACAGATTCCTGTGTGTGGTGTAATATATACACTACTCACAATAAGTTAGGGATATTGTGAGAGACTCAGTGAATGTCATACATACGGTGTTTGTTTCACTTCAGACATTTTTGGGATAGGGAGGCAATTGTATTGGGGTGATAGACACACCTCATTTTGTGTTTTCCATGTAATGGTCTCATTGTGTACAGGTGTTCCTTATATTGGGGCCAATACCAAAAGACAACCCTTTTCAATGCGGCATCAATTTCAACATTCTGTGGGTATAAAAAGCTGGTATTGTCAGTAAGTCATTCCAAGTTCATCATTCAAACAGCCATGAACACACGACGTCACTTAACGGACGAGCAGCGCCACCTGGCCATGGCGTGCCTTCGGGTCGGTGGCAGGCAGTAAGATGTTGCTCGTGAACTTGGTGTGTCTCAAAGTGTCATCAGCAGACACAGAACTACTGGCAGAGGTCATGACAGACCCAGGAGTGGAGCCCCACGAGTGACAGACCGCAACGATGACCAGTACCTAAGGACCTATGCACTCAGACATCGTTATGCAACTGCCACACAGCTGCAGGCCCATTTACGAGATGTGAGGGGTACTAGGGTTTCCAGACAAACCATTCGCAACCGACTCCACCGCTTTGGCTTGAATGCCAGACGACCGTTGCAGGTGACTCCACTTACACCAAGACACTGCCGTGAACGTTTGCAGTGGGCACAAGACTATGTGACCTGGACAATGCAGCAGTGGTCTACCGTCCTGTTCACTGATGAGTGTCGGGTCACCTTGCACAGAAATGATGGTCGTCACCGTTGGTGGAGAAGGCGAGGTGAGCGATACGCTGAGGTCAACATGGTCCCCAGGGTTTGCTTTGGTGGAGGAGGTGCAACAGTCTGGGCAGGCATCACCAGTCAGCGCAAAACAGATTTGGTTATTGTAGATGGCTCAGTCACTGCACGTTCTTACCTCAGAGACATCATAGAACCCATCATCATCCCCCAATTCCGCCAGCACACCCCCAACTTTCTGGTCATGGATGATAATGCTCCACCACATCGTGGCAGAATTGTCACAACTCGACTTCAGGAAGTTGGAGTGCTTCATATGGTATGGCCATCAATGTCCCCTGACCTGAACCCCATAGAGCACATCTGGGACCAGTTGAAGCAGAGACTGGATGATCGTACCCCACCCCCACGTGACCTGGCAGAACTGCATGTAGCACTTGTGGAAGAGTGGAACGCATTGCCTCAGAACAACATCATGAGGCTAGTGAGGAGCATGAGACATCGCTGTCAAGCTGTCATTGCGGCAAATGGTGGAAACACCCGCTACTGACATTTTTTGTTATTTGGGGCTATCCTTGTTATTGTCTAAATTTTCTGGGGTAATAAATATTAAACTAATGAAAATGGTGTTTCTTCTCATACATTATTAGTAATATCAAAGGGAACTTTTACTTATTTCATTAAAATTCAGAGCAAATAGGAAAAGCACTCATGTAAATAACAATATCCCTAACTTATTGTGAGTAGTGTATATATATATATATATATAATTTTTTAATTTTTTTATTTTTTTTTGATCGAGGTGTAGACTTTCAGCTTTATTTTAAGAGGTTCCACAAAAATATGGCATTTACCATTTAAGTATTACAGCCATTTTCAACAAAGTACCTCCATTTTCAGGGGCTCAAAGGTATTTGGACAAAGTGACATAATTGTAAATATAGCCATAATTTCAGTACTTGGATGAAAATCCTTTGCAGTCAGTGACTGCCTGAAGTCTGGAGTACATGTTCTCAAAATTCAAATTCTGAGTTTTCTCCCTGGAGATCCTTTGCCAGGCCTTCACTGCAGCCACCTATAGTTGCTGCTTGTTTGTGGGTATTTCTGCCTTCTGTCTCGTCTTCAGTAAGTGAAAAGCATGCTCTATTGGGTTGAGATCAGGCGACTGATTTGGCCATTGAAGAATATTCCATTTCTTTGCCTTCAAAAAGTCTTGAGTTGCTCAAACCCTCTGTATTTACATTCATGAAGGCGTCTCTTGATTGTAGATTTTGACAATGATACGCCTACCTTGACAATCCTTTCACCAAGGAAAGTTCTGCGATCATCCATTTTAGTTGTCTTCCATGGTCTTCCAGGCCTTTCGATGTTGTTGAGCTCACCAGTGCTTTCTTTCTTTTTAAGAATGTACCCAACTGTTGATTCGGCCACACCCAAGGTTTTTGCTATCTCTCATAGATTTAGGTTGTTTTTTCAGCCTAATGATGGCCTCCTTCACTTGCATTGAGATCTCCTTGGACTTCATATTGGTAGCTCCATTCGAACAGCTGCCAAACGCCAACTCAATACCTGATATCAACTCCAGACCTTTTATCTGCTTCATTTGTTTTGTAACGAGGTAATGGACTGCACCTGGTCAATTAACTTCTTGCCAGTCAAATACCTTTGAGCCCCTGAAAATGGAGGTACTTTGTTGAAAATGGCTGTAATTCCTAAATGGTAAATGCCATATTATTGTGGAACCTCTTAAAATAAAGCTGAAAGTCGACACTTCGATCACATCTTGTTTTATTTCAAATCCATTGTGGTGGTGTATAAAGGCAAAATCACAAAAACTGTCATTGTCCAAATACTTACAGACCTGACTGTGTGTGTGTGTATATATATATATATATATATATATATATATATATATATATATATATATATATATATATATATATATATATATATAATGCCTCTTACTCTGTCCAGCATTGCAATTACTTCCTGCAGTTTTTCCTGCTGCCATTGTTATTATTGAACAAATAAGACATCTATAGTAAAATCACAGCAGTCTTTTTTTTTTGTAGTAAACATTGGCGCTGTGTGCTATAGTGCTGCAGATGCAGCAGTTTATTCGTTGTTCGTTGAGGAGGTGTGATTTCCTGTCACGCTGTTGTGTTAAAAAAAAAAAAAAAAGACATGTTCAACCAGAGCATGTGTTCAGAGAAAGGGGGAAAAACCTCCACATCCTGACCTAAAAACTCACTTCATTACTCACATAAGCATCCCATACCCACATGAACATACCCACACATAGTACAACGCATGCCATTTCTTCTCCATAAATGTGCTATTTTGATCAGTTATTACTGAGACTGTGGAAATTTAGTCTGTAAAATGAAGGAAACATTACACTTCTAAATATCACGAGATATGTATATTTTCACAGCCTGGCAGTATTTCTGTTAAAATAATTAAAGAATGCATAGTAATTACAAATAGTAGCCTATGTTTTTGCTTTTCTTTGTCTTTATTTTCTTTTGGATGAAAATACATCATGAAAAAAGAGGGAAATTAGTTCTATTTTGAAAAAGACAGAGGAAAAGTATAGATATATTCTGTAAAAAACATATAGCTGTATTTTGTCTCTGAGGCAATATAAAATGCCCTTCTCTTCCTCTGGAATAAAAATGGCTACTTTAAACTCAGTGTTAAATAAGGCATTAAAGAAGCCAGATTTTAAATGGAAGAAAATGAAAACAAAATTATACCCCTGAACCTCTGATAAATTTGGAGAGTGATTAATTGAATTATACATATACTATACAAGAACAATCTGAGCAAGAACTGTTGCATGTAGTTGCGTGTTGATTATGTGTTTGTATGGCAAGGCCTCAGGATTAATATGTGGTATGAATGTGGGAAATTGGTATTGCATTTGTAAATAAGAATATCATCATCACAATGTCATAGTCTGTATAATTTCCGTGTTAATTACAAGTTTGAGGATTGGTTGAGAAATTGTCTAACAATTACTCAGCTCTCATCCAAATGTGTTGCACTTATTAACACTGAAGACTGTGGCAACTGGGAATATGCTCAGAAATCAAATAGACTTTTAATACATTAAGAAATCAGGCAGGCTCTTAAACAACATGTGGTATGACAGATGATTAGAATGCATATTTACCCAAGGCATATTTTGTGCTTTTTTTGGAAATGTGTCTGATGAAATACAGAATTAGGACTGCTGTGACCAGAATTTAATGATGGAGATTAATTATGTAGATGAGATTTATTCATGTATTTCTTTTCATGTATTATTATTTCAAGGTCAACAAGAAGTTTGACTTTAGTGAATATCTTCAAAGTGTTTAATTACAGGTTTCAGTTAGTATTATTTAACCAGCACATAGTGTTGCCACAGCCAAGATACTGTATGCATTGAGAGAAAGTTTGAGAGAAAGTGTGAAGAGATGACATAGAATGTAGGAAGCATTCAACAATATTACTTTTTTGCCACTACAAAGAAGAAATTTAAGAAAGAGTTTAAGGAAAGTACTATATTTCATGCTTTTCAAACAGCCAACATAATTGAAGGTTCTTGTCTCCATATAAAGCCAACATGCTTTTACAGCCCTAAAGAACTGCAATCTATGATCTAAGTAATGTTCTCTCATCAAAGCCTTATCGGATGCTTTAAATATATCAGAGTCCAGCAATGCATGTAGAGCCTTTAGAGTGTTCCAACTTAAGGTAAGAACCTGCTCTTTAAGAGAAATTGATGCAGCATGGGTGCTTAGGAAAGTATTTTAAAGGGCGCAGGTGGAAGGGGAGGGGCTCAACCATATAATCTGTCAGTGTTGGGAGGATGATGAAGGGGTGAGGAGGCAACAGAGGTCATATTCACCTTTGCCATAGTGACGTAATGCACTGACCCATTTTGTCGTTTGCCGAATTCATTAGCCATGTGAGAGAGGACAGTCTTTCCACAGGCAAAGTCAATAGGCTATGAGTTGCCCTGTGTATACTGTGATGCCCTTAGATAAAAGAGCATGACAAATGTGATGCCACTGCAGCTAAACAGGGGTTTCACCTGGTGGTTTGCATCATTGCTTTCAGTAGCTGAAGCAAAGTACAAACTGTGGGCTTTTTTTTATCTTTGCTGTCTCTTTGTTCTCTGTTGCCTTTTTGCATCAGACAAATCTTCATAAATATGTGCATATCAATCCTATGTTGACCTAGCATCGACATCATTCACATATGTTTTCTTATAAATCACTATGACATTTCTGATTTCCATGACATGCACAATGGTTTGATCCTACATGTGAGAGATCAGAGAGGTCAGAAAGCACTCTCATGGAAGGCTGAATGATGTATATTGTAAGGAATGGTCTCAGTAGATTGTGTGAATCATCATTGTTGAGTGAATGGGTCCATTTAGAAACTATAGAAATCAGCTGAAGGTTGCCCATCCTGAATGATTCATCATGTGTCTAACATTTACATCATGTTCACTACCCCTTTGCCCACTCACCATCCACTAAGTGAAAGAAAAATGCTCATACTGCTGCAATGCACCAACACTGGCTTTGGATTTTTATGCAATCCTAAACATTCTTGTTTTCAAAGCCATACTCCTGGAGTATAATCTCACAAATTACTTATTCTCTTTCTCTTGCATTGCTCTAATCTCTTTAGTGTTCTAAAAGAAATGTAATTACATTTTGTGGTGGAATGAGTTTGTTGAAAGTGACATTTGTTGAGTAGAATGAGTAACAGAATGGGGATAAACCTGGATTCTCTGTCTCTGACAATCTTTCATAATAGCTCTACTGTCCCCATCTGCAGGAATTGCAGTGGACAAGAGGGGCTTTGTGTATTTTGTGGATGGAACCACCATCCAGAGGATCAATGAGAAAGGAGTGCTGACCACCTTCATCGGCTCCAATGGCCTTATGTCCACTCAGCCACTCAGCTGTGACTCTCGAATGGACATTGCACAGGTATGTGCCTGTTACACATTTATCACAGTTTTTGAACAGGTGAAATACTGTCATGCTGACACACAGCAAAAGTCTGAGGTCTAAGATGAATGACAAGAAATGATTTGATTTCATATGTTTTTTAAGATTGTGTAAGATCACCATGAATGTGAGCTGTTGAGAGTTCCATTAAGATAACATCCATTAAAGTGAGGGCCCACATATGCCTAAACATTTTGGGTGGGGCGGATCCAACGATTAACTAATATTTTTTAGCAGCCATGAAAGCATAAAGATTACATTTCTTTTCCCCATTCCTCTATCCCATTCCAAATGTAGAGGGAGAATATTGAATTTAGCTTGTCCCAGTAACTAACAGGCAGAGGTAAAGGGATCATGTAACTATCGAAATTAATGTGAGAGAGGAGCAATTTGAGAGTTCTGAACTTTTGAGAGGATAAAATTTTTGGTAACTATTATATAGGGAAAGATATACATTAATGCCAAGATACAGATGGGTCCATTCGTATTTGGAGTGTTGAATATGCATTTGGTAGCTGTTCAAGGGCACTGTCAATATGTGGTCCAAAGAGATGTCGATGCAAATGAAGGAGGCCACCATTAGGCTGAAAAAAACAAAATAGACCTATCAGTGAGATAGCAGAAACTTTAGGAGTCGCCAAATCAACAGTTTGGTACATTTGGTACAACACCAAACATTTGGTACAACACCAAAAGGCCTGGAAGAACACAGAAGACAACTAAAGTGAACTGATTGAAGAATTCTTTCCTTGGGGAAGAAAACCCCTTCAATAAAATCTAGCTAAATCAAGAACACTATCAAGAAGGTAGGTATATTATTGTCAAAGTCTACAATAAAGAGATGCCTTCAAGAATGTAAATACACAGGGTTTACCCCCAGATGCAAACCAGTGGTAACAGTCAAGAACAGCAAGGCCAGATTAGACTTTGCAGGAAAACATCTAAAAAAAAAAAGCCTGCTCAGTTCTAGAACAAGATTCTTTGGATGGATGAAACAGAGATTAACTTGTACAAGAATGATGGGAAGAGAAGACTATGGAGAAGGAAAGGAAGGACTCATGATCCAAAGCCTACCACATCATCTGTCAAACATGGTGGAGGCAGTGTTATGGCATGGGCATGTATAGCTGCCAGTGGAACTGGGTCACTGGTGTTTAATGATGATGCAACTGCTGATAGAAGTAGCAGGATGAATTCTGAACTGTATAGAGCTATACTTTCTGTTCAAATTCAGTCAAATGAACCCAAGAGCTTCTTAAGGCAAAGAAATGGAACGTTCTAAAATGGCTGAGTCAGTCAGTTGACCTTAACCCAATTGAGCATTCTTTTCACTTACTGAAGACAAAACTGAAGGCAGAAAGACCCACAAACAACCAACAGTTGAAGGCGGCCGCAGTAAAGGCCTGGCAAAGCATCTCAGGGGAGGAAACTCAGCATTTGGTGATGTCCATGGGTTCTAGACCTCAGGCAGTCATAATAGAAATACTGCTTATATGTATAATTATGTTAGTTTGTCCAATTTGACATTTGACACATTTTTGTATCTAAAAGAATTGACAGTTAGAGCAACATCAGGAAGAGGTAAAGAAGCTACATCATAATAAAGATGTAGAAAGCAAGATTATTCTAATTTATCTTAAAACCTCCAAAATGGCTAAAATTGATAAAAGAGTGTCATAACGAGGAACTGAAAGTGCTGATTTATCAATCAATAACAGGATATTATCTGCATTTAATGAAATATGATGACACGCGTTTCTAACAATGATAGGAAAAATAGATTCTAACTGACAGACAGCCTAAGCTAAAGGTGCAAATGCAAATAGTAGAGGAGAGAGGAACAGAAGAACAGAAACCTTTATCATGCAGTAATTGCAATTGCAATGGTGGAGCAGTCATTGAGAGTATAAAGAAGTTAAACAATAGGAACATAGGCCAAATGTCTGCTGTACATGCTGTCGAAGAGAGAGTACCAGAAAGAAACACCAAGTCAGTTTGTGAATATGATTTGTGCCTTGAAGATAAAAATGTTCTTGCCAATGGGTTAAGCAGATGCCACATCAGACAGTGATGAGGAGAACATGCATTGTCTAAATCTATTGGCTTTTTCTCCATAACTATCTAAGTTATGGGATATTACAGCTTTCATATCTGCTCCCATTACCACTTTCAAGTCTGACATCTTAAGTAGGAAAGCTGAGAGCTCAGGAAAAAATTCAGGGATGCTAGTAGGCAGAGCATAAAGAGAAAGCAAGGCCATCTTCCTATTTTCAGTCATAGTCTTAAAGTGAGCTATTTTTCTCATTATACAGCAAATAGTTATATAAATAGTTGTATAATAGCTGTATATTGAGAAAGGGACAGATAACTAAAGTATACAATAAAATGTTCAGTCAGAACAGTGAAATAACAAGTTAACAAAGATATCAGTTATTGAGACGGGGGAAAAGGCAAACATTGTAAAGTATACTGTTCGTCAGCCAGCTAGCTAACTCTCAGGACAATTATATCAACAGCAGATGCACTGCTAATCAGTCCAAACCTGTTGAATAAGGCGAGTGTTAAGAGCTGAGAAGTTGACAAGCTTCCTCTGGAGATACAAATAATTTGGTCTCCCCAATCTAAATGACTTTCATTGTTGCTGGGTGGAGAAGAAAGGTAATGGTTGTCTACTTCTCTTAGCTCTTTTCTGTGTCGCTGTAATGAAGGAGCTTGAAAATGAAAAAATTCTCGTACTTGTTCATTGAGAACTCTTTGTTTACCTGTTAGTAGATAAATTTCAGAGCACACTGCCTGAATTTTAGTCATGTGTGAGGAGAATTCACCTCTCATTGCAGCTAATTCAGACTTCAAAACGCTTTATAGCCTAGCAGTGGTGTTTGCATCTTACCCATGCTAGATCTATCGGAGGTGATCTGACTTCGATTTTTTCTTCATCGGAGAAGATGAGGGTTTCCGCTGTTTTTGAACTGTTGCGATTTGGGTACACTGAAGGTAAAGGAATATCCACTAAATATTTTTAAAAAATGATCAATCAGGTGAAAAAAGGGCTGTAAGTGCAGAGCACTGTTAGTGTGCTTCTAAGCCCATGGATGTGTCACATGATATCTCAGTCATTATATTCTTCATAAAAAGTATCTCTTTTTATGTTCTCTCTGACTCTCGCTGGAGGCGGTCGCATTTTTCCTCTCTCTGCTGTGTCTGTGTGCCTCTCCCGTCTCGTCTCTATTTTTCCTTCTGCTGGTGAAGCTTCTCGAATCCTAAATTATGGAATTGATAAGCTGGTCCCTCAACGCAATTGATACGATCCTTTCACGAAGGAATACTGGTTCGGGAGAGCCGACATGTCCGGACGGGACTTTTGCTGCTGGATACACGATGGACTCTTGGAACAAGTGGAACATCGTCTGTCTGGCACCTCTGTCCCTAGAAGACGTCGAAGATGTCTACATATTTGGATTTTTGATAGCAGGTGTCCTGATGATTGGCCTGGGGATGTTCCTGATCTATCGACAAATTGGAAA
>CM040981.1:10198468-10235519 GCA_022985145.1 Pangasius djambal | reverse complement strand
AGACATGGATGAGTCTGGTGTGGATGAACTTGACTGGCCTGCACAGAGTCCTGACCTGAACCCGATAGAACACCTTTGGGATGAATTAGAGCGGAGACTGAGAGCCAGGCCTTCTCGACCAACATCAGTGTGTGACCTCACCAATGCGCTTTTGGAAGAATGGTCAAAAATTCCTATAAACACACTCCTCAACCTTGTGAAATGAACATTAATGAGTGACCTTTTATTGTCAAAGAACATGCTATACGGTATCTGTGTAATCAGGCACTTTAATCAGCACCTTGATAAGGTGCACACATCTGGGGGATGTATCATCTTGAAGACATATTCTCATTGTGGTCACCCATGTGCAGAGGAATTGAGAAAACTAAATCTTTTCATTACTATATAATATTCTGCAATTGTTCCTTTAAGGTCTATAAAACATGAACATTTGCAGTGTAGCTGCATCATATTATTTCATTTCAAATGTTTGCTAGTTAATCCATTCACATCAGTCAAAGTTATATTATTTATTCCTTGAGAATATTTGTACAGGGTGCACAAAATGAAAAATGTAGTGTGATTAGTATATGGAGTTTCAACATTCCGTGTCATATCCTTAAAATGTGTTTCAAGGTAATAATACTTTTATGTGTGCTGTGCAGAGGCTATGGACGGATGCTTTTCCAGCTGCAATGGCAATGGCGAGTGTGTTGCTGGTCACTGCCACTGTTTCCCCGGCTTTCTCGGACCAAACTGTGAGAAAGGTCAGTGCTCGGATCTGATCAAGGGTTATGGGTAATGCTGCTGAATTATGCTGTGGACACATACCATTTCTCCCCATCCTCCCCTCTCCTCCTCTGCCCTTCCTTCTTATCTCCTTCCAGGGTTCAGTGAGGAAAGGTCACTGCATTCCTGAGCTACCTGAGTGCACAGATGGGAGAATTTTGAAAAAAATAAAAAATAAATAAATAAAAAAGCTCATGTAGGTTTTGCAAATGGAATGCTTTTTATTTATTTTTTTACATTTACTCTGACAAGCATGTATTTGTACAAAGATAAAATAAGTGTCACTGTCACTAAAGTGAAAGCAGTGAATTCTTTTGTGAATTAACCAATTTAAGGTCATAATACTTGTTGTGTACAAAAATTGCACTTGCTGCTTCTGCCTCATTGACCAAATGTGGTTAAGCAAGATAATAATGCAAAAAATGTTGCATCAGTGTTTGAAGATTATTATCCAAAATTTATTAAGGGATTGTTTATTAGTTGCTGAGTTTGTGTACTGTGATTAGACAAAGTGCTAAAATGTGCAATGCTGAAATAAGATTTTTTTTTTTTGCTTCCTTTCTCTTCAAATCAGGACAGAGTGATTCACACTGGCAAATAGAGGTGTTGTGATTTGTGTATTTGTGACTACACCCAAGGAGAGCATGACCTCTATGATGCCTAAATAATGTACAAGACTAGAAGACATGGCATGTCTAATACCTCTTCATACCTTCATGCACATTAACTCAGATTCTGCCTCAAATTATGCCATGCTGGCTTGGGTTCCTCCATCATTAGAGCTCTCTTCAGAGGGAGATCAAAACCTAAGAGTTTTATGCAACATAATCTTCTCTCTGCTTTTCTGTGGGTGGGGCATAGAGTTGATCATTTTGGGCTTCCATACATGCTAATGTTTGGGTATGCAAGTAATCCAGCAGCCTTTGATGCCACAGTCATGAGGACTGAAACAAAATAGACAGCTTGCAGCATAAAAGGTCAATGCATTGTTTTGTCAAGAGCAAAGACTTTACAGCTAGTGAAGGGCATCTGGAAGCAAACGGCTTCAGTGAAATTGTCAGTTTCCCACTCTCTCTCACTCTCTCTTGTTCCCTTGCTTCCTGTTTCCCTCTTTCTCTGTCTGCTGTCATGCCTGTAAATGATTACAGACTTCAGAGACTTTAAAAAGGGCTCTGCTGTAATGCAAAGGGCCAATAAATCAGGTTGGTTTTAGCTCCACCTCTGGGTCTCAGAGATATCATTCAGTGTTCCTTATATCCTACTATTCTGAGTTGATTCCTGCACCTTTTTCCCAGTCTCCGGAGGCCCCAGGCATATGAATTATTGTAACAAGCGTAATGTGCCTCTTATTACTAATCTCAAGGGCCTCATGTCAGGGATGTTATGGAGACTAATAGACAAGCTTGGATAAGAGTGCTAGGCGGTTCTCAAGGAGGCCAGAAAAGTAGATGTAGAGGGTATGACCACAGCAAGAACAGTCAAGGCTGTGGTTAATGCAGCTCTACTGGCTGTTTATAAATATCTATTTTATATCTACACTTTTTTTTTTATAGGAGATTTGGTTTTAAGCCACTGCCATGTCAGCTACACTGAGGCAAGCCCTCAGCCCTTGTCTTCATGTAGCAATGGATCATCTACTGACCTATCTCTTCATTGTATGGTGCTGTGATTAAAAAATGTATTTTGAAATACCCAGTATATTTTATTTTTAATGTCAGTATTAGCACATACAGGCTAGCACAATACTAGACACACAAAAAAAACCTCAGGCATTTGGGGTTCATCCAGTTGTGTGTGCAAATAAGGAATGAAAGTTTTGTGTCAGTTGTTACTCTTTAAGAGAAACTTTAAGACAAATTTAGTCAAGCACACAAAGCTCTATAAAGTATTTTACAAACATGAGAATTAAGAGGACATTTTTTGGCTTGTGTGGAGTGAGATATTTAGAGATAGTTAAGAAGAGGGAGAGAGACAAACAGCGAGCTACATCCTTTGCATCAATATTGATTAAATATGTACTCTGCAGACTGGTGTAACTGCAGTGAGACATTTTCATATTTAGCAGGAATGACTCCTTTTGACTCAGCTCTGTGTGGAACAATAAGTGGAGTGGGGTGTCTTTTTATTGAGCAGGCGGCAAGGTGGGGAAAAGCAAACAGGATGCATATGAATCATTAAATTTGCACTGTAAATGTGTCATTTTCCATATGGTTATTTATGTGACAGTTTTGTGCTTTGAACCCTCCAGAGAGAAACACAGTGTATCCACAAACATTGCTTAGACAAACTGCTGGTGCATACTGATTATGTGCCTAACTTGTTTAAATGAGAAATAAGTAGCATATATTTTTCCTCCAAGGCCCTATGACTTAACAGACAGCATAGACTTTCTGACAAATGACAGTGCCTAAAGATGCTTTTGTTTGCTTTTTTATGATATTAAAGATGATATGACTCATAAATGTATTCCCAGAGTGCCTGACTTTTAGAATTTACCCTATTAATTTATTTATAGCTTTAAATGTAGAATTGAGCCATACAAATACTTTACAAGTACATACAGTGTCCCAGTTAATCCACTGGGTTAGCAAGATATGCAGATAGAGCACACCATTACAAAGTAAAATGCAGTCATCTTACACCGTTTGCCATGATGATGGATGAACAGTTTTTTTTTTTCTGTCACTCTGGCTCCTGTTTGGATGGATGACCATTATTTGCAGACACATGCCCAGTACTGTGCAGTGGCAATGGCGAATACGGAAAAGGTCGGTGCATGTGCCATGAGGGCTGGAAGGGGCCAGAATGCAGCATCCCGGCAGACCAGTGCATTGACCCGACCTGTTCCAACCATGGAGAGTGTGTCCAAGGCATCTGCATCTGCATCCCTGCCTACAAGGGCAACAACTGCGACCAAGGTAAGTGTATGCAATTAAAAGGCTGCTAGGCCACAAATGCTAACTTGTGATTCTGAATTAATGCTATTGCTATTTTGAAGCAGGATATTATCTGACTAGTGTAGTCTCACAGCTGTTGTTTGCTACAATTCACTCCTTTGGGGGATGCATTTCTGCACTGTCTCCAAGCCTGTTTTCTTCACACCAAAATGCTTTGTTCTATACCCAGTATAACCTCTTGCCAACAGACCAGTCAGCAGAGATAAAATAGATGTAGACCTAACGTTATGTTCTCTGTCTCTCAGATGGCCAGTGTAGTATTGCAAATAAACCACATCTTCCATAAAGTAATGTGTTGCTGATCTTTACTGCAAAGTAAAGAAGGTTCAATAGTATAGTAGTAGTGACAACATTATGAGATTTTCTATCATTTTCACATGAAACAGTGGTACATGGCTTGTAAAGAAGTGGATTATTTGACACTGCTGGTGCTTTTATTTGGAGTATATCCTGTTACACCTCTTTATAAAAATCACATGATTGTTTCCCACCATGCTTGCAAAACATTGGGTTACTTCAGAGCCAGAAGGTCTCCTGGGTTATTTTCTTTCATTGCATGCTGGGACCTCAAGCAATCTGCCTGCCTCAAACACAAAATCAATGGATCGCCTGTCAAATATCCACAGTGATAATAACCGATCCGGACTTTGTGAAACCTTGCTAACACCTCAACCTTGAGTTGATGAGGCTGCGCTTCGATGAAAGCCAAGAGAATCAGACTAATTACACAGGCTAAATGGAATAGATTTACTAGGCCATTAATACAGTGAGCCATGAGGAGAGATTGTTAAGGTGTCAGGCAGTTTTATTTGCCACAGAATGTGCTGCCATATTGTGACTTGTTAAATGTGCTTTTCAGATGGAGAGGCATTGTGAACATTTTCATACCACTCAAGCTTGTAAAATGGAAAGGGATCCTTATCAAGCACTGCAGTTTTGTAGAGAGCAGCACAGACCATTTATCCTACAAAAATGTTATTATATTGCTATAAAGTGCAGTTGTACTGCAGTGTCCTTCTATTGTATCTTGCAATATTTATTTAATAAAGAGGTGTGATAGAATACAACTGAGAGCTGTGTACATACAGTTTCAGTAGTTTTAATAATCCACTTACACTATATGTCCAATATTTTGGGAACACCTACAATCATACTCACAAGCTTGTAACATCCCATTTCAGCTTTAGTCCCCCCTTTACTGTTATAATAACCTACACTCTTCTGAGACTATGGGGATTTGCCCATTCAGCCACAAGAGCGTTAGTGACGTCAGGCACTGATTTCGGGTGAGGAGGCCTGGGGTGCAGTCTGCATTCCAATTCATCTCAAAGGTGTTAAGTGGGGTTGAGGTAAGGGCTCTGTGTAGGCCACTTGTGTTATTTCACTCCAACCTTGTCTTCATGGACCTTGCTTTGTGCATAGGGGCACTGTCATGATCGAACATATTTGGGCCCCTTAGTGCCAGTGAAGGGAAATTGTAATGCTACAGCATAGCGAGACATCCTATACAATTGTGGAAACAGTTTGGAGAAGACCTATATATGGGTGTGATAGTAAGGTGTCCAGAAAATTTTGGTCATATAGTGTATTTATCTGCTATATGATTGCTTGATTGATAATGAAATTCTGAAAAAGCATAATCAGGTTGTCACGACTGTACTCACATTCAACGTACTTGATAGGATACTTGCAATAGGTAGTCCTGAAATCAACTGTGAACGTAATTCTCGTTTCTGTGCCTTATTTCTCTAGTGGACTGTTTGGACCCCCACTGTGCAGGACATGGTGTCTGTGTGAAGGGTGAGTGCCTGTGCTCACCTGGCTGGGGTGGCATGAGCTGTGAGAGCCCGCTTACCACCTGTCAGGAGCAATGCTCCGGTCATGGCACCTATATGCCCGAGAGTGGCACCTGCGTGTGCCAACCCAACTGGACTGGATCTGAGTGCTTCAAAGGTAAGGATAGAGCTCTAGAGATGCAGTGGCTGTCTTTTGAATATCTCAACATGTTTTTTTCCAGGAAGAGGAGGAAAACTTTCCTTTGGCATAGAGGAAAATATACAGTATTTACAGCACAATCCAAAAGTGTAAGGAGCGCGAAGCCATATGTATTTGACCTTCAAGTCTCATTAAAAGAATGCAGGAAAATCCATTATTATAAATCAAAACATTAACAAACAGGTGTGCAGAATAGCCATAGCCAAATGGGTCATCCACA
Organism: Pangasius djambal; assembly: GCA_022985145.1. NCBI lineage: Eukaryota > Metazoa > Chordata > Actinopteri > Siluriformes > Pangasiidae > Pangasius > Pangasius djambal. Next base: position 10,229,576 of record CM040981.1, on the reverse strand, counting down.
GAGTGGAAATCAGAATGAGAAACAGGAACAGGGTAACAGATGAGGATTGTGTTAGGACTGAAGCTAACACTGGGGGAAGGAACACAACCTGATACTGAGACGGGGGGGAACACTATTTCAGACTGCCACAGCAGAGGAACACTACCTGAGACTGACACAGGGGAGGTACACTACCTGCCTGGTTCATCCCCACCCTCGAACCTCACCAAAGGCTTCTGGCAGGTAGCCCTAGCTCCAGACGCCAAGCTAAAGATGGCGTTCGGCACCTCCATTGGCCACATAGATCTGACAGTACTAGGTTCTCCCCTTCGGGCTTCAGGGAGTGCCTGAGACATTCCAGTGGCTGATGGACAGATGGACATCGTACTATGGCCCCATGACAATTTGCTGCAACATACCTGGACAATGTCGTCATCTACTCTGCCACCTGGTTAGACCATCTATACAATCTCAGGGAGGTCCCGGGGGAGCTCCGGAAGGCAGGGCCAATCCAAGAAAATGCCACCTGGGGCTGACCGAGGCACAGTATTTTGCATACTGCATTGGCTGGGGATTGCTGAAGCCACGGGAAAAGAAAATTGATTGAAATAGGGTACCTTCACCCCACCACAAAGAAACAGGTACGTGCCTTTTTTGGGGTTGGTGGGTTAGAGTTGGAGGTTTTTCCCTAACTTCTCCTCTTTAGCCTCCCCCCCTCTCAGATCTCACCAGAAAAGGCCAACCAGACCGGGTGCACTGGTCTGATGAGGCAAAGCAGGCATTCCAGGCCCTAAAGAAGGCCCTCACCAGCTCCTCAGTGCTCAGGAATCCAGATTTTGTCCAGCCATTCACCATCCACAATGACGCATCCGAGACTGAGCTGGGCACCATGCTCTCACAGTTTGATGAGGAGCTAAAACTGGTCCTATATGTCAGCAAGAAGCTAACTCCCACTGGAAGAATGTACACTACTGTCAAAAGAGAAGCCCTGGCCCTAAAGTGGGCCATCGAGGAGCTCTGCTATTACCTAGCAGGCCATCACTTCACTCTGGTCACTGACCATGCTCTCCTGCAATGGAAGGCGATGCCACTCCCTTCTACCTTCACCCTGCAGCTCTCTCACCTTCACCCAACTAAAAAGTTAAATAAAAGTGCCTCTAGTGTGTCTGTGTTCAGCCTGCCCCAGCCTTGAAGTGCCACAATGCATAAAAGCTCATGGTAGGAGGGACTTCTAATCCGAAGCCTAGGTATAAACACATTAGTGTTCTTCCTCTGCGTGTAGTCCTAGTGCCTGTTTGGACACACACCAAATAGATTGTCAGTTAGCTGATGTATTTCAAGGTATGCATGCCACATACAACCCAGTAGCCATTCCTGCGGTTTATGGAATGATCTGGAACGTGATCTGGAATTCCTGCTAAGGTAACAGAACACACAGAGTGGAAGCCCTATATTGAAAACTTGTGGAGTTCCATTGCTACACTGGCAAGATATCAATCAAGTGACCCCGTTATCTTCTACTAACCTTTGACAGCATTATCACAAAGCTTGCTGCTGCACAGGTCTTTTGTGTTTTGGATGCTAAATCTGGATACTGCTCCATCAATCTGCCTGAAGAACCATCTACAGTCATGTGAAAAAATTAGGACATCCCATTAAATATTCAGTTCTTTATTAAGAAATGTCTACATGTCAATTTCTGATCTTGTTTTAATTTGTACCTGTAGATGAAAGTGATGTAATTGCATGTAAACAACAATAAATCACTTTGCTTTCACTTATTAAACAAAAGAAATCAACAAAAATGAGTATTTCAACTGAGGAAAAAGTTAGGACACCCTATGCCCTAATAGCTAGTGTCTCCTCCTTTGGCTGAAATAACCTCAATGAGACGTTTCTTGTAGCCATCTACCAGTTTCTGACATTGACTGGAAGAAAGTTTCCCCCACTCCTCAATGCAGAATTCTTTCAGCTGTGCGATGTTTGAGGGGCTTCTTCCATGCACAGTTAGTTTCAAATCACCCCACAGGATCTCAATAGGATTTAGATCTGGGCTTTGACTTGGCCATTCCAGAACTCTACATTTTTTAATTTTCAGCCAGTCCTTGGTGGATTTACTGGTATGTTTTGGGTCATTGTCATGTTGCAAGGTCCAGTTCCGCTTCAGCTTCAATTGTTAGACAGATGATCTAACATGTTCCTCAAGCACCTTCTGATACAATGTAGAATTCATAGTGGATTCTGTGATGGTGAGCTGGCCAGGTCCTGCTGCAGCAAAGCATCCTCAAACCATAACACTTCCACCTCCATGTTTTACAGTTGGTATAAGGTTCTTTTGCTGAAATGCTGTATTTGGTTTACGCCACACATGCCCTCTGTTATGGTGTCCAAATAATTCAGTTTTAGACTCATTTGTCCAAAGCACATTATTCCAGAAGTCTTGGCCTTTGTCTATGTGTTCTTTGGCAAACTTCAGTCTTGCCCTCATGTTTTTCTTAGACAGCAAAGGTTTCCTCCTTGCACACCTCCCAGGATAATTAAAGTTGTGCAGTCTCTTTCTGAATGTAGATTCATGCACTTTGACATCAACTGTAGCAAGAGCTTGCTGTAGGTCCCATGATGATATTTTAGGGTTTTTGGAGACTTCTTTAAGCATCTTGCGGTCTGCTCGTGGGGTGAATTTGCTTGGACGGCCTGACCTGGCCATGTTGGCAGTTGTTTTAAATGTTCTCCACTTGTAAATGATTTTCCAGACAGTGGAATGGCTGTTAACAAATTCTTTTGAGATCTTTTTATATCCCTTACCAGACTCATAAGCATCAACAGTCTTCTTTCTGAATGCCTCAGAGAGCTCTTTGGATCTCACCATGGTGATACCTCTCACTTCAACAATTAAGAGCAAACCAAACTAAATGTCTGAGGTTTTATTAAGGTAAGCCTCCTTCAAAATGCTCTGTAATGATGTTCTAATAATTTGCACCTGTGATACATCTGTAGGTAATTTTAGACATTTTAAGTACAAATAAATGTGGAGGTGTCCTTACTTTTTCCTCACAAAAAAATTGATTTTTTTTTAAATTGCATTTTACAGATTATTTTAAAAAGACTTTTCTTTGCTTTATTTGTTGAATCTCCCAATATTGTTAAAATGAAGATCAAATGTCCATATGTTTAACTATGTTAAAAAAAAAAACACACACAGGCTTTCATGTAGTGTCCATATTTTTTCACATGACTGTATGTTGAGTACATGTAAGATAGATACAGATTTCTTTGTATGAACTTTAACATTGTTTCAGTCCAAGATGAGTTTCAAAGCAAACTGATGACAAATATGAAGGGCTCAGTGTTATGGTAGCCATTGTTGATGACATTCATGTGTATTGGAGAACATAGAAAGAGCATAATGCAAACTTGCTTTCCACGCTGCTTAGAATAAAATTTTGTTAAAACTTGTCAGAACTTACTGCACCATTACAGCAACTATTTAAATAGACCAACCATTTTGCATGATGTGAAACTCATGAGAACACATTACAGTAAATAAAAGAACTGGTCAGTGAATACTCAGGTCTCATCCTTTTTCTGTTCTGATGCAAGCAACAATCTCTGTTGGGCGATGTGTTCCTCCAGTGGGGTAAGACAATAGCATATACTTCTAAATCCCTCACAGATAACACATGTATGCTAAGGTTAGGGAATACATCTATGCAGTTTTGTTTTTTCTCTATGCATTTATGCATATGTTTTTATTGCAGAAAATCTGGTGTTCATCATTTTATATCTATACTGGGGAAAAAAGCCTCTCCACTGGCCCAGTACACCTGCAAATGGTGATCCTGCAGCTGTGGCAATATTACACTGAAACTGTGCATTTTCCCAGCAAGGATATTCCAATAATCAACACGCTGTCCAGTAAATCAATACCTCTCAGTACACTCTCAATTCACTGTGTACTGGAGGCACACATACACACAGTCATGAGCAGTTTTCCTATCCATGGCAGAAAACTCTCAGACATCCAAAGAGCTCACGCAGTTTCCACAAACAGTTCCCACAGCTTACAGTGTCTGTTGGCCAGAGCCTAGAAAACAGCGTCCTCATGGCATCACATAATACTGGAACTACAAAAATGAAATTTAACAGACAAAATAGGATCATGAGTAAAGGCCAAAAAATAATTAGACCAGAAGCACTATAAACTGGCTGCTTAAATATATGTATACTGGATATGTGGCATCGAAGAGCATGAACAAAGAACCAGAGACATATTGGTCTTTGGAAAAGATATTACAAATTCCTACAAACCTCTTTACATGGAATGTTGCTGAGAATGTGATAGCTGTCCAGATTAATAGAGCTTAAAAAGGTTCACTCCACCACATGAGTAGCTGCAATCCAAGCATGTTCTTAAAAATATCCCAGATAATTGTCCACATTACAACTCACAAGAAAAAGCTTTGCAGCCATGAGATTTTTAATGTCTACCAAGATTCTACCACCTGCAAAGCAATGTAGAAAAGAAAAACGTAATTTTTTTTTCTTTTTTTTGACAGCAGCAGAATGTCAAACATTTTGCCTTATTATCTTACTATTATAAATTTCCATTTAATTTTATTTATTATCTCAAACTTTTTGACTCAATATCTCAAAATGTTGACTGATTATCACAACATTTTGACATATGAAGAAAGAAGTGGAAGTAGTGACAATCTTAATCTTATCTAGTGCATAGTTCAAACTGACTTGCTTTAACATAACTAGCTAGCTAAAATATGTTAGATCTTTTACTGCCAAGTTAATGAATCTTGATTTGGGAATTTTATTCTATTCTTCCTTGCAAAACTGCTCTGGTCTCTGCTCTGGTTCCAAAACCTTGATCATCTTTTTCTTAAGCCTGATCTGTTGATTTGGATTTGTGCTTCGGGTTCTTATTGTGCTGGGAGGTTAATTTTTTCTCACTGAGACCTGCAGGTTTATTTGTCAAATTAGATTGCTCTTTGGATCTATGCATTATACCAGTCCCAACTGAAGAGAAGCAGTCTCATAGCATGTTGCTGCCACCACCATGCTTCACTGAGGGTATGGTATCTTTTGGGTAATATTTTGTCTTGTTTTTGCACCAAATATATCTTTAGAATTATGCCCAAAAAGGTCTACCTTGGTATTTATTATTATCAGTGAGGCTCTGTTCAATATTGCTAGCTGTCATTTGTGTTAAGTGGTATGAAGTAGCAAGCTAAATCAAATTTTTTATCATTTATACCACAGTGGTTGCTGTTTTCAATTGAATTGAACTTTTTTTTTTTTTTTTAACTTTCTTACAATCTTTATATTGTCACTACTGTCTAAGTTTAGGCTTTTTAAAAATTTATATATTCAGTTTTGCTACTTTGGTATATACCTAGCACTTCACACCCTAGTGAGCAAGAAATGTCCAGATTACACCTTTAATTTAAATAGCCTGGATACACTGGATGAATGATTTTGTCATCTGTGTCCCAATTCTTAAAGAAAGCATTATGGAGCTATTCATATTGGGATCTGCTGCTGACCAGGGTAAATGGCTATATAAATTTGCCATCCAAAATCAGAGACAGCAGTACATATAAATGGAGTGCTTGGTTAAAACTGGTTAATAAGCAATACCAATACCAATAATATACCAATATTAATAAATTAATAAGCAATACCAAGAGATTTTCTCCAGGATCTGTCTAACATGCCAGTTTGCCCTGGCTAGTTTTACCTACTTGCCACTTACAAAATTATATACTCCTGTAGTTTCCATGTATCTATGTTGAACAAACAAAAGTCCAGAATGGCCATCAGTTGTTTTTCCTTTATTTCTTGTGATCTCAAGATAACAAAAGTTGTTTTCTCATGATTGGGTTTGATCATGTGCTAGATTTCTGCTTCAGGATCATCTGTTCATCTATTCATCTATCTATCTATCTTTCTAGCCTTGTTTTTCAGTGCTAGACCATTTCCAAATTAGTGTCAGTCACTTGAGAAGGTGCTTCAGACACTATAGTAATACTATAGTATTAAGACACTATAGTGATCCTGATCACTAGATAGATAGATGGATAGATTTTATTGATCCCGAAGGGGAAATTTGCTCAGGATCAAACCCACAACCTTAGTGCTATAAGGCCAGAACTCTACCACTATACCGGCTAGTTTTTGTTATGGTAATCTTTAACAGATATAATATGTATGTCTTGTAGGGAAAATTAGCTGTTTAGGTCAATTTTATGTATTCTCCACCAATATGTAAGGAAATTAGCTGTTTAGCTCAGAAGGGGAAATTTGTAAACTTAATATTTTAATAGCTGATCAACTATTCGTCCAGCGATAAGTTGAAATGAGTGTATTTATTAATTGTATATGGGGATATTACCTCCGGGGCCACCGGCAATAATATCCTAAATATATTGAAACACTATATTAAGAGCACAGTAACAAGATCGGCAGTTTAAGGCAATAAATTTGAAGCACAGAGACTCAAGACACTGGCCTTTAAAAATCAGACGAAACTTTATTACTATTCTACAACACAAACTAATCTAACACAAACACATGCACGCACGGACACACACACACACACACACGTAAACAGGGGTGAAAATGGCTTTGGAAAGAGAGTGAATGAAATTCCAAGTTTCTAGCAGTTTCTCAGACCATGACCTGAACGAACCATCAACTAAGCAGTTTAATTTAACATTCGCTTCGTTTAGAAGGGCTTTAAACTTGTATTAACTGCACCAGTTCAGCGAGAATCTGGAGGTACTACACTTGCGTTCGTGTTGCCAGGGATTCCCTCGTTGCGTTGTTGTTTGGAAGGAGTTTCCGGCGATGTTGATTGGTCGGCGGTCTGGTTGGCCTTATGTAGCGTCTCGAAAGACCAACGAGGAAGATAAACAGAGTGAGGCGCAAACCCGGGCGGAGTCTCGTAGGCGGGTTGCAAAACTTTGATGAGTGGTTCACAGCGGTGCGAAGGCGAGAGTTGGAGGTTTTGCAAGAACCAGTCTGGATGCGGAGTCTCGGAGCAAGTGTGATCTCCTCGTCATGAACTTCTAAAGCTCTTGGTTGATGAGACGTCCTTCAGATGAGACTCTTGTAGGGATGGTTGGATGAGACTCTTGCAGAGGTGTGGTGGATGAGACTCTTGTAGAGATGGTTGGATGAGACTCTTGCAGAGGTGTGTTGGATGAGACTCTTGCAGAGATGTGTTGGATGAGACTCTTGTAGAGATGGTTGGATGAGACTCTTGCAGAGGTGTGGTGGATGAGACTCAGAGTTTCCTTTGTGTCAAGGGGGTTTTAACCCTTTCCAGTTGGGCTGACCCCAAAGTGCTTTCTCCAATCAGCAGGATCTTGGGGCAGGGTGTAAACTGTATTCTCCTCCTCTGACACTAATTAACATTCTGGTCTCTGAGTTATGTGCTTTCCAAACTTTGCACAAGGTTAAGTTAGAACTTCGGTAAGGAATTTGGTAAAATGCATGTAATACATCGTACGTTATACCAACCCTTAGGAAGTTCAATAGTGATCACACACATACCAAACAGAACATAGCTGCTGTTACTGATACACTCACAAACACTATGATCCCTGTTAAATGATCAAAAAGCATCATAATGACCTGGTGGCTATAAGCATATACAGAATGACATTAAGAGAGTTTTCAAACTATGGTGCATCTTAGAGGAGATGCAAAATAGCCTTACGTAGTCTGTTAAAGCTGGGTTCTGTGGAATGTGTGAAGGGTGGTGAACTTTGTGTTCCTGGGGAGAACAAAGGTCTCATTCCATGAGGGTCCTTGGGTGAGTCCCCCCCCCCCCCCCTTCCTGTAGTTATCAGTTTAACCATCGTGTTGGGTGAGCCATTGGGTGAGTTGGACAGAGGTTCCTCTTGGCTGAGAGGGTTCATCCTCTGGTCAGGGATGTTCTGTCAGTTGCTGATTGTTCACAGGACAGTTGAAATCCAGCAATCAGTAAACAAGAAGTAATTAACTTGGGTCTGCAAAGTTTGGGAGCAGGATTCCTAGTTTTATGGCTTCTTTGCTTTCCTTGCCTGTTTGCTTCAGATCCTACAGTCTAATAATGCATTTCGACGTATGAAAAATAAGTTGTGATCTCAAGATAACGAAAAATACAATCATGATCTTGAGAAAACAACTTTTGAAAAGAAAAAAAAGAAATAATGGACTGTAAACTTCTGTGAGCCATTGCAAGTGTGTGTTTTTAATCTGCTTAAATTTGTGATACATTCAAATGGAAACATACTTTGTGACTTATTAGCCACATAATGATGTGTTACTGTCTGCCCTATTTATAATTATAAATCAGAATACTGAATTCTGATTGATCGGCAAGTTTTGGCTAAGATTTTTGCTAAGATTAAGAACGACTAAGATTTATTTCAGCTTTAATTTACTACATCAGATTTTCAATGGGTCAAAAGTTTACATTCTGCTCCATGCTTTAGAGTTGTGATGCTGTTCTTTGGATTAAAAGCCTCAGCCTTTTTTCTTCTATACATAGTGCTGATAATCATGGCTAAACAGATCAATTTTTGTTTCATCTGACCAGAGAACACTCCTCCAAAAGGCTGGTGATCATCTGCAAACTTTAGTCTGCCTTTGTATGCCAGTCTTAGAGTAGGGGCTTTCTTCCTTGCATGGCAGCCTTTTAGGCCATGGTGATGTAGGACTGTCTTAATGGTGGATGTATATACTTTGGTAGCTGATGCCTCCCACTCCTCTTGCAGTTCCTTTGGTGTTGTCTTAGGGTTCAGTTGAACATTTCACACCAAAGTTTGTTCATCCCCTGGAGTTAATTTTCCATTCTTTCCTGAATGATGCAGTGTCTGTGTGGTCCCAAGATTTTTATATTTGCATTTGTACAAATGCTCATGGTACCCTCAGTTGTTTGGAAATTGCTCTTACAGAGGAACCGGACTTGTGGATGTCCACAATTCTTTTAAAATCTTGGCTGAATTGCTTGGATTTTCCCATGGTATCAAGGGCTAAAAGGCATTTGCTCTAAGTACAGCTACAGGTAAACTTACAATTAACTCATAATTATGACAACTAGCCATTCAGAAGCTTCTAAAGCTTCTAAAACATCAATTTCTGGAATCTTCCTGACAGTTTAAAGAGACAGTCAACTTGATGTATGTAAATCTTTTACCCACTGGAATTCTGATATAGTGAATTAAAGCTGAATTAAATTTGACTCTAATCAGTTGTTTTAAAATGACCTCTGATGTGAACAAAGTAGATGCCCTAATTGACTTGTCATGTATGGTAACAAGTCAAGACCACAAGAAACAAGAAATGTATAGAGCATAGAGAGATTGAATATATTTAGTCTAGGTGTATGTAAAATTTTGGCTATAAATGAATATAATGTTATTCATGCAAAAATAAAGAATAATTAAAAATATTGGCAAAATGCTGTGGAATTAAGAGGGATTAATATCACTTTGGGGTGATATCATGCCACCTCACCATTGATTATTTTCCTATAACAGCATGCCCCCCATGTTTTGCTCTGGATAAACTTGTTTATTCTGACATGCCAGTAGATCGCAGATGTCCATTTTCTAGGCTGCCATGCAGAGCTGAAACTAATTAGTTGAACACTCAGAACATACTTGGTATCAGAGAAGAGACTGTCAGCAAAAACTATAGACAGACCAAGTAATGAAGGGGATTGTAATAGCAAGGATTGTGAAAGAAAATGTGAGAGAGAGTGAACCTCCTTTGTAGCAGGACTGATTAAATGCTGTCGTTGTACATGGTACTACAGATTTTATGTATTGGTTTGACCATGTGTCTATATTTGGTGGGTTTATAATGCATTTGCTTGAAGAGCTACTTCTGTTATTTATTTTAATTACTGTTAGCCTCTGTCTGATGTAATCTTCCTCCTTTTATCAGCAAGAGGCTTTTGAAGGCTGAAGAGCCATGCTGTATTTTTGTTTTATCCTGCCTCTCTTTGCACTTGACTGCAGTGTAATGTGAGCACTGAGCATGATTAAGGAAAGTCTTGATGTTTTATTTATCAAATTTAAATCTCTCCTGTTTGCCTTTTCTCCACTTTGTGTTTTCTCCCTATTTTGTGAATTGTATATAATGGCATAGGCCTCATTGCCCAGTGAGGTGATTTGTTTTCAACTTACCTGAAAAAATAAGACAAGAGATCAGATTGTGATTAATATCTTTGTGCTATTGATATTAAAAAACATAATGCCTGGATAATGGTAAGACACATATATGCTTTTGCTACATATACTCTGTATGTGCGTATGTGAGTGTTTATTTTATGTCATCATCTCAAGCTCATGTTTCCTATTATTCCATTTGCAACTATGCTACAAAGGTCACTTTTGCAATTTGCGATCTTTTATTCTCATACACAAAAGAACTGAAGAACAAAAGAATGTTTTGGGACAGACTATTAATCACATCATCACCTTGCTCTGTTGTTTAACACTAACTCATGTAAGCCTAGGCTAATAAAATTCTAATGAAGCTTAGACGCTGAGCCAATGCCAAGTTGGTGAAGATTACTTAAGAATACATCTGGACTAAAAAGCTCTTGTAGTGTTGGGATAAGGGGCTTTCAGATGTGCAGTCTTCAAGTGTTTCTTGAAAGTTTTGTGGAATTCTACAGAGTGAATGAAATTACTGTCACCATGGCAAAATCTTGAGTCAAAAGAAGCTGCTTTTAGGCTTACTGACATACGGTCGCTTTTACACCAAGCACAGTTTCATCGCAAGCATGCCTGATGAAAGAGTTATGTTGGATATTACAACAGGTACTGTCTGATCTTCATGACATGCAGAGCAAATATGTGAAATCATTGCAATGTATTCTGTTAAGGAAAGTTGAAAATTTACCCCAGGGTTCCATGGTTGCAGCAATGCTCATCTTCCTGCAGTCCTTAGCTTGAGCCCTAGTCCTCAGAAAGCATCAAAAATCCATGGCTTTCTGTGCAGAGAGAAGACATCTGGAAAGGCATAGGCTATCAAGGAAATCCTTTGAAAAGAAATTAATGTAGAGCAAAAAGCTATCTTTGGATGGAGAGAAAAAGCTTCTTAAATGTTTATTACAATGGAGGAAATCAGGGAGGTGAAGTGGCTTAGACAAAGAGCGAAAGTTACGGGGAGTGATGGTTGGAATAATAAATAAATGGAATGAAAAAGCTATCTGTTATATGAAGAGTGACTAGTAGTGACAACACAAGAAGTAACAACACTGCTAGACTGGAATTTAAGAGGGCAATTTTTTTCATGTAGCAGCTACAAAGGCAAATGTTTATAATTAAGTAGGACTTCATCAGGATAAAAAAAAAAAACTCATGTTAAAATACACTGTAATACTTCTTTGCATTTTTTAAAACTTGTTTGGTATCTTTTTTTTCAACTTATTGTTTCCTTGTCCCTGTGTTTTTGGTCATCAGAGCTATGCCCGGTGCCCTGTGGAAGTCATGGTGTTTGCTCAGAGGGCAGGTGCCAGTGTGAGGAGGGCTGGGAGGGCAGTATATGTGATCAGCGGCCATGCCACCCACGATGCGAGGAACACGGCCAGTGCATAGATGGAAAATGCCAGTGCCAGCCAGGCTGGGAAGGTGAACACTGCACCATTGGTAAGTTTCCAGAAAACTTTCCCAGTCAGCTGCTGCATCTGAGGTTGCTGAGCTTTGCAGGAATAATAATAATAATAATAATAATAATAATAATAATAATTATTATTATTATTATTATTATTATTATTATTAAAATGTTGAATTCCTGTCAATTTACAAACAGCCATGGCTAATTCTGAATTCTGGCTAATGAAGAACCATTAAATATTGGCTGCGTGCTGTGTGGCTTTGTATAGTAGTGTATATCTTCCAGTGTAATTGCAGCTCTCCTCTTCTCATTTAACGTATCTCTTAATTATACCTGTGCGCGCGCGTGTGTGTGTGGGGGCATATTCATGTGCATGTTAAATATGTTCAGGACACCTTTGCTCTTTCTCTGCAGCACAAGATCTGGATGCTGTTGTAAAAGGTACCTGGTATAATATATGCCTAGCAATCCTAGAAATTCATTCACATTTCATCATAGATTCCATCATAGATTGTTTTTGTAGTTGAATGGCACAGTAACATATGCCAGTAATATTATAGTGCAAACAAGTATTCAATTATAATGCATTTATTTCCTCTGTATGGTATAAATACAGTTTAGCACAACAGGTTTGGATTTAATGTTTCTGGCATCAATATATGAGGAAATGCACAGCATTGAGGAGTCGTTATCATCGAGGAGTATATTGCACATACATCTGCACATATTGCACATACAGCCGGGTCCGTAAGTATTTGGACAGTGACACAAATTTTGTAATTTTGTACACCACCACAATGAATTTGAAATGAAGCAATCAAGATTGATTGAAGTGTAGGCTTTCAATTTTAATTCAAGGGGTTTAACAAAAATATTGTTTTAACCATTTAGGAATTACAGTCATTTTTACATAGTCTCTCCATTTTCACAGGCTCAAAAGTAATTGGACAATTGACTGATAAGCAGTTTCATGACCAGGTGTGGCTCATTATTTCATGACAAATCAAGGAGATTAAAGGTCTGGAGTTGATTCCAAGTGTTAAATTTGCATTTGGTAGCTGTTCATGTGAAGTCTCAATATGCGAAAAAAAAAAAAAGAGGTGTCGATGCAAGTGAAGGAGGCCATCATTAGCCTGAAAAAAAAAGACCTATCCAATTACTTTTGAGCCTGTAAAAATTTACTATGTAAAGAAAATGGCTGCAATTCCTAAATGGTTAATGCAATATTTTTGTTAAACCCCTTGAATTAAAGCTGAAAGTCTACACTTCAATCACATCTTGATTGATTCATTTCAAATCCATTGTGGTGGTGTACAAGGGCAAAATTACAAAAATTGTCTCACTGTCCAAATAGTTATGGACCTGACTGTACAACTGCATACTTTATACCATATACAGTTAATGCATTTTTTGCCATCTATCTTAAGTAAATTCTGTTTTTCTGCAAATTCTGTTTTATATCACCGGACAGTCATAAAAGTCATTTTACTGCATGTGGCACTGTGTATGGCTGTGTGTGATCAATAAAATTTAATTTGATTTGAATAGGATAGAATCAATTTTATTACTGAGACATATGTTTGTATAACAGTCATTGACTGACAATATTACACTAATCCTCAGTAATACTGTTGTGTTAGATGGATGCCCAGGTTTGTGTAATGGCAAAGGCCGCTGTACTATGGAGCAAAGCGGTTGGCGTTGTGTATGCCAGCCTGGCTGGAGTGGCTCAGGCTGCAACACAGTGATGGAGCGTGAGTGTGAAGACAATGTTGACAATGATGGGGGTAAGGAAGAATCTTGCCTTATATGAATGAATGGAGAAGGTGATATGAGAGATGATATGCAAGTCAGGGAAGTGTATATATATATATATATATATATATATATATATATATATATAAATATAAATAAGTCCCCTCCGAAAATATTGGAACAGCAAGGTCAATTCTTTTATTTTTGCTGTACACTGACAACATTTGGATTTGAGATCAAAAGATTAATATGAGACAACAGACCAGAATTTTCTCTTTCATTTCCTGATATTTTCATCTAAATATACTTTGTAAATATAGTTTCCTTTTTTATACTTTACTTTTAAAATAACTTAAAACATGGCACTTTTTGTTTGAACCCACCCATTTTTCAAGTGATCAAAAATATTGGTTTGAGCCCTGGGTTTTGCCTGAGAAGACTGCATTTGTTGTTAAAAAGGATAAACCAATATGAATACTTTTCAGTTCAAGGGGTTTAACAAAATTATTGCATTAATCATTGGAATCACTGGAACACTTGGATGCAAATCCTTTGCAGTCAGTGACTACCTGAAATCTGCAACCCATGGACATCACCAAATGCTGAGTTTCCTTCCTTGAGATGCTTTGCCAGGCCTTTACTGCAGCCACCTTAAATGCTGCTTGTTTGTGGGTCTTTCTGCCTTCAGTTTTGTCTTCAGTAAATGAAAAAAAAAAAATGCTCAGTTGGATTGAGGTCAGTTGACTGACTGAACATTCAGTTTCTTTGCCTTGGATTTCTAAAGCTCTTGGATTGCTTTCACTGTATGTTTTGGGTCATTATCCTTCTGTACTGTGAAGCACTGTTCTATCAGTTTTGCAGCATTTGTCTGAATTTGAACAGAAAGTATAGCACTATATAAGTCATCCTGCTATTTCTCATTCACATCATCAATAAACTATCAATCAATCAATAAACACCAGTGACCCAGTTTCATTTGCAGCCATACATGCTCATGCCATAACACTTCCTCCTACATGTTTGACAGATGATGTGGAATGCTTTGGATCATGACCTCCCTCTTCTTCATTTCATCTGTCCAAAGAATCTTGCTTCAGAACTGGGCAGACTTTTTAGTCTCGTTTTCCAGCAAAGTCTAATCTGGTTTTTCTGTTCCACAGTGTTACCAGTGGTGTTACCAATGGTTTGCATTTTGAGGTAAACCCTCTGTATGTACATTCATGGTGTCTCTTGATTGTAGACTTTGACAATGATATGCCTACATCATTGAGAGTGTTCTTGACTTGGCTAGATGTTGCGAAGAGGTATTTTTCACCACGGAAAGAATTCTGCGATCATGCACTTTAGTTGTCTTCTGTGGTCTTTCAGGTCTTTTGGTGCTGCTGAGCTTGCCAGTGCATTCATTCTTTTTAAGAATGTACCAAATTGTTGATTTAGCCACTCCTAAAGTTTCTGCTATCTCTCTGATAGACCTGTTTTGTTTTTTTCAGCCTAATGATGGCCTCCTTCACTTGTCTCGACACCCCTCTATACTGCATATTGAGAGTTTCCATGAACAGCCATCAAATGCAAATTCAAGATTTAAGATTCAAAGAACTTTATTAATCCCAGGGGGAAATTGCTTTGCCATGTTACAATTGCTCTCAAGAAGGAAGAAAGAAAAGAAAGAAAGAAGAAAATAAAAATAAAATAAAGATAAAAATAAATTTGTACCTATACATTATATAAAAAGTAAATCAATAAATTAAAAATGCGTAATGAAACATACCCATAATGATGTAAATGTTGAGTATGATAAGTCCAGTGTGCTAGCGGTGATCAAGTACAGAAAAATAGGCAGTAATAATAAATAAATTTGTATTGCACATTAAAGTCCTTATTGCACATAAATTGAACATGTATTGCATATGAATTGCACATGAAAGTCCCAGCACTTATAGAGAGGAGTTGTACAGCTTGATGGCCACAGGGATAAAGGATCTTCTGAAGCGCTCAGTGGAACACTTGGCAGTGATCATTCTCCGGCTGAAAGTGCTCCTCTGGTCAACCAGCACACTATGTAGTGGGTGAGAAGGGTTGTCCAGGATTGCGTGGAGTTTTGACAACATCCTTCTCTCAGCCACAACGTTAACAGGGTCCAGCTCCATGCCAAGTACAGAGCCAGCCCTCCTGATTAATTTGTCCAGTTTATTTCTGTCTGCCCTCTTCATGCTGCAAATTCAACACTTAGAATCAGCTCTAGACCTTTTATCTTCTTAATTTGTCATGAAATAACAAGGAAAAAGGCCACACCTGGCCATGAAACTGCTTACCAGTCAATTGTCCAATTGTTTTAAAGCCTGTGAAAATGGAGGGACTATGTAAAATGGCTGTAATTCCTAAATGGCTAATGGAATAGCTTGTTAAACCCCTTGAATTAAAGCTGAAAGTCTTCACTTTAATGACATCTTGATTGCTTCATTTCAAATCCACTGTGGTGGTGTAATAAAAAAAAAAAAAAATTCAAAAATTGTGGCAAAGTTATGAAAACAGTTGCATGGGTCATGGGTTCCATCAGTGGAAAGGTGTCTCATTCAGATTATATTACTACCTCTCTCCCAGTGTAAATACTACATTAAGGTATCCTTAATAAGTGATGAATGATTTGTTAATGTTTATATGTGAAAATATTTTTGACAATCTGATTGAATTCATTCTGAATGTAAGATTGAATTAACCATTTATATGTATCTTGTTGTATGTATGTATTATTGTATGTAACCATTTATATGTATCTTATTGTATGTATCTTAAACTGGACACACTGTAGACCGTCAACAAAGTGCAGCATATGAGTCCAGTCAACATGTTCAGGTTTTTAATCACACTGCTTGTGTTTCAGCAAGTTTTAAATTATTTCTCTCAATATCTCTCATTCAAATGTGATTATTGAAAGGACAGTGAAAGCCTGTGACCCCAGTAAAATTGATTAACCTTTTTATATTTGTCTGACATTCAGGAACAAGGATTCTCTACTTGTTGAAAATAACTACACACATTATAAATTGTTATAATTATATATAATTATAATCTTTTAATATCACCAAGATTAAAGGCCCTTGTTTGGGGATAACACAAGAGCAATGGATTCAAATTTGAAACATGAATTGCCTACTTACATGGTCATTTTGACCTAAACGCAGATGCATAGAACTCACATGCAGATTCTGCTTGTGAAAATCCTCAGAAACAAATATTTACATAGATATTATTCATCTATTTTTGTATTTTTTTTTTCATCTATGGTCTGTTTAAAGGAATATGATGAAACCTTATTCAGTCGGATAGAAATCTTAATCGGATTGGCCTCAGTTGGTTTAGTCTATTCAATGTGTTTTCATGAATGTTTGTTTTTCCAATTGATCTCTCAGTCAGGATATTGACATTATCGGCTGCATGTAAACATAGAGATTGTAGGCTAAAGACTTTTGATGGGGACAAGCTGAGGTAAATGACCACTTTTTTTAAATCAAATGTTACATTACAATGGTGATCTGATACACTTTGATAAAGTTTGCAAAAATGCCAGGAAGTCAGGAATGAATGATTAGATGAATCATATCATCAGTCTAGATTTGTGTTTTCCCAGCTCCCAGCTCTTCAAGGCAGGCATGGCCATGGCTATTTAAATGCCACTGTAGCCCAACTACTGGGTGTTTTTTAAACAATGGCAATGCCTTCGATGTCTACCAGTCCTGTTGAGAAAGAACCCCACCCCCCCACCCCCTTTGTCTTTCTCAATTTAATTCAGTTTAATTTTTTAAAATAAATTTGTGTATATTGGTGTATTTTTTTGCACTCAGTTAGAAAATGAAGGTTTGTCTCCCCAGTGGTGTTGTTGCAAACTCTCTGCTCTGTAGACAACCATGATTTCTAATAACTGCCCGTCTGTTTGCACTGAGAGTGTACTCGTGTTTTACTCAGTTACTGTGTTCAGGTATTCTGCTATATTGAACTGTCAGTTTAGGGCCAGATAGCACTACATTTTACTTTGTGCTTGTGTTTGGTTTCTCCGATGTCTTATGCAGTTTTGTTTTTGGAAATTCACAATTTGGTTTATTCTGATTGTTCTGAGGTTAGGCTGATGCACTGCAGTGTTACTGTGCCGAGATTCAGGACGAGCTCAGAGAGAGAGAGAGAGAGAGACCTATATAAGAAAAAAAAACAGTCTCTTCCTCATCTGATTGCATGAGAGATTGCAGATAAAGGGTTCAGCGATGCAGGTGACACACCGCTGCAGAAACAATGATTTGTTGAAAAGACAGCCGGGTTAAGATGAAAGGCAGCTATACCTATTGAGCCTAGGCTCTCACCAAAGCATGTGATTATTTTTAATATCTCTTTTCACCCCTCTCTGAACTCACCTTACTTCAAGAGGGTTGATATGGAGTGTTAGAGTTGAAAAGTGGCGCACGCTTCTGAATATGCATTAAAATTTGGTATGTTTTTAGAGGCTTTTGAGAAGGACAGTGGGGATGGGTGCACTATACACAGCCCACCAGTAGAGTGGCACTGAGACAAAATAGCTCACCACAGTGCTAGTACTGAATCATAGCCTGAATACTACAATCAGGACAGTGCCACTGAGAAGCTCATCAAAATGATCGATTTTTATTAGATATTGAAAAACTTTGGGTGGTGGGTCAGACACCCAGTCTGATCACTGGGCCTTTTATTTGTATCATTTCACAGCTCCCAAGCCACTGGCACTGGATATTCACATATGAAGCACAGAATAATAACTGCAAACATGCCAAAAAATCACAAGGATTAACAGCTAAATCTGTGTCACAGAGAACTAACAGCGTTGCTTCTCTAAATCTTGTTGTTACTCACTCACTTTTAATATGCTATGGAGCTTCTGCGTTCAACTTCAGTGCAGTTCCAACTCATGAACCGTTAGACAACTGATGAACCATTTCTGGTCTAATATGGATGTTTGAGCTAGCTACATGCTGTCTAAGGGGATATGAAGTGAGCGCTATTCAAATATGGGCATCTGGAGTTAAAATAAAAGTTTAATACATGGTTTGCAACAAAATGCTAATTAAAATAATTATATTCATTCTGAATGGGACATAATCAGAAGTAGGCCTAGGGAAACATTCCACTGAATGACTCCCGTGGTGAGGTGACAATATAAGTATACTGACTTACACTCAATATACACTCACAAGCTACTTTAATAGGAACACGTATACACCTGCTTATTCATGCTATTATCCAAGCAGTTGAGAGCTTCAGTTAATGTGCACATCATACATCATGTTGGAGAAAAAAATATAATCTCAGTGACTTTGATCATGGCATGGCTGTTTGTGTTGAAAGAACAGTTTGGAAAAATACCAGGTGACGTTTTTCGAATCTTCAGCTCTTCAGTAATCCTGTGCCCACTGTAGCATCAGACTCCTGTTTTTGACTGATAGGAGGGGAACCCGATATAGTCTTCTGCTGTTGCAGCCAATCTGCCTGAAGGTTCAATGTATTGTGCATTCTTTGATGCTTTTTATCCCACTCACTGGATGTTTTTTGCTTTTTGCACCATTCTATGTAAGCTCTAGGGACTGTTGTGTATAAAAGGAGATCACTAGTTTCTGGAATGACAGAAACTAGTTCAAAAGACATTGAATGCATCTTTAGAAGAAATACTTTTTTGCAACACAGACATTTACAAGTCAAATATTCTTCATCCTAATTTGTTTGCAATCTTAGAGGCAGATGAGCTTGAACTGAAAACACTTCAGTTCATGCTCTTTAAACTTTACCTCACAGCGATAAGGTTCATTCAGGCAATGTGTAATGTGCTCATCAAGAGCACAATATTGCTAATGTGGTTTTAAATAGGTCATTATGACATTGACAAAAGCTGTTATTTCCAGTGTGAATATTTCTGCTTACTGGCATTTAAAGAGAGACTGTGATTAGGTGGACTTGTCAATGGCATTTGCAGTATTAAGGGGGAAATACATTGAATATATGAATTCTTGTTATGAAATGGAAATATGTTGCCATTTTAACGGATACCATCGTCTTTTTATTCAAGAATAAATACTTGTGCTAAGGTCAGCCTCAGCATGCAACAGAACATGCCACCTGCTCTAATTTAGAACATAATCATGTGAATCTTGTGTGTGGCTCAAACTGTGGTGCTGCCTTGCAGTGAGTATTGTTTACATGTATGTAAACAATGTATGATATATGTATTAAATTTCCTCAGATATCCTGAACAAAACAGTAAAGTTGAATAAGCAAAAAAGTTTAATCAGTTCTATATGATCAGAATTTGCGAAAGTACGATTGATTGTTGACTTATGTGTTTCTGTGAATGTTGCAGATGGTCTTACAGACTGTGTTGATCCTGACTGTTGTCAGCAGTCCAACTGCAGTAGTAAACCCTTTTGTCAAGGAGCTCCTGATCCACTCACTTTGCTCCAGCAGAGCCGAAACCAGCCAGATTCAACTCCTCTGTCCAAGCACACCTTCTTTCAGCGAGTCCGCTTCCTCTTGGGCAAGGCTAGCACACACATTCTGTATGGAGAAATGCCTTTTGATGCCAGGTGCGTGTATGTACAAACATAAGCATTCACATACATCACACACATACCATTCAAACACCTCATTGTCTACAGTATTTCATACATACTCTCAACACATAAAATGAGATTGTTTTGTATTTATGTGTACAACCCTGGCTGTGGGTGGGAAAGAGGACTCGGGAGACAGGTGACTTTTGACAAAACTTTGTTCTTGTGTTTATTTTTCACTGTGCTTTTCAGTGCACTTTCAAAAAAACAAAAAACAACCCACCAGAAAAGGGACCGTCACTAGCTTGGAGCTGTTGCCTGTTCAAGTTCAAGGTTCAAGATCATGCTCTGTGTGTGTGTGTGTGTGTGTGTTTCCAACTATGCCACTCTCTTGTCCTCTGGTTACAGCAGTTTTTGAAAGCATAGAGAAACACGCATAAGTAGCCTGTTTGTAATAAGGCACAGGTGAGGATCATCATGTGTTTCCTGCTGGGTCTCCCACCTCCTCTCGGTCCACTGCTGGCACTGCGCAACTGCCAGACTCTGTTAGAAGGTCCCTCCTTCCAATTTTCCCTAATAACGTCTAAGACGGCATGAGGCTTGTGCCCGTGCAATAATACAAATGGGGAAAACCCCGTGGAGGCTTGTGGGACCTCTCGTGCTGCAAATAACAGGGGTTTTTAACCCAATTCTGAGCATCACCATGAACGAACTTATGCATCATATTTTTAAAGGTTTGATTAAACTGTTTTATCAAACAGTTTTATTAAACTTTTTTATGTTGCCTGTCCATTTGTGGATGAAACACTGGTGCAAATCGATTTACTTCCTAATAATTCATGCAGTTTGTGAAGGGTGCATGACATAAAAGATGTGCCCTGGTGAGTAAGGATCTCTTTCAGGATCCCGACTTGGGAGATAACTTGGAAGAATGTCTCTGCAATACCACGTGTTGAGAGGTTGCGATGAGCCATGGCTTCCATGTATCGTGTTGCGTAGTCTACTAAATTAGCACAAAGCAATGCCCTTGTGCAGACTGTTCTAATTCCCTGATGAGGTCAATGCCAATTCTTTTGAAGTGGAACTTGATTAATGGAAGTGTACACAATGCTGCTTTTGGTGTGGCCAGCGGATTCACCAGCTGACATTCGCAGTGTGCTGCACACCTGTGAATTTTGTTGTGAATGTCCAGCCAATAGAAAAGGGCCATGATCCAGTATAGTGTTTTATCCTGCTCCAAATGCCCAGCCATGGGATTATGATAAGCCTCATGCAGCAGTAGTTTCCTACTGCTCTTCGGTACTAACAATCGGTTCGTCTCTTACTTGATTTGAGTGTCCTGCGTCACTCGATATAACCTACTAGATACTGAATTCAGGGGGGCCAGTTTTAGGTAGGTAGCTGGCACTTTAAGGACAGACAGAGTGGAGGGGTAGAGAGAGAGAGAGACACAGAGAAAAAGACCTCGAAGAGCTCCAAAAGATCTCTCAATGCCTCAGCTGGAGGCATGGCTGGTTGCAGCAGCATCTGGAGCATCCGTCAGTTCTCGGCCTGCTCCTGATGTTGCATCTGGTGGAGTTTGAAGAGGTACTTAACGGACTCACTAAGTGGAGAATTTACTATGACTGTGTCTGGTACCTTCTCCCTGGTTTAGGCACCACTGCACAACCCTAGCATATGTGGTTGGGAAAGAGTACTTGGGAGACAGGCAACTGTTGACAAAGGTTGATGCTCACATTTATTTTTCACCAAGCTTTTCAACGCAAACTCAACCAAACAACAACACAACTGAAAAGTGGCCATCACTAGCTTGTGGCTTTCTCCTTGTTCAAGTTCACTTTTCACGTTCACACTCTGTGTGTGTGTGTTTTCCCCCTATGCAACTCTCTCTCTCTGGTTATGGCAGTTCCTCAAAGCACAGAGGAACACACATAACTAGCCTATTGGTAATAAGGCACAGGTGAGACTCATCACACGTTACCTGCTGGTCCCCTGCCTCCTCTCTGTCCCCAGCCAACACTTGACCATTCCCCCGCTGCCACCTTATGCTTTATGGTAGTTTGTGCTTAGTGAAAATAAATATGTCACTGTAAATTTTAAACAGAGCCTCTCTTCCAGCCCGAGAGAAGAAAAATGGTGGCAGCATCTTTTTATAAACCACACAGGCTAGAGAGAGACTTTCTAAAGAGTGAAATGCATTTCTTTAAACCCGGTCCCACCCATGCTGCTTAATAAACAAATACATTAATTAAACAGCCTGTGTTGGGGCAAAATCAATTGCAGTATGCAAATTGGTGACTGCAGAGCATTTTTCTCACACATTCTGCAAACATCTAGAAAGATACATCTTGCTTTCAAATATTTTGATTCATTACATTGGTTTTTATTTTGTATGTTTTTATTTTGAAAGGCAGATTTTTTCCTCAAATACAGACAATGAAACACAGTAATTATATCTGAGATTAAATATGCATAATAAGATTTATTATGAAAATGCAGTATGCATGAAATGAAAGTGATAATTATAATCAAGTCCTTGCATAAGATTGAAACCCTTACCTTATAGATCTTAAACTGTGCTTACAACCCTAATAAAAATTATTTTTATATAATTACCATAGACTGAGTAGGTGAGGTGACAACTAATGGCTTATAGATTGTGGTGTAGTAATTTGTTTAAAATTTTAAACACAGAACAGAGGAAGCAACAACAAATGAGCAGGAGCATCAAAGCCATCATCCCCCCCTCTCTTGACCCCTTCCAATTCACATGTCAGGCCAACCGGTCCACCGATGATGCAATTTCCACTGCTCTCCACTCAGCTCTCTCTCACTTGGAAACAAAAGACGCTTATGTGAGAATGCTGTTTCTAGATTTCAATTCGGCATTTAACACCATCATCCCACAGCAGTTAATACAGAAACTGGACCGGACTGGCATCAACATCTCCCTGTGCAATTGGCTGCTGGACTTTCTCACTGGAAGACCACAGGCAGTTCGGGTTGGCAATAACACATCCGGCACTATTACATTGAACACAGGAGCACCACAAGGATGTGTTCTCAGCCCCCAGCTCTTCACCCTGCTAACCCACGACTGCACACCAACCTCTTCATAAAGTTTGTGGACGATACAACAGTGGTAGGTCTCATCAGCAACAAAGATGAGACAAACTACAGGAATGAGGTGCAACAACTGGCCATATGGTGCACCAACAACAATCTCTCCCTAAACATTGAGAAGACAAAGGAGATTGTTGTCGACTTTCGGAGAGCACACACCCAGTACCCTCCTCTGGGGTGTGTGCTCTCCTCTGGGGTTTCTGGGTGTGCACATAACACTCCTGGACCACCAACTGACTAAGAAAGCACAACAACACCTCTATTTCCTCCGCAAACTGAGAAGAGCCAGAGTCCCGACACCCATCATGTACTCATTCTACCGTGGCACCATTGAAAGTACCCTGACCAGCTGCATCACTGTGTGGTTTGGGAACAGCACTGCTCAAAACCAGAAGACACTGCAACGCATAATGAATGCAGCAGGAAAAATCATCAGTGCCACATTACCTTCCCTCACAGACATTTACAACACCCAATTAACCCGAAAAGCACTCAGCCTAGGGCGGGACCCCACCCACCCCTTGCAAAGCCTCTTTAGTATTCTGCCATCGGGGAGGAGATTTCGCAGC
The DNA here is from genome assembly GCA_022985145.1 of Pangasius djambal. Taxonomy (NCBI): domain Eukaryota; kingdom Metazoa; phylum Chordata; class Actinopteri; order Siluriformes; family Pangasiidae; genus Pangasius; species Pangasius djambal. Next base: position 10,205,959 of record CM040981.1, on the reverse strand, counting down.
CTCCAGTCCCGAACCACAAGACTGAAGAACAGCTTCAGCCACCAGGCTGTCCGAAAGCTGAACTCTCTCCCCTCTCTGCCCTCTGCCCTAAGAGTCACTGAACTGTAACCCCCCCAACGCGTGCCCAACTGCTGCTCTCTCTTGTTTTGCACTAAAATGTAAATATCTACACACTCACATGTGCCGTGAATGTCTATAGTGTACATATTGTATTTTATTTTACTTTTTTTTATTACTTACCTTGTTATGTTAGTGTCTCACACCATGGGTCTGAGGGAAACGAAATTTCAATCCTCTGTGTGTCCTGTACATATAGCGGAATTGACAATAAAGTTTGACTTTGACTTTGACTTTGGAAGCTTGAATGCATTTAAAAATCTAGATTTTGTGAGCCCATAATCTTGCTGTGGACACAGAAGTCATTAAATTTTGAAGGTCTTTATAGCTGGAGGTGAGTTTTGGTGTTAAACTCAAGAACACAGACAGAGCTTGAATGTAACTTGCAACATACACAATGGCCACCTGCCTAATACTGTGTAGGTCCCCCTTCTTCCACCAAAACAGCCCTGACCTGTCGAGGCATGGACTCCACAAAACCTCTGAAGGTGTTCTGTAGTATCTGGCACCAAGACATTAGCAGCAGATCCTCTAAGTCCTGTAAGTTGTGAGGTGGGGCCGCCATGGATCAGACTTGTTTGTCCAGCACACCCCACAGGTGCTTGATCAGATTGAGATCTGGGAAGGCCAAGTCAACACTTTGAACTCTGTCATGTTCCTCAAACCATTCCTGAAAAAATTTTTTGCAGTGTGGCAGTGTGCATTATCCTGCTGAAAGAGGCCACTGTTGCCATGAAGGGGTGTACTTGGTCTGCAACAATGTTTAGCTAGGTGGTATGTGTCAAAGTAACATCCACATGAATGCCAGGACCCAAGGTATCCCAGCTGAACATTTCATAGAGCATAGCACTGCCTCCGCTGGCTTGCCTTCTTCCCATAGTGCATCCTGGTGCCATATCTTCCCCAGGTAAGCGACGAAAATGCACCCAGCCATACACATGATGTAAAAGAAAAGATTCATCAGACCAGGCCACCTTCTTCCATTGCTCCGTGGTCTAATTCTGATGCTCACATGCCCATTGTAGGCACTTTTTGTGGTGGACAGAGGTCAGCATGGGCACTCTGACCGGTCTGCAGCTATGCAGCCCCATACGCAGCAAGCTGCGATGCACTGTGTGTTCTGACACCTTTCAATTATAGCATTAACATATCACAGCATTTACATTTTCAGCAGTTTGTGCTACAGTAGCTGTTCTGTGGTATCGGACCAGACGGGGTAGCCTTCGCTCCCCACGTGCATCAGTGAGCCTTGGGTGCCCATGACCCCATTGCCAGTTCACCAGTTGTCCTTCCTTGGACCACTTTCTCATTTTTGCTGCTTCCAACACATCAACTTTGAAACTGACTGTTCACTTACTGCCTAATATGAGATACTCAATGTTATTCACCTTCACCTGTCAGTAGTTTTAATGTTATCGCTCTGTATATATATCCATCCATCCATTTTCTGTACCGCTCCTACACAGGGTCTGGAGCCTGAAAATTCCCCGGATCTCAATCCAGTGGAGCATATGCAGGATGTGCTGGACAAACAAATCTGATTCATGGAAGTCCCACCTCGCAACTTGCAGGACTTAAAGGATCTGCTGCTAATGATGTCTTGGTCCCAGATACCACAGCACACCTCCAGAGAATATACTGTATAATATATATATATATATATATATATATATATATATATATATATATATATATATATATATGCACTTTGTTAACTTTGCACAGTGGTACTATTTGCACTTCTGGTAGATGCTAAATTACATTTCATTGCTGAGTACCTGTGAAATGACAGTGAAGATCTATCTATCTATCTATCAATACAAAAGGGTTGTTGAGCACTTGAATGGCTGGTGATTCTAGTACTGTTTGCAGTTTTAAGAATTTAGCTTCAGCAATTTAACAGTGTTCTTTTTGCTTTATTATTTATTTGTTTGTTTGTTTGTTTGTTTACAGGACTTAAAGGATCTGCTGCTAGTGTCTTTATTTGCTTGTTTGTTTGTTTGTTTTTACAGAACGTTATTATACAATTTATTCAGCTTATTATTTAGATTATACTTATTGTTTATATTATACTACCTTATTTAGCTACAGTTATACAATTGGAGTAGCTCATTTACAATTTCAGATAATGTGTGAGTTGACCATGCTTTCCTAAAGCAGAAAAAATATAATTCTAACAAAAAGGAAACATCAGTGTTTCACTGACACCAAAATGATGTTTAGTAAGAACTCTGTTTCAAATGTATTCTTCCATATCTTCTGATTTAGTCAAGTGGCTGTGGTGCGAGGGCAGGTGGTGACAGTAGATGGTACCCCTCTGGTTGGGGTCAATATCACCTTCCTTGAGCACCTTGAGTATGGATTCACCATCAGTCGGCAGGATGGCAGGTAGCACTTGGCACTTTTTTTTTTTTTTATAATAGTCTGCCATTATTTTCCATTCGGCTCGAAATAGATTTTGCTTTTTAAAAATGGAACAATATGTGAATGGCTCAACTTCTATTGAACCTGAATGCAGTGAATTAAGTAATTTCAATGTTTTTACCTGAATTTAATGAGAAATTTTAGCCCCTGTTATATGGCCTTCATGTCTAGTTTGCACTCAGTACACACACATCCATCAGGAGGAGCCCTAATCATGTCATCATGAGGATGTGTTTTAGATAGAGACTACAAAGCACTTCTGTAAGTCAGCTGTAAATGTAATCATGTGAAGATCTTGTATATAAGTCCATAAGTTTTTGGACAGTGACACAATTTTCATAATTTTGCCTCTGTGCACTGCCACAATGGATTTGAAATGAAGCAATCAAGATGTGATTGAAGTGTAGACTTTCAGCTTTAATGCTGAAAAGGGTTTAACAAAAATATTGCATTAACCATTTAGGAATTATAGCCATTTTTCGCAGGGTCCCTCTATTTTCACAGGCTCAAAAGTAATTGGGCAACTAACAGTCATAAATATTAGGATTATTTGTAATACTTGGATGTGAATACTTGCAGTCAGTGACTGCCTGAAATCTGGAACCCATCAAACATCATAAAATGCTGAGTTTCCTCCCTTGAGATGCTTTGACAGGCCTTTACTGTCTTCAGTTGCTGCTTGTTTGTGGGTCTTTCTGCCTTCAGTTTTGTCTTCAGTAAATGAATAGCATGCTCAATTAGGTTGAGGTCATCGGACATTTAAGAACATTAATTTCTTCATTCATTTGACTTAATCTGAGAAGAAAATATAGCTATATACTCTTCAGAATTCCTTCTGCTACTTCTATCAGCAGTGACATCATCAATAAACACCAGTGACCCAGCTCCATTGGCAGCCATACATGCCCATGCTATAACATTTCCTCCACGTGTTGATGACAGGTGACGTGGTGTGCTTTGGATCATGAGCCTTTCCTTTCTTTCTGCATACTCTTTTCTTCCGATCCTTCTGGTACAAGTTAATCTAGTCAGAACTGGTCAGGCTTTTTAGAGGTTTTTTTTAAGCAAAGTCTAATCTGGCTTAATCGCTGAAGTGATTTCTGTGTGTTGTTTGATTTTCAGTCCGGTTTCAGAAAACAACATAGTACTATTACTGCTGCATAGTACAGCCATAGACAGTAAAAAAGACTTGTTCAGCACTTTTCCTTGATCTTTCTAAAGCTTTTGACACAGTTGACTACTGCGTCTTTTAAAACGGCTTCATGGTATTGCGTTATCCAATCAAACTGTTGGTTGGTTTGCTAATTATCTTTCCAACACAACCCAGTGTGTACAGATCGAGGGTTTAAAGTCATCTGTGTTACCAGTTATCAAGGGAGTTCCTCACGGGTCAATTTTAGGTCCAATTTTATTCTCACTATATATAAATGATATTTGTGACAATATTCCTAATACTCAGTATCATCTCTATGCTGATGATTCAATTATTTATTGTACTGCATCTTCTGTCTCGCAGGCATTACAATATTCACAGTCTGCTTTGGACCTGGTCCAGTTTTGGTTACAAAAAATTAAATTGGCTTTAAACGCAGATAAAACCAAACTAATGCTCTTTACAAATACAAATGTTTTGTCACCAAACCTTATTGATATAGTAACTTTTAAAGGCAATAAAATTGAATTGGTTACAACCTATAAGTACCTGGGAATTGTCCTTGATAACCAGTTGACATTCAAGCCACATATTGATCATATTTTTCTTAAACTTAAATTAAAATTATGTTTTTATTTTAGAAATAAATATTCTTTTCTTATCAGTGCCAGAAAGTATTTGATATCTTCAACATTCTTACCTATACTTGACTTTGACTATGGTGATATTATATATGCATGCCCCAGTTCAATACTTGAGAAAATTAGGCACCCTTTATCACAGCGCTTTACGTTTTGTTACTGGTTGTGATTATATAACCCAACACTGCTCTCTTTATGCTAAGGCTGAACTGCCGCCTGTGGACTTACGACGGCGCTCACACTGGTACTGTTTTATTTATAAATCTATATGTTGTTTGTTACCTAATTATTTGTCATCCATCAGTTCTGTAAAAAACGGACATTACAGTCTTTGCACAGAGGACATTTTTCATCTTATTGTTCCCTATGTTAGAATTGAGCTGGGGGAAAAAGATTTTAAATTTAATGCCCCTACAACATGGAACAACTTACAGGAACACTTAAAGCTTACTGTGCTCCCTTCGCTGGTCGAATTTATGGCACTTATAAATAATTTTGAGTACATCCATATTGGATGTTGCTTCTGTGATACTTGACTCTTTTACTATGTATTTTTCTATTTCTTTTGATTGATTTCTATTTTTACACTAATTCTTCCCATCTGGTGTTTTTATTTATTTATTTTTTTTGTTGTTGTTTGTTTGCTTAATTGTTGTTATTGTGTTAATTGTTGTTGTGTCTTTCGCTGCCTTCTTGGCCAGGTCACTCTTGTAAAAGAGATTTTATCTCAATGAGTTTTTATCCTGGTTAAATAAAGGTTACTTACTCACTTACTTACTTAATTTTCTGTTCTCAAGTGTTACCAGTGATTTGCATCTTGAGGTAAACCCTCTATATTTACATTCATTGAGGTGTCTCTTGATTGTAGGCTTTGACAATGAGGGGTTTTTCTTAAACAAGGAAAGAATTCTATATTCATCCACTTTAGTTGTCTTCCATGGCCTTCCAGGCCTTTTGGTGTTGCTGAGCTCACCAGTGCATTCCTTTTTAAAAATGTAACAAATTGTTAATTTGGCCACTCCTAAAGTTTCTGCTGTCTCTGTGATAGGTCCGCTTTGTTTTTTCAGCCTAATGATGGCCTCCTTCACTTGCATCGACATCTCTTTGGACCGCATTTTGAGAGTTCCCACGAACAGCTACCAAATGCAAATTCAGTGCATCTCCTTAATCTGTCATGAAATAATAAGGAAACATGCTATTAAACTGCTTATCAGTCAATTATTCAATTACTTTTGAGCCTGTGAAAATAGGGGGACTGTAAGGCTGTAATTCTTACAATTCGTGCAATAATGGACCTGGCTGTATATGTCAATTTGCATAAATAATGTTTAGGTGCTAAGAAGTGAGATGATATTATTGATAGTGATTGATTGATTGATATTGATATTGATAGTATTGTAACATAAATGTTACTACTGTATTGAATTAAAAATAAAAAAAAGCCTTGTTCAATGGAATATGTACTGCTAAGTAAAAAGGTAAGCAAGAAGAAGGTAAATAACAAATGGTAAATAAATTTCTTAATGCTAGTTCACTTTTCTGGACACACTTCATTTGACATTTGCATTATTTTGTCTTTCTTGTCCAGTTTTGACCTTGTGGCACCAGGGGCTGTCTCTGTGACTCTGGTGTTCCAGAGGCCACCTTTCCTTACACAGAGACGCACAATATGGCTGCCTTGGAACAACTTCCTGGTGCTGGACAATGTGGTCATGGCTGAGACGGAGGTTGTGCTCCAAACCTGTGATGTGAGGAACTTCATCAGCCCTTATCCCATTTTGATGCCTTCACCACTTACCAGATACACAGGGGAGTGTGCACTTCGGGGACCAGTCATCCCAGAACTACAAGTAAGCTTATTTTGTGCAGTTTACCCTTGATAGATGATGAAACAATATACAGTGAGGTCCGGACGTATTTGGACAATGACAGAGTTTCTGTGATTTTGCCTTTATACACCACCACAATGGATTTTAAATAAAACAATCAAGATGTGATCGAAGTGCAGATTTTCAGCTTTATTTTAAGAGGTTCCACAAAAATATGGCATTTGCCATTTAGGAATTACAGCCATTTTCAGCAAAGTACCTCCAATTTCAGGGGCTCAAAGGTATTTGGACATAATTGTAAATATAACCATAATTTTAATACTTGGATGAAAATCATTTGCAGTCAATGACTGCCTGCAGTCTGGAACCCATGTTCTCAAAACTCAAATTCTGAGTTTCCTCCCTGGAGATGCTTTGCCAGGTCTTCACTGCAGCCACCGTGAGTTGCTGCTTGTTTGTGGGTCTTTCTGCCTTCAGTCTTGTCTTCAGTAAGTGAAAAGCATGCTCTATTGGTTTGAGATCAGGTGACTGATTTGGCCATTGAAGAATATCCCATTTCTTTGCCTTCAAAAAGTCTGGAGTTGCTTTCGCAATAAGTTTAGGGTCATTATCCACCTGCACTGTGAAGCAGCGTCAGTTTTGTAGCATTTGGCTGAATGTGAGCAGAGAGTATAGCCCTATACACCTCAGAATTCATCTTTACTTCTGTCAGCAGTCATATCATCAGTAAACAAAACTGAGCCCATTCCATTGGCAGCCCATGCCATAACACTTCCTCCAGCATGTTTGACACATGATGTGGTATACTTTGGATCATGAGCTCTTCCTTTCTTTTCCAATACTTTTCTCTTTCCATCATTCTGGTACAAGTTAATCTTGGCTTCATCAGTCCAACGAATCTTATTCCAGAACATGGGAGGCTTTTTTAGATGTTTTCTGGCAAAGTCTAATCTGGCTTTCCTGTTCTTAAATGTTACCAATGGTTTGCACCTTGTTCTAAACCCTCTGTATTTACATTCATGAAGGCGTCTCTTGATTGTAGATTTTGACAATGATACCCCTACCAAGTATTCTCTGTAGTCAAGTATTCTTGACTTCTTTTGATGTTGTGAAGGGTTTTTTCTTCACCAAGGAAAGTTCCGCGATCATCCACTTTAGTTGTCTTCCGTGGTCTTCCAGGCCTTTTGATGTTGTTGAGCTCAGTGCTTTCTTTCTTTTTAAGAATGTACTGTCGTGGAAATCTAGAAAATAGAGGTAAATAAATTCAGCAGACAAGGTTGAGCAGAAGAAGCAAGAGTATAAAATTTATTGCTGCAGCAAGATGTCC
>CM040981.1:10175597-10190796 GCA_022985145.1 Pangasius djambal | reverse complement strand
CTTTGTTTATTGCTTTGACTGTTCTGTTAATGTTCTTCTATCGCGGATGAGAGAGGACGTTAGCGCCTCGCATGGCTGCTTTAAGGACCTCTTCTCTCCTTATAGGGGGAAGATGTGACCCGTCATTCCATTCATCTCGTTGTAGAAATACAATGACAATAAATGCTATCTATCTATCTATCTATCTATCTATCTATCTTAGGTAAAGTATCCTGTTTGTTCCCTTGACAGGTGTGTCCAAACTTTTGACTGGTAGTGTATTTCAATTTCATACAGCTAGAAATAATGATTTGACTCTGTTAAATTATGTATCCTTGAATGACAAGTATCATCTGAGAAACATTTTGGGTATTGGTTTTTAATAAATAATGAAGTTAAAAACAGTGCCTGTGGTAGACTTGTGTATTCTAGTGTAGAAAATCCACAAGGAGAATGAAAAGTGAGCCTCCCAGGAAGCGCAAAGTCTGCTGGATGCCTAGGGGGCACATGTACGAAACAGGGGGCCAAAATGAAACAAATCAAAGCCCTCGGCTAACAGTGCCAAACAAGCCTGATAGGAACGCCCTAAGCAGCTCTTACTTATCTTACAGACTCTTATCTCTCTATGCGGCAACATGTTTGCATACAGTTTGCATAAATTAATAGAGTGTTGATGGCAGCAAAATGACGAGCCATAACGTCATATTCCCCCCTCTGGCTTAGTGCTGGTAAGATTTGTCCTTTTTTTTACATTCTTACTGCCTTCGTTCAAATGTAAGATAAAGGACAAAGGGGAAGAACAAGGCAGAGAGAAAGAGAAAATGAAGGCTGCTTTAGTTTGAAAGCTGCTGCCTCCGTCTTATGTAGTGTTTTTTTTAAGCTGCAACTCTACTGAAGGGCTGAATGTCCTGTCTTTGTTCATCTCTGCCTGCCCTTTAATTACTGATATTAGCCAAGCTTTGGAAAAGAGCTGTTTGAAAAGCCTGAAAATCAACCTTTTTTTCATAACCAAATTCAGTCAGCAATTTATTTACCCTCTCCCTTATTATAAATTATAATTTATATATATATACACACACTCCTGAACAAAATCTTAAGACCAGGGGTATTAGCATTTATTCAAGTATTCGCATTTCGCGCTGGTGGATCATAACCAGGTTGTAAGAACTGCTTCAAAATGTCAAAAGAAGAAAAAGGAGCAAGAGACAAAAAAACAGATATTGGCAATTTATTGAAAACTGCATTTAAACTCAAACAGGCTGTTCATCAGCTGATCAAAAGTTTAAGACTATAGCCCAAAAATACCCACAACAGAGCTAAAGGTGTCAAAAAAAGGACTCCGTAGTGAGTAGCCCCACCGTTCTTGGTGATAACTTCAAACACTCGTTTCGGCATGCTTGATGCAGCTGTTTCCAGGAGGCTGGTGGGAACGTTGCTCCATGTGCTGAAGATGGCTTCACGAAGGGCATCCACAGTCTGGACCTGACGTCCGTTTTTGTAAACTTTCCTTGCCATCCATCACCAAACATTCTCAAGGGGATTTAGATCAGGGGAACACGCAGGATGGTCCAGAAGTGCAACGTTATTGTCCTGGAAGAAGTCCTTCGTCAGGCGGGCGTTGTGAACTGCAGCGTTGTCCTGTTGAAAGACCCAGTCATTACCACACAGACGAGGGCCCTCAGTCAAGAGGGATGCTGCAACATGTCCACATAGCCAGCCACCGTTTGACGCCCCTGCACAACCTGAAGCTCCATTTTCCCATTGAAGGAAAAAGCACCCCAGATCATGATGGAGCCTCCTCCACTGTGCCGCGTAGAAAACATCTCCAGTGGGATCTCCTTGTCATGCCAGTTGGAAGCCATCAGGACCATCCAGGTTAAATTTTTTCTCATCCGAGAATAAGACTTTCCTCCATCTTTCAATGTCCCATGTTTGGTGCTCCCTTGCAAATTCCAAACGGGCAAGTTTGTGGTGTGGGAGGAGACGTGGCTTTCAAAGACGTTTTTTGTTCTTTAAGCCCTTCTCTTGCAGATGCCGTCTTATGGTTATTGGGCTGCAGTCAGCATCAGTAATGGCTTTAATTTGGGTTGAGGATCGGCCTGTGTCTTCACGGACAGCCCGTCGGATCCTCCGGCTCAGTGCAAGTGAAATTTTTTTGGGTCGACCACTTGATTTTTTTTGTCCCATAACTCTCGGGATCTATTAAGAAATTTAAAATGACTGTCTTTCTGCATCCAACCTCGGCAGCAATGGCACGTTGCGAGAGCCCTTGCTTGTGCAGCTCAACAATCCTGCCACGTTCAAAAACAGAAAGCCTTTTTGTTTTTGCCATCAGGAGATCATGACAGTGTGACTGTCTGAAGGACAGTGACATTAAAGCCATATTTTTGCACAGATTTTAATTTTTAAAGGCTATGGTCTTAAACTTTTGATCAGCTGATGACCAGCCTGTTTGAGTTTAAATGCAGTTTTCAATAAATTGCCTACTCTCTATTTTTTGTCTCTTGCTCTTGTTTCTTCTTTTGAAGAAGTACTTACAACCTGGTTACGATCCACCAGTGCGAAGTGTGAATACTTGTAATATATTCCCTGGTCTTAAGATTTTGTTCAGGAGTGTATATTTATTCATTTATTCATTCATTTAAAAAAAATTCAACCACAGCACAAAAAATCACAACCTATTTTTAAAAATGGGTTTTAGTGAAAATTTATATTCTTGCCTATGCTGAAGAGTTAATAAAAGCTCTCAGGCTCCTGGGCTTTTTTTTTACTTCCTCAAGCAGCTTCTTGACTCGTCGAGGACGCAACATAATACTCCTCTATCACAGGCTGGCTTGTCTGGTTGGGTGAGTAGAAGCAGGGAAGGGGATGGCAGGGATATGTGCAGAACATTATGTCCTGTCAAAACACTAATGAATTATTTATTACTTGATGCAAGGGCAAACACCTGTGGGGAGGGGGTAGATAGAAGAGGGTTTGCTCCACTGAGAGATCAGCCAGAGCAGGACGCATTAGACTGGGCTCTAAAATGACACATGCACAGCCTTGAACATACACCACAGAGCCTCACATATACACACACGCAGCATACAGCCAATGATCTCAGCAGGGAAGTTGGCCATCCATGCAGATCAGCCGGGGGAGGTAGGCTGGCTCCAAATTAACCTCTGATTAACAGTACTGACCCTATTACAACATGCATACAGTAATTAGAATAAACCATACTAATTTCTCTTACCCTTTTGATAGTGAGGTCTAGTTAATACACCAACAGTAGTGAATGTATGTAATGGTTATATATTATATTCCATGTTTTTGGTTTTTTTGTGTGTGTAATTGTTTGTGCTTGGGGATATCACACTAATGTTGGAGTTGGCTATTCTCTTGGCACCAGAAATTTGTACTGTTTTATTTGTGTCCTCACTGCTTTAGATGTGACAAGGGCTTTACTATGAAGTGCCAGGAAGGCCTCTTAATGTATTAATTTTTGATTATTCAGAGATCAGATCAAAGGTATTCTGAGCTGGCAGACTGCCACATGAATAGTGATGAACAAATCACAATGGGCTTCTTCACAGAAAAGAGTAGCAGGGGGCATTTTGGTTCCTGTATAGAACCGGCTAAATACTCTTGCTTCCAACAGTCTGCCATGCATCTTTCTAGATGAAAGGGGTTTGGTGTTTTCGCTGGATTAATAACTAATAATATTTATGAAGGACTTGGCAATTATTTAATTAAACATAATTTTGTGTGGCTCGTGTTACAGAGCACCAAGTGCACCAGCAATTAGCAAATTTCCCAATGTTCCTTTGCAATGGAACTATAATGGTGTCAATACATTTTTAATGGAAATTACTAACATACTAACTGTACACCTACAATTACCTATTTTTTCTCTCCCAATTGCTATCAGTAGATTAACTTTATTCTTGTTCAGGCATTTTATGACAACAGAGAGAAAATATCTGTAAATTAAGGTGAGGTTCAGTATCTAAATTCAAAGAAGAATGCGTGTTATATTCATATAGTCATATATTTCATTCTTTACATCCATCCAATACAGACTACACACCATGTAACAGTTATTTTTCTCTGATTTGACTATTTATATATCATAGCTCTCTAGCTATACTTGTGTGTTCACATTACAGTTTACTGGCACAGTCAGTTTACATTGGGATTGGATGCTGTCTCAGGCTCTATTGCTCTGTGACTGGCCAGAGTTCACAGAGTTCCCTGCTCTAACCAATCGGATTCAGCTCATCAGCTAATTGCTAGGACTCTAGTTGTTTTACCTCTGCCCTAAGGCTGAAACAACTAATTGACAAAATTTAATAATAATAAATATAAAAATTTAATAATAAATATAATTTACAATTATTCATTATTGATTAGTTGGTCTATAATTTAAAGCATGTTGTGGCACTTACTATGTCACCTCACGCCACAAGTAGTGTGTGTGTGTGTATATATATAAATATATATAAATATATATATATATATATATATATATATATATATATATATATATATATATATATATATATATATATATATATATATAGGTCAGGGACTTGTCTTTTATTTAAATTAAATCATTTGGTATTTAGTATTTTTTATACTAACTAATCAAAATAATCCATTAACCAAATAAATAACGACTTGCTTGCTGTACTCCTCTAGAATAGATATTCTTCTGAAAGGTTGATGAAGGCTCCTAATTACCTTTCCTGCCTCACATAGGAATCAAATGGACTGGAATTAAATAAAAAATTAGATCATTAAATTAGTGATTTGAATATGTTAATTTTTATTTTTTAATTTAACCATAGAGCTCATCAGTTTTTGGGGAAGCAGTCCTAGGTCATATCAGCTTCAGAGTCAGTGTGCAGAATATTCTTGCCCACCTGCTGTTTTGAAACCAACTAATGCAGCCTCAACCGAGGTTCATATATCCCGCAGGACTGTAATTTGAACTGCAAGTGATCATGGTTATTACAATAATGAGCAGCAGAAAGGTTAGATGAGCAACAAAAAGGTTGAAATTCTGAATCTTACTTGCAAACAAACCAGCTGCATGTATAGTGGCGCTAATTTAATCTTTATTCTGACATGTTGTGAAAAAGGAGCTGTAAATCTGAAAATATGGTGTTAATTATTAGCAAGATGAAATTGCTAGGTAGACAACCATTACAGTAATAATGTAACATATTTGGGCCACCTTTTGTCAATGTAGGTGCGTTTGGAATGGCCAACAGACCTGGCTATTAATCCCTTGGATAATTCCCTCTACATTCTGGACAACAACATCGTGTTGCAGGTGTCAGAGAGCCTTGAGGTGCGCATTGTAGCTGGCCGGCCAATCCATTGCCAAGTCCCAGGGCTTGATTACTCCCTGCTCAACAAATTGGCTGTGCATTCTGCTCTAGAGGCAGCTAAAGCCATCGCTGTGTCACACCAGGGTCTGCTTTACATTGCTGAGACAGATGAGCGAAAGATCAACCGCATCCAGCAGGTTACCACCAGTGGTGAGATTTCTGTGGTGGCTGGTGCTCCAGCCGACTGTGACTGCAAAATTGACCCCAACTGCGACTGCTTCTCTGGTAAGTGGACAGGAAGCCAAGAGTATGCTATTTACTGTAATTCAAAGATGTGGGGCAGGCCAGTGATATAAAACACCTGACCCTGATTGTCTTGTATAATAATAGGCACGTTCATTTAGGGCTGTATCCAGAGTTGGTGACCTGCATTCAAAATTCACATAATTATTTATGTAGTGAAAGTTCCCAGGATTCGAACTGGTCTTATGGAAGTGGTTAACTTGGACTTCATGGTGGCCCAGAAATTAAAATTACCTGCGTGTATTTCAAGCTTCCAAACATGCTGAATTTTTCTTGTGTAAAGCTCTAGGAAGTTTTTTAGTTGTGTTTAAACCACCATCTTTAGACAAGCTCTTTTCTTTAAACCCCCAAAAGATAAGGCAACAGACAATGTGAACTGGCAAATCATGTTGCATTTTTCCCTTTTTGCTGTCAATTCCAATATGATATAGCATAAAAGCAACAGACAATAAAAATACAATTTAGAGTAATATGATAAAATATGAATGTGATGTAGGCAAACATTCAAATGAACATCTAACAGTAGTTGTCTAATTTACTGTGAATATATGAAAGCTGACTGCCATGAACAGAATGGCCAAAGGATCACTGGCATGACAATCACATGATCAGTGCAAATTTCTCAATTTAACAGTATGAGTTCCACCCACATAGGCTGCCAGTCTGTGAAATAACACTTGATTCATCACATCCTATTTTAAATAGTCTAATAGTTTTTATCGGCTTTGATGAAAATGCTTTCTTCAGCGTGTGTGTGTGTGTATGTATGTATGTATGTATGTATGTGTATGTGTGTATATATATATATATATATATATATATATATATATATATATATATATATATATATATATATATATATATATATATATATATATATATATATATATATATACACACATATATATATACACATATATATATACATATATATAAACAGGATCTGTTAAAGTGTATGCACTATTTATTATTATTTATTTATTGTACTGATTAACTGATTATAGTGAGTATATATAAAAATTGTTTTGTTTTTTATTACCCAGTTCGATTATGCATTTTCTGTTATTTATGAAACGGTCATATGGAAATATGGAAAGATTGTTTGGGGTAAATTGTGCCATAAATAATTAAATAATAAATTAGTGTAATAACTGTTCCTACTGCTGTCTGACATCCACCTGAAATGCATGAGTACATCACATTTACTAAGATCAGATGAGCTGTACCTTTATTGATTCCCCATAGCAGAAATTCAATTTGACACAGCAGCACAAGTAAAGAATTTCCATAAATACCTATACAATAGAAATAATAAAATAGATGTGTGTGTATGTACATATGATAGAGTTCTATTTGTATGTACATGTGCAATATCTTTGGTATTTACTGAACGTACACCTGAGCCTCCTCAGCTCAGCATACCTCTTCTCAGTCACTGCCACCACACTGTCCAGTTCCATCACCACCACAGAGCTGGCTTTCCTCCCCAGCTTGCTCAGTTTGTTGGCACCAGAAGTCACAATGCCAACTCCCCAGCACACCACAGCAAAGAATAGAACACTGGCCACCACAGACTGGTAAAACATCCATAGAAGCCAAATTCACCAATGAAAGTACCTGAGCCTTCTCAGAAAAAAACATCCTGCTCTGTCCTTTCCTATAGAGGGCCTCAGTTTGGTCTGACCAGTCCAGTTTGTTGTTGAGTTTCTGAACAACGTAAGGTGACTCAGTTCATCAACCTTCTCACTGACAAAGCATTAACCTGAGATGGAATGAACCAGATCTTAAGGCTGTCTATCGCCACAGACTGAACCAAAACCACAGAGTTTTGTTGTTGTGACAAAGAGAAATCCCTGGATTCACTGATCGATCTCTCTATCCGCTTCGACCACCTAGTGTGCAACCGCCAAGTACTTGATGCAAACGAGGTCAAAGGCATGCAGGTTAGTCAGGCGAAACTCGCAGGTCCCAAACGTGAACGACGAAGGAGAGCTGGAATGTGTTTCTACTGCAGCAGCAACCAACATCAAGTATGTCAATGTCAAGTATTTCCAGTTCCTAGTCCTTTACCGACCATAAAGGGTGGCTCCAAATGGACGGCCTGAAGACCTGTTTGGATTGCTGGGGATGGTGCCACCTGGGGGCTGTGGAGATGGCTTGGGAATCACATATGGGGAGCTGTACTGTAATGGCTTGGAACTGCGATTGCTGTTGTGGCTTTGGGGCTGCGGTTGCCACGAGCAGCTTCGTACTCAGGACTCCATCAGTGGACAGTGGATAGATTTTAACCAACCGGACTTCTTGCGAAAAATGTGATGGTGCACAATTGGTTGCACAATTGCACTATTTGTCCTTATAGTACACAATAATAGAAGGGATTTATTTATAATCGCACTATCCGTTGCACCCAGATGAGGATGGGTTCCCTTTTGAGCCTGGTTCCTCTCAAGGTTTCTTCCTCATATCATCTCAGGGAGTTTTTCCTTGCCACCGTCGCCACTGGCTTGCTCATTAGGGATAAATTCAGTGATAAATTCAAATATTTACAATATATTTTTTGTGAATCTATTTATTTCTGTAAAGCTGCTTTGTGACAATGTCCATTGTTAAAAGCACTATACAAATAAAATTGAATTGAATTGAATGAAGGAGCAGGCTCCCTTTAATCAACGCCCGCCTTCAGCGAGTTTTTCCAAATATTTGGATATATTATATTATTATATTATATATATATTTCCAAAATATTTCCTCAAGCTTTCTCAATTCCTGATCATAAGCACTCTGAATGTGTATACTCTTACGCCACTAATTGATTCTGGTGCAGCAGGAAATTTCATAGACAGAACCATCACCAAAGAGCTCAAGCTCTACCTTCGACCTATCCAACACCCCTTCATATCCAAGCCCTAGATGGAGGCCCCATCGGAGGCGGTTCCATTATCCACAACACTGAGCCACTTCAACTTCAAGTCAGCGCCCTTCACCACAAAACTATCTCCTTTTTGATCACCGTCACATCCAAGTATCCCATCGTCCTTGGCATTCCATGGATGCAAAAACACAAGCCTCACATTTATTTGTGGAAAAGAATGCATTGTCTATCATGGTCTGAATCAGATCAAGTATCACTATCATCTGCATATGGGCCTTTCCACCCTTGAACAGCTTACAGAAGACAAAATATTCACTAAACTTGACCTGCGTAGTGCATATAATCTGGTGTGCCTCAGAGAGGGGGACGAATGGAAAATGGCTTTTAGCACCACCTCTGGCCACTGAGTATTGTGTCATGCCATATAGGCTCTCTTGCACCCCTTTGGTGTTCCAGTGTTTAATCAATGAAGTTCTCAGAGACATGTTGGGCAAATTTGTCATTGCTTATATTGGTGACATCCTGATCTATTCCCCATCCAAAGAAACCATGTTAACCACATCAAGCAAGTTCTATGCAGACTAAAGGACAATCAGCTCTATTTCAAAGGTGAGAAATGCAAATTCCATAGATCAATGCAAAGTAACAGCTGTAAAGGACTGGCCATAGCCTAACGCAGTCAAGGATTTACAACACTTCTTGGGGTTCGCCAGTTTCTACTGCCACTTCATTTGGGGCTTTAGCTCTACTGCTAGCCCACTAACCACCCTTGGGCCCCAAGAAGTTAAAATGGAATTCTGAGGCAGATCAAGCACTGGCACAGCTGAAAGAGGCTTTCACATCTGCCCGATTCTCCGGCATCCTGACCCCACTAAACGGTTTGTAGTTTGGTTGGATGCCTCCGATACTGGGCTCGGCCTGATACGTTTTCATCAGTGAGGTCAGCTGCCGCCACGACTGCTTCAACCACTCTTTGTTTGTTTTTGTTAATTGTTTTCCTTGTTCTGTTCACCATGGCTATTATCAGATATGATAGAAATTCTCTGTTTTTCTATTGGTTTACAATCCACTCACCTATTACTGTTTTAATACCATTTTTAATACAACATCCATGCTGGCTGAGTGAGATCCTAAGGAGAACCAAAGGATGCTCCCTGAAGCAGGGCCCCGAGGGAAACGAGCCTGCATCATTAACAGGCTGAGGTCTCACCATGCTCCCCTGCCTAGCATTCTGCTAGCCAACATCCAGTCACGACACCAAGCTTAACAACCTCAGGGCCAGGGTTAAGTTCCAGAGGTACAGTCGGGACTGCCACCTCCTCTGCTTCACCAAAACATGGCTGAACCCAGTGGTACCAGACCCTGATCTGCATTAAGTTGTCACCCAGTGAAATTAAATAATCACCAAACTATACCATTAGTTTGTGCTATGTTTGTGCTGATTTGTGCCGCAAAAATGAACATTTGTGCTGGTTTGGTGTTTGAGATATTAAACATATTTTTTTTGCCTGTGTGACATCACTCTCCACCCCATGTTGTTCAAATAACTCCAAATAGGCACTGGTCATTTGTGCCATTAAAACAAACACTGTAACTATTTCCCTTCCTTAGATATAACAAGAATGTTTTCGGGAGTGGTGATGTCACTCTCCACCCCCTTTCATCTAAATCACTGCACACCGGTGCCATTTGTTTGTTCTCACTTTGTGCCAATTTGTGTCATTAAAATGAACATTGTATCTATTTCTTTTCCTTAAAAATAACACATATATTTCAGGGCAGTGATGTCAATCGCCAAAAAAAAAAGTTTAATATCTCAAACACCAAACCAGCACAAACGTTCATTTTAGTAGCACAAATCAGTACATTAAATGTATTCATCATCTCTGAGCATGACATAAGGAAGGCTTTCAGGATAGTGAAGACCAGGAAGGCAATAAGACCAGACGGCATCTCAGGTCGGTGCCTTAGATCCTGCACTGACCAGCTAGCACTCGTGTTGACAGACATAATCAACTTCTCCCTGGTACATTCAGTAATTCCCATCTGCTTTGAACAGTCCATTATCATTCCTGTCCCAAAGAAACCCCACCCGCCTGCCTCAGTGACTATTGCCCAATAGCTCTGACCTCAGTTGTGATGAAGTGCTTTGAAAGGCTGGTCAGAGACTTCATCACCTCTTCATTACCTGACAAACTGGACCCATTTTGGTTCACATACCATCCCAGTCGCTCAACAAATGATGCCATCACACACCTCCTACACACAGACCTGAGCCATCTGGACACCAGAAAGGGAAATTATGTTAAAATGCTGTTTGTTGACTACAGCTCAGCATTTAACAATATAATTCCCTCCAAACTCACCACCAAGTTGAAGCACCTGGGACTTGGCCCATCCTTGTGTCAGTGGACCTCCAATTTCCTGCCAGGCACACCACAAACAGTAGGGGTGGGCAGACATGTTTCACCCTCCCTCACCCTCAGCACTGGTCCCCCCAAGGTTGTGTCCTGAGCCCCCTGCTGTACTCATTATACACTTATGACTGTGTGGCTACTTCAATCTCTACCACCATTCTCTGATAATGATGATAAGGCCTACTTGGAGGAGATTAAAAGCCTGGTATTAAAAACTGGTGCCAGGAGAACAATCTCCTCCTGAATGTCAGCAAGACAAAATAGTTGATAGTGGACTTGAAGCAGGAGAGGAGCTATCACCCCCTTAAGACCCCCGGTGGAGAGAGTGGACAGTTTTCCGGTAACTTGGTGTTCACATCACACAGGATCTATCATGGTCCTGTCACATTCTGACGGGAAGCATCATGGCCTGGTTTTGGAACTGCAACAAGCAGGGTAGGTGGGCTTTCCAGAGGGTGTTGCCATCAGCTGAGCGCACCATCTGCACTGAGCTCCCTGACCTGCAGTCTTCCTACAGCAAGTGGTGCTGGACCAAGACCAGAAGGATAGTGAAGGACTTCTGCCATCTGAGCAATGGACTCTCTGTTGCGGTCGGGGAAGTACTTCCGCTCCCTGAAGGCCAACACAGAGAGAATGAGTAGGAGTTTCTTCCCCCAGGCCATTCGGGCCCTGAACCAGGACAACACCTAGGACTAGACTTTAGATTTGTTTGCACAACATCTGCACCCCCTACATTACTCTTAATATGCCCTGGGTCACTGGTGTTTACTGATGATGTGACTGCTCATAGAAGTAGCAGGATGAATACTGAAGTGTATAGAGCTATACACTAAACTGATAGGATGGTGCTTCACAGTACAGATGGATAATGACCCAAAACATACTAGGGAGCAAGTGAACAACAGTCAGTTCTTAACATTAATGTGTTGTAAACAGGAAAAATGGGCAAGCTTAAGGATCTGAGCGACTTTGACAAAGGACAAATTGTGGTGGCTAGACAACTCTGTCAGAGCATCTCCAAAACAGCGGGTCTTGTGGGGTGTTCCTGGTATGAAGTGGTTAGTTTCTACCAAAAGTGGTCCAAAGAAGGACAACCGGTGGGCTGGCGACAGGGTCATGGGTGCCCATGGCTCATTGATGCACATGGAGAATGAAGGCTAGCCCATCTGGTCTCATCCCACAGAAGAGCTACTGTAGTACAAATTGCTGAAAAGGTTAATGCTAGCTATGATAGAAAGGTGTCAGAAAATACAGGACATCGCAGCTTGCTGTGTATGGGGCTGCGTAGCCGCAGACCAGTCAGAGTGCCCATGCTGACCCTGTCCACCACCAAAAGTGCTTACAATGTGCACATAAGCATCAGAACTGGACCATGGTGCAATGGGAGAAGTTGGCCTGGTCTGATGAATCACATTTTCTTTTACATCAAGGCAAGCCAACAAAGGAAGCTCTGCAATGTTCTCCTGGGTAAACTTGGGTCCTGGCATCCATGTGGATGCTATTTTGACACGTACTACCTACCTAAACATTGTTGCAGACCATGTACACCCCTTCATGGCAACAGTATTCCCTAATGGCAATGGCTTCTTTCAGCAGGATAATGTGCCCTGCCACACTCCAAAAATTGTTCAGGAATGGTTTGAGGAACATGACAGAGAGTTCAAGGTATTGATTTGTCCTCCAAATTCCCCAGATCTCAATCTGATCGAGTGTCTGTGGGATGTGCTGGTCAAACAAGTCCGATCCATTCCATGGACAACCCACCTTGCAACTTACTGCTCACATTTTGGTGCCAGATACCATAGCACACCTTTAGCACACACACACAGACACACACACACACACATATATATATATATATATATATATATATATATATATATATATATATATATATATATATATATATATATATATATATATATATTGCTCAAAAAAATTAAAGGAACACTTTGAAAACATCAGATCTCAATGAGGAAAATTATCATGTTGGATATCTATACTGATATGCACTAGGTAATGTGTTAGGAATGAAAAGATGCCACATCGTTTGATGGAAATGAAAATGAAAGCCTACAGAGGGCTGAATTCAAAGACACCCCGAAAATCAAAGTGAAAAAATGATGCAACAGGCTAGTCCATTTTGCTGAAATTTTAATTGCAGCAACTCAAAATGGTACTCAGTAGTTTGTATGGCCCCCATGTGCTTGTATGCATGCCTGACAACGTCAGGGCATGCTCCTAATGAGACGACAGATGGTGTCCTGGGGTATTTCCTCCCAGATCTGGACCAAGGCATCACTGAGCTCTTGGACAGTCTGAGGTGCAACCTGGCAGCATCGGATAGACCGAAACATAATGTCCCAGAGGTTTTCTATTGGATTTAGGTCAGGTGATTGTGGGGGCCATTCAATGGTATCAATTCCTTCATCCTCCAGGAACTGCCTGCATGCTCTTGCCACATGAGGCCGGGCATTGTCGTGCACCAGGAGGAACCCAGGACCCACTGCACCAACGTAGGGTATGACAATGGGTCCAAGGATTTCATCCCGATATCTAATGGCAGTCAGGGTGCCATTGTCTAGCCTGTAGACGTCTGTCCGTCCCTCCATGGATATGCCTCCCCAGACCATCACTGACCCACCACCAAACCGGTCATGCTGAACGATGTTACAGGCAGCATAACGTTCTCCATGTCTTCTCCAGACCCTTTCATGTCTGTCACATGTGCTCAGGGTGAACCTGCTCTCATCTGTGAAAAGCACAGGGTGCCAGTGGCAAACCTGCTAATTCTGGTGTTCAATGGCAAATGCCAGTCGAGCTCCACGATGCCGAGCAGTGAGCACAGGGCCCACTAGAGGACGTCGGGCCCTCAGGCCACCCTCATGAAGTCTGTTTCTGATTGTTTGGTCAGTGACATTCACACCAGTGGCCTGCTGGAGGTCATTTTGTGGGGCTCTGGCAGTGCTCATCCTGTTCCTCCTTGCACAAAGGAGCAGATACCGGTCCTGCTGATGGGTTAAGGACCTTCTACGGCCCTGTCCAGCTCTCCTAGAGTAACTGCCTGTCTCCTGGAATCTCCTCCATGCTCTTGAGACTGTGCTGAGAGACACAGCAAACCTTCTGGCAATGGCACGTATTGATGTGCCATCCTGGAGGAGTTGGTCCAGGTATCGCCTCATGCTACCAGTAGTGACACTGACCCTAGCCAAATGCAAAACTAGTGAAAAACAGTCAGAAAAGATGAGTAGGGATGAGTGGCCTCCACCTGTAAAACCATTCCTGTTTTGGGGGTCATCTCATTGTTGCCCATCTAGTGCACCTGTTGTTAATTTCATTAACACCAAAGCAGCTGAAACTGATTAACAACCCCCTCTGCTACTTAACTGACCAGATCAATATCCCCGGAGTTTAATTGACTTGATGCTATATTCTGATTAAAAAGTTTTCCTTTAATTTTTTTGAGCAGTGTATATATATATATATATATATATATATATATAATGATGTAAATACATCTATATATAAATGCAATTCCACAAATTTTTTGGACATCAATTAATTTTGGCCTTCGTGTACAATTCTACCTTCAAACTTTGGGAGGTGGGGTCTAGGTAGAGTGATAACAAATTGCAAGGAAAAAGGAAAAAAGTTATTCTGGTTGAGATGTTGGTCAATTCAAAGGCAGTTAATGCTTGGCTGAGTGAGAGGCTAGCTAACAGCATGTTAAACAATTCAAAACAAATGGGCTGGTCACTGTTTTAATATATATGCCTCAAATTTGATGGTCTAATTGGCAAGTCCTAGCCCTTGTTTTTTCCTTTTTTTTTTAACAAAAATAATGAGTAGATTTGTCTTCAGACATTTTCAGTTTATCCTTTGATGCCTGCTATGAAAGTACAGCCAGTATACTGAGACTAGGGATGTGTTGATGAGAATACTTGAGTACTGCCATAAAATGTATTGTTCCCCCTGACCCCCCCCCCCCCCCCCCCCCCCCAAAAAAAAAAAAAAAAAAAAAAAGATTAAAAATTAAACCTAGTAAATACTTCGGAGAGCTAGTACCATATAATCTATGCCTATATACACTATATTACCAAAAGTATTCGGCCACCCATCCAAATGATCAGAATCAGGTGTCCTAATCACTCGGCCTGGCCACAGGTGTATAAAATCAAGCACTTAGGCATGCAGACTGTTTTTACAAACATTTGTGAAAGAATGGGCCGCTCTCAGGAGCTCAGTGAATTCCAGCGTGGAACTGTCATAGGATGCCACCTGTGCAACAAATCCAGTCGTGAAATTTCCTC
>CM040981.1:10161321-10175497 GCA_022985145.1 Pangasius djambal | reverse complement strand
TTAGTTCCAGTGAAAGGAACTTTGAATGCTTCAGGATACCAAAACATTTTGGACAATTCCATGCTCCCAACCTTGTGGGAACAGTTTGGAGCGGGCCCCTTCCTCTTCCAACATGACTGTGCACCAGTGCACAAAGCAAGGTCCATAAAGACATGAATGACAGAGTCTGGTGTGGATGAACTTGACTGGCCTGCACAGAATCCTGACCTCAACCCGATAGAACACCTTTGGGATGAATTAGAGTGGAGACTGAGAGCCAGGCCTTCTCGACCAACATCAGTGTGTGACCTCACCAATGCGCTTTTGGAAGAATGGTCAAAAATTCCTATAAACACACTCCTCAACCTTGTGGACAGCCTTCCCAGAAGAGTTGAAGCTGTAATAGCTGTAATAGCTGCAAAAGGTGGACCGACATCATATTGAACCCTATGGGTTAGGAATGGGATGGCACTTAAGTTCATATGTGAGTCAAGGCAGGTGACCGAATACTTTTGGTAATATAGTGTAAGTTAGAAGATAAGTGCCTATCATCATTTTGTGGAAGTGTAAAAATATTTGATTTATTATTCACTATGTGTGGATGTCAGTCAAGATAGAATGATGAATAATGGAGTGTCATTTAAAAAGCTAGAAAAGAGATGTTTGAGGAAATACTAGTCAGTTTTTAATTTACCCGTAAGAGTTTGATATTATATATTAAATTGGTGGATTGCCTTAATCATTTGTATCAGAGAGAATAAATTGATTCGTAATGGCATTATTCATTTACCTCCATTCCATTTCCAGGGAATTTCCATTTCCAAATTAATAGTTGGCTTTACACAGTTTTATGAAGAGCAAATACATACGATGAAAGAAATGCCTGAGGGAAATGAAATGAATATCCAGAGCTCTTATTTTAAATGTTGTTTCTGATTGTGGCCACAGGTGATGGCAGCTATGCCCGTGATGCCCGCTTAGAAGCACCCTCCTCATTAGCAGTTGCACCCAATGGCACACTCTACATTGCTGACCTGGGAAATATCCGGATCCGCTCCATGAGCACCAACCAGCCGCAGCTAAATACAGCTGGAATGTATGAGATCGCCTCAGTGGTGGACCAGGAGGTCTACTTATTCAGCCACAATGGCATGCACCTTCATACCAAACATCTGATCACTGGTGATTTCCTATACAACTTCACCTATTCACCTGATCAGCACCTAAGTGCTGTGGGCAGTAGAGATGGCAGTGCCATCCATGTGCGGCGCGATGCCAATGGAATACCCCTTTGGCTAGTGGCACCCAGAGGTCAGGTGCACTGGCTCACCATCAGCAACAGCCGCCTCCTCAAGAGGGTCTCTGCCCAAGGCCATGACATCGCGCAGCTCACTTACCATGGCAACACTGGTCTCCTAGCAACAAAGACTGATGAGAATGGATGGACCACAGTATATGAGTAAGACTCAGCTTTTTAAATAATAACTCCACTGTGCCATTTAGGATTGCCCTCGTTTAGAAAAGTAGTCTTTAAAAGAGATGATGTGTGCATGCAATTGGTGTGGCTTCCCTTAATCAGAATATAGCTCTTAGACAATTCACAGTATTTCAGAATACTCTCTGAGCTTTGAGTGTCAGTGTGAGTTATCAGTGCCATCTTGTGGTGTCTTCAACTTAAATCACTTCAAGCCTCCATGTCAGAACTGCAGGTTACACTGGGAGCACCTGCTTCTTGATTTATGATTGCCAGGCATCCCAACAGAAATTCTGAAAAGTTTCAGCTCAAACGTTTGGCAAAAAGCGTCTTACCTAAAAATGACCTTTCAATAAATGTCCACAGTCCTTCATGAAAAGATTTCATTTGCCCTTTTGTGTTACATAAATCAGATCTGTGCTGCAGTGACTTTGCTGAGAAAGGCTTCTTATATGAATAGGTACAACAGTGAAGGACACATTGTCAATGTCACCTTTCCGACTGCGGAAGTCAGCAGTTTCCACGACAACATGGAGAAGTCAGTCCGGGTAGAAGTAGACAGCTCCAACTCAGAGAACTTCATTACAGTCACTAACTTTTCCTCCTCTGACACCATTTTCACATTTCGGCAAGGTATGTCTCTCAACCAGCGATGAGTTGTCATGTATAGTTTTACTATTGACTCCTCAAATCTATATAATGTGATTTATGTTCTTTGTGAATGTTGATATCTTCATAGTCCTTTGTTACAGTACCCTACAATAGCGTTTATTGTTGTCAAAATATTTTAATTATAATAACAAAATAGTACATCTTGTTGTATTTTGATATTTTACCAAGCACTAGACAATATCAAACACATTGCTAAGCTACACATTACAGGACATGCTATAAAAATAATTGTGTTTGGCTATTTAG
Source organism: Pangasius djambal (assembly GCA_022985145.1). Taxonomy (NCBI): domain Eukaryota; kingdom Metazoa; phylum Chordata; class Actinopteri; order Siluriformes; family Pangasiidae; genus Pangasius; species Pangasius djambal. The sequence continues at coordinate 10,173,126 of CM040981.1, read as the reverse complement.
CAGCATTTTGCAGTTTGGTATTTCATTGTTGGCAAAGTTTAGCAATCAATCAATAATAAAGAAATACTATGGAATGGTGTGTGTAGGGGGTAGACATTTGAGTTCTTTTGAATTTATCATTTATTGCTGCTTGCCCTTCTCCATCTTGATATTAAATGAAATATCCTTACTCTGAATACATGTTTAGTGTGCAGACAAGTCACCATCCTTAATTCTGAAGTGTTCTCAGAATTTAATATGCCAGGACTTCTTTCCCCAGAAGCCATTTTCCAGTTCATTAGCACAGACTATAGCCAGCATGAGTAGATTTTTTTATGACAAAGAGGTTGTGGCAGGACTGTTAGAGCAGATATTCCCCTTCTCTATGTTATTTCAGTAGCTTGCCAGTACATTTAGTACTTGGCTCAATATTGCAGGCAGAACTGTTGAAGGCCACTCCCAACTGTTGTACCCCAGATATGTCTATTGCCAACTGCTGTTTGCTAATTAACTAAAATAAATTCTTTATCAATATTATGTGTTCTACCCTGCTAAACAACGCCCCCAAAAAGTAGTTACCAGAGACTTGAGCAGAATCTGCTTATCAAATTTAATATTTTGTCACCAGGAGGTGCTGCTGTCTTACAACGCTGCTGGGTTTCAATCACATCATACGCAAGAATAGCTGAATGTAACTTATGATCAAATAAGCAATGCTGTGCCACCATCCTCCCAATTAGTGATGTCATTGTGATGTCACTGAGGCATTGTAGAGATGTAAAGTGCACATTCTGTGGTGATGTATATGTGCTATCTGGGTACCACTGTTAAAATAGTGAAAATCACCAAGGTTAATCTGTCCTCAAAAAGAAAGATTACTTTTGATCAGGCATTTTGTCTTGTGTGTAAGTCCTGATGAAAAACTGCTGGAAAAAACCCTCAATAGCAAGTACAGATTTACATTACTCACTCTTGTGACCCCATACGTACCCTTCCTTTTAATTTCACTGAATAAGTTTTACTGAATAATTTATAGTATTAGTTGAAAATTAATAAAATTACATATCTATATATAAGTTCACATATTTACAAGTTATTTTGGTTTAATTTAATTTAAATCTATTTATTTCTGTAAAGCTGCTTTGTGACAATGTCCATTGTTAAAAGTGCTATTAATATGCTTTAAGATGAATAACTTAATAATCTGCTGAGATTTTAAGGGGGTTATTTAAACACTGACAGTTTAGTGTTTTTATGTTGTATATACATATATATTAAATATTAATTCATTGCTGTACTCCCTGTGAGAACATTTTGCAGAGGTGTGAAGCAACAGACCCCTCTGCAAAATGAAAGCAAGCACAATAGGAAATATTTTTTCATACAATGTTTGTAGTACTTGCCCTTTCAACCCTAAAAATGTGTATGATTTTGCTCTGTGGAAATAGATGAAGAGAAAACCAGAAGTGTCTTTGTTTGCAAAGCAGAAGCAACACCTTACCCATACAGTCTTTTGCACAAACCTGTAATGCTGTTAGGGTACAACTTGTTTTCACACGTTAACCACTCCTTTTGCAGACCATGCACAGAACACATACCGTTTGAGCACTGATGGCTCTTTCCATGTGACCTTTGCCAGTGGCATGGACGTGACACTTGTTACTGAGCCACATGTGTCAGCGGGGACGGTCAACCCAGCAGTGAGCAGGTGCAACATCACACTGCCCAGCGAGCACAGTCCGAGTCTGATCGAATGGAGACAGCGGCGAGAGCAGTCGAAGACCAACCACACGACCTATGAATGCAAGCTGCGGGTATGCAACATCAGTTACCTAAAACTTGACAAGGGGGTTTATCTGTGACTCATCAGCATGCTATACAACAGACCACCTTATCACTCAGTGAAAGACATGTTGAAAAAAATCACCAGGCTCATCAGAAAGTCTGCTTTAAAGTTTACTTCAAGTCATATGATGTTAGCTTGATGAAATACTAAACAACTATTTCTGTACTAAAGTCCCATTTGTGAGTTCATATTAATTGCCAAGTGACAAAAAAAGGTCACAGACTTCTGTTATCGATCATTTTTCATTTAATGGAAAGGGAAAATAACAAATGTCAGCTAGTTCCACTTGTGGTAAATGGAAAGAATGAGTGACTGGAACATACAAAAATATATATATATTTTTATTTGGCTGGTCTATAGCATGTCAGATATGGATTTTCAATGGCAATCACTATTGACTGTGCCATTATTTTAAGGTTTGGCCTAATCCGTGCCAATAACATCAGCCTATACAATCTCTCTGTTTTTTCCCTTACACTTTTGTTGTTGTGTTTGTCATCAGGCTCATAACAGAAATCTGCTGTCCATAGACTTTGACCACAACACACGTATGGGCAGGATCTATGATGACCATCGCAAATTTACTTTAAGGATTCTATATGATGAGCTAGGACGGCCCATTCTGTGGTCACCCAGTAGCAAATACAATGAGGTGAATGTCACCTACTCAGCTGCAGGCCTCATCACCAGCATACGGCGTGGAACCTGGTCTGAAAAATTGGAATACGAAAATGGTAGGGTGGTGTCTAGAACATGGGTCAATGGCAAAATCTGGAGCTACTCATTCATGGAGAAGGTACCATGATCTTTCCTCTTTTGTCAATGTTAGAGGTTATGCATAAGCATTTTCTTTTACTGCACAGACTTTTCCTTTGTGGAAATATTGCAAATGGATATGTGGGCATTTTCTTTTTATAATCAGTGGTACAATTATAATTAACAGTTGATGATGAGTCATAGAGTGCTTACTTTCAGAATTCTTCTATAATAAATCCCTGTGGAAACTTATATTAAAAGAAAAAAAACAACAAAATTGTTGCCTCTAAAGAACCATTGCCTTTTTTTTTTTTGTTTTGTTTTTTTTTAAGACAAAACGAAGTCATTGTGTTTCACATATAAGACAACTATCCAATTTTGTGGTTGCCCAGTATCAAATACAATGAGGTGAATGAGTATTGTGAAACAGATTTGACTCCCCCCCCCATGTGTTTGTATTTTCATTGTCCTTTCTGTCAGGAGCCAGTTATTCATATTTGTGGCAGTTTGTATAAGCAGTTAGAACTTTATATCTTTTGCACATCATTTTTTTTCAGATGACTTATATAAGCTTTAACTAGCATTTAATCAGTTACAACTAAACCAGATGTGCTGTTTTGATTAAAACCTTGCCTCGAGCCTGTCAAGCAATGTTTTACACACACACACACACACACACACACACACATTATATATATATATATATATATATATATATATATATATATATATATATATATATATATACACACACACATACAGTTAGAGTTGTTCAGAGTTTTTGTGATTTTGTCTTTATACACCACCACAATGGATTTGAAATAAAACAATCAAGATGTGATCGAAGTGTAGACTTTCAGCTTTATTTTAAGAGGTTACACAAAAATATGGCATTTACCAGTTAGGAATTACAGCCATTTTAAGCAAAGTACCTCCATTTTCAGGGGCTCTAAGGTATTTGGACAATTGACTGACAGGAAGTTAATTGACCAGGTGTTGTCCATTCCCTCGGTACTTCAAGACAAACGAAGCAGATAAAAGGTCTGGAGTTGATATCAGGTATTGAGTTGGCATTTGGCTGCTGTTCGACTGGAGCTACCAATATGAAGTCCAAGGAGATCTCAATGCAAGTGAAGGAGGCCATAATTAGGCTGAAAAAACAACCTAAACCTATAAGAGAGATAGCAAAAAAATTAGGTGTGGCCAAATCAACAGTTGGGTACATTCTTGCTCTGGAATAAGATTCTGGAGGTACTTTGCTGAAAATGGCTGTAATTCCTAAATGGTAAATGCCATTTTTTTTTGTAACCTCTTAAAATAAAGCTGAAAGTCTACACTTGATTGTTTTATTTCATATATATATATATATATATATATATATATATATATATATATATATATATATATATATATATTTTTTTTTTTTTTTTTTTTTTTTTTTTTTTTTTTTTTTTTTGCCTATATTCCTAACTCTTTTTTTTGTTCTTTTCATTTATTCATAGTCTGTTGTGCTCCAGTTACATAGCCAACGCAGATACATTTTTGAGTATGACCAAACAGATCGGCTTCTGGCCGTGACCATGCCCAGCATGGTACGTCACAGCCTGCAGTCCATGCTGTCAGTGGGCTACTACAGAAACATCTACAGTCCTCCAGACAGCAGAGCCCACATCATTCAGGACTTCACCCGTGACAGACGTTTGCTCCAGGCACTATACCTGGGCTCAGGCCGCCGTGTCTTCTACAAATACACCAAGCAGACTCGTCTGTCCGAGATCATCTATGACACCACACTGGTCACTTTCACGTATGATGACTATTCGGGAATGATTAAAACCATCCACCTTATGCACGATGGCTTCATATGCACCATCAGATACAGGCAAACAGGTGTGTGTTCCTTTATTTACAGATACCAGTCACACATACTGAAAAATACCAAAAAATATACCTTTCTTTTGCATGTCTGTTGTTTTTTTATGCATGTTGATTAATTGGGACTTCACATAACATGAATTACTTATTATGGATAAATTCACAGTGACAAATTCAAATATTTACAATATATTTTTTGTGAATCCATTTATTTCTTTAAAGCTGCTTTGTGACAATGTCCATTGTTAAAAGCGCTATACAAATAAAATTGAATTGAATTGAGTTATTTTTTTTAATCTACAGTATGAAACCACTGTTCACACCAGATTATAATAATATTTTTATTATACTTAACAAAAAAGAAAGAAAAAAAATATATAATGTATTTGCTGCCTTTGCTTGGCACATACAGAGGCAGAGTGCCCCAATCATCCGTACTGTCTCTGAGGAAATTTACTTTACCTAACATGTAAGTCGATAAACTGTGCTAATTAACTAGGCCTTGAAATGGTATGACCTTTTTTGTACCATTACAGCATTTTATTAGAATCTATGTCCATAATATGTACCTTGTTATCCAGAGGACCTTGTTTATAACCCTCAGTATCTGTTATTTTATGTGCTCATTAAAACAAATTGTAGTAAACATCTCCTGTGTAATTACAATTTAAGGGTCTATAACTCTAATAACTTAAGCAGAAATATAAGGCCAATCATTGCTGTCTTGCAGCACTTATCTTAAGAGAAGGTTGGGATTAGTTCATTTTGTGGGCAGCAGTGGATCTCTAAACCAGTGGTTCATGGTATTGGTAAAAAAAAAAATTCCCTTGAGTTGAGGAGTCTTGCATCCTATGTAACAATCCCACAATAGTTTCCCCTAAGTCGGATGAAGCTAATCTCTGTACCCCAGCACTCCTGTTGACTGGTTTATCATTTTGTCCTCTGAACCAATTGGGTTTAACCTTCCTTTTAACTGATCTAATTTCACTCAAACAAAATGGGCCTTTTGAAAGCAGAGATAATGCTATTTGTGGAATGAAATAAGCTACAGCAATGGAAAAAGGCAAGAAATAAAATGCTGGCATAGAACAGAGATGGAGGAAACAGAGAAAAAGAGTCATGATGCAGATGAACTTGGTAAGTAACCTCTCTCCACATTTAGATTTTATACAACAGATGGGGTAGGTCCCACTTTGCTGGCATTTTTGTGTGTGTGTGTTTTAGTTGTATGGGTTCCAGCAAATGGTCTAATGCTAAAACAGCATTTGACTTAAGTCTTAAATACAGTCTTAATCATATTTTAGAGCAAATTGTGATTCTAAATGGCAAGAAAAACAACTAAACTTAATGTTTTATGTTTAAAAGCCATGTTGGTTTTCTCATGAGAATCGTTGTTCTTCCATTTCATTTCATTTATTGATGAGTTGAGGGCTGTAGCATTATCAAAATTACGAAGCTCTCCATTACATCAGAGTCAAAAGAATATTTTGTTAATAGTTTAAAGATGTTTGTCGAAGTCAGGGACATAATCTGGTTTGTACAGAATTTACATATGACATATGTACCCCATTCACATGGTCATTTAGACTAAGTCAATTTTTTCCAGGTCCCCTGGTTGGACGTCAGATCTTCCGATTCAGTGAGGAGGGCTTGGTGAATGCCCGCTTTGACTACAGTTATAACAGTTTTCGTGTCACCAGCATGCAGGCCATGATCAATGAGACCCCTCTTCCCATTGATCTTTACCGTTATGTGGATGTATCTGGACGCATCGAGCAGTTTGGAAAGTTCAGCGTTATAAACTATGATCTTAACCAGGTCATCACTACCCATGCCATGAAGCACACCAAGATATTCAATGCCTATGGGCAAGTAGTGGAGGTACAGTATGAGATCCTCAAATTGATTGCCTATTGGATGACAGTGCACTATGACAACATGGGCCGCACTGTTGTTTGCGAAATCCGGATTGGTGTGGATGGCAACATCACACGATATTCATATGAATACGATGCTGACAGCCAGCTTCAGAGTGTACTGATGAATGAACGTCCCCAGTGGCGCTACAGCTATGACCTCAATGGTAACATCAACCTCCTGAGCCATGGCACCAGTGCCAGGCTTACGCCGCTTCGTTATGATCTCCGTGACCGAATCACCAGATTGGGTGAAATCCAATACAAAATGGATGACGATGGATTTCTCCGTATGAGAGGTAATGACATCTTTGACTACAACTCCAATGGGCTCCTCATACGTGTCTACAATAAGGTTTCAGAGGAAAGCATCCAGTACCGCTATGACGGCCTCAGCAGGCGTGTTGCTAGCAAGTCCAGCACTGGGCACCACCTGCAGTTCTTCTATGCAGATCTGGCTAATCCCACAAGAATAACGCATATGTACAACCACAGCAGTACTGAAATCACCTCCTTCTATTATGACCTTCAAGGCCACATCATCGCCATGGAGCTAAGCAGTGGCGAGGAGTACTATGTGGCTTGTGACAATACTGGAACTCCACGAGCTATCTTCAGTAGTCAGGGAGAAATTATCAAGGAAGTCCTGTACACTCCTTATGGGGACATTTATCAAGACTCTAACCCATCATTCCATTTGATTATTGGATTCCATGGGGGACTTTATGATCCATTCACCAAGCTGATTCATTTTGGGCGAAGGGACTATGATGTGGTAGCAGGCAGGTGGACAACACCTGACTACAACTTGTGGGCCGAGCTCAGTGCCAACCCAAAGCCTTTCAATCTCTACACATTTAAAAACAACTGCCCAGTGGGAGATATTGAGGAGGTCACTCAGTTCACGTCAGGTAAAGTGGCATTTCATGTATATTGACTTGATTATACATGTAATAAACTTACACTGTATAGCTGAATGTTGACTTACGCTGTTGTTGTTATAGTAAAGATTAAAAACTTAAACTTTAAAATTAAACTTCAAATGAAGTCTTCATCTTTCAAACTACTTGGTCTTTTGGGTAATATGCTTTAAAATAAAAATAAAAAAGGATTACTATTACTGTGTCCCATGCTGAGATTTCCAATTTAAGCATTGGTTTAAACGAGATCTAAAAAAAGAGGATTGCTCTGATATTAGCAGTGGTTGAAATTATTGAAAAGTAGTATAATTTGCTCTTTGAAGAGTTTTTCAAGGACTTTGGAGACGTATCAATGAAAATATGCTCATACGTTTATGGAAACAGACAAGTATTTGTTTTTTCTGTGTGTCTGTATAAGCAGATATTGGAAGCTGGCTACAACTGTTCGGATTTCAGCTCCATAATGTTGTGCCTGGCTTTCCTAAACCTGATGTGGAAGGCATGGAACAGACTTATGAAATGATGAAGACCCAAACCAAAACCCAGGACTGGGACACAAGTAAAGTAAGCATTTGGTATACAGCATATACACACAATATTGTCATATTAGCAATGAGCATCTCAAGGTGTGTTTTAGTTATTTGAGTAGTGCAGTGTTCATTTTGTTGTAAGTCTAATTGATGGAGTGAAATATATATGTATGTGTATGTATGTGTATGTATATGTGTATATATATATATATATATATATATATATATATATATATATATATACAGTTAGGTCCAGAAGTATTTGGAAAATGTATTTGGAAAAAGTTTTTGTGATTTTACCTTTATACACCACCACAATGGATTTGAAATAAAACAATCAAGATGTGATCGAAATGTAGATTTTCAGCTTTATTTTAAGAGGTTCCACAAAAATATGGCATTTACCATTTAGGAATTACAGCCATTTTAAGCAAAGTACTTCCATTTTCAGGGGCTCAAAGGTATTTGGGCAATTGACTGACAAGAAGTTAATTGACCAGGTGCGGTCCATTCCCTCATTACTTCAAGACAAACGAAGCAGATAAAAGGTCTGAAGTTGATATCAGTTATTGAGTTGGCATTTGGCAGCTGTTCAACTGGAGCTACCAATATGAAGTCCAAGGAGATCTCATTGCAAGTGAAGGAGGCCATCATTAGGCTGAAAAAACAACCTAAATCTATAAGAGAGATAGCAAAAACCTTAGGTGTGGCCAAATCAACAGTTGGGTACATTCTTAAAAAGAAAGAAAGCACTAGTGAACTCAACAAAATCGAAAGGCCTGGAAGGCCACGGAAGGCAACTAAAGTGGATGATCGCAGAATCCTTTCCTTGGTGAAGAAAAACCTCTTCACAACATCAACAGAAGTCAAGAATACTCTGGAGAACGCAGGTGTATCATTGTCAAAATCTACAATCAAGAGATGCCTTCATTAATGTAAATACAGAGGGTTTACAACAAGGTTAAACCACTGGTAACATTCAAGAACAGGAAAGCCAGATTAGACTTTGCCAGAAAACTAAAAAAGCCTCTCATGTTCTGGAATAAGATTCTTTGGATTGATGAAACCAAGATTAACTTGTACCAGAATGATGGGAAGAGAAAAGTATGGTGAAAGAAAGGAACAGCTCATGATTCAAAGTATAACACATCATGTGTCAAACATGGTGGAGGAGGTGTTATGGCATGGGCATGTATGGCTGCCAATGGAATGGGCTCACTGGTGTTTATTGATGATGTGACTGCAGATAGAAGTAGAAAGATGAATTCTGAGGTGTATAGGGCTATACTCTCTGCTCACATTCAGCCAAATGCTACAAAACTGATAGGATGCCGCTTCACAGTGCAGGTGGATAAGGACCCAAAACATACTGTGAAAGTCAAGACTTTTTGAAGGCAAAGAAATGGAATATTCTTCAATGGCCAAGTCAGTCACCTGATCTCAACCCAATACTCACTTACTGAAGACAAGAGTGAAGGCAGAAAGACCCACAAACAAATAGCAACTGAAGGTAGCTGCAGTGAAGGCCTGGCAAAGCATCTCCAGGGAGGAAACTCAGAATTTGAGTTTTGAGAACATGGGCTCCAGAAAAGGATTTTCATCCAAGTATTAAAATTATAGTTACATTTACAATTATGTCACTTTGTCCAAATACCTTTGAGCCCCTGAAAATGGAGGTACTTTGCTGAAAATGGCTGTAATTCCTAAATGGTAAATACCATATTTTTGTGGAACCTCTTAAAATAAAGCTGAAAGTCTACACTTCGATCACATCTTGATTGTTTTATTTCAAATCCATTGTGGTGATGTATAAAGGAAAAATCACAAATATATATATATATATCATGTGAAAAATTAGGACACCCCATTAAATATTCAGTTCTTTATTAAGAAATGTCAACATGTCAATTTCTGATCTTGTTTTAATTTGTATATGTAGATGAAAGTGATGTAATTGCATGTAAACAATAAAAAAACCATTTTGTTTTCACTTATTAAACAAAAGAAATCAACAAAAATGAGTATTTCAACTGAGGAAAAAGTTAGGACACCCTAATAGCTAGTGTCTCCACCTTTGGCTGAAATAACCTCATCTACCAGTTTATGACATTGTCTAGAAGAAAGTTTCCCCCACTCCTCAATGCATAATTCTGTGTGATGTTTGAGGGGTTTCTTGCATGCACAGTCCATTTCAAATCACCCCACAGGAGGATTTAGATCTGGGCTTTGACTTGGCCATTCCAGCACTCTACATTTTGTACTTTTCAGCCAGTCCTTGGTGGATTTACTGGTATGTTTTGGGTCATTGTCATGTTGCAAGGTCCAGTTCCACTTCAGCTTAAATTTTTTGACAGATGGTCTCACATGTTCCTCAAGCACCTTCTGATGCTGTATTTGGCGTACGCCAAATTCTGTTTTCTTGCTGTCTAAGAAAAACATGTGGGCAAGACTGAAGTTTGCCAAAGAACAGAATACCAGAAGTCTTGGCCTTTGTGTTCTTTGGCAAACTTCAGTCTTGCCCACATGTTTTTCTTAGACAGCAAAGGTTTCCTCCCATGATAATTAAAGTTGTGCAGTCTCTTTCTGATTGTAGATTCATGCACTTTGACATCAGCTGTAGCAAGAGCTTGCTGTAGGTCCCATGATGATATTTTAGGGTTTTTGGAGACTTCTTTAAGCATCTTGCGGTCTGCTCCTGGGGTGAATTTGCTTGGGCGGCCTGACCTGGCCATGCTGGCAGTTGTTTTAAATGTTCTCCACTTGTAAATGATTTTCCGGATAGTGGAATGGCTGATTATGAATACTTTTGAGATCTTTTTATATCCCTTACCAGACTCATAAGCATCAACAATCTTCTTTCTGAAGGCCTCAGAGAGCTCTTTAGATTTTACCATGGTGATACCTCTCACTTCAACAATAAGAGAAAACCAAACTAAATGTCTGAGGTTTAAATAAGGCAAGCATCCTTTAAAATGTTCTGTAACGATGTTCTAATAATTTGTACCTGATGTGATACACCTGTAGGTAATTTTAAGTACAAGTACAAATAAAAGCCAGTTTAAATAAATGTGGGGGTGTTCTTACTTTTTCCTCACAAGAAATTGGATTTTTTTTTTAAATTACATTTTACAGATCACTTTAAAAAGACTTTTCTTTGGTTTTATTTGTTTAGTTATATTACATGAATCTCCCAATATTGTTAAAATGAAGATCAAATGTCCATACGTAACTAAACACAGGCTTTCATGGGGTGTCCTAATTTTTTTCACTTTACTGTGTCACTTATATGCATACATACAAATATAATATATATATATTATATATAATACATATATTTGTAATATTTATTTATACATATGTCAGGTCTGAATACTTTCTGAATGCACTGTATATACACTCACCGTCCACTTTATTACCTGCACATTCATGCAGTTATCTAATCAACCAATCATGTGGCCGCAGCGCAATGCAAAAAAATCATGCAGATACAGGTCAAAACCTTCAGTTAAAGTTCACATCAAACATCAGAATGAAGAAAAAGTATATCTGTGACATTTGATCGTGGCATGGATGTTGGTACCAGAAGGGCTGGTTTAATGGTATTTTGATTGGTATTTCAGAAACTGCTGATCTCCTGAGAATTTCACAAAAAAAAAACTGTCGGTAGTGACAGTTCTGTGGGTGGAAACACCTTGTTGATAAGAGAGAAAAGTGGCCTGATTGTTTCCAGCTTACAGGAAAGATATAGTAACTCAAATAATCACTCTTTACAACTCTGGTGAGCAATTCAATTTCAATTCAATTCAGTTTATTTGTATAGCGCTTTTTACAATGTCATTGTCTCAAAGCAGCTTTACACAAACAAAAAAGTAAGATGAAGTGTGAGAGTGTGTCTGAAGAGCAAGCCGAGGCGACGGTGGCAAGGAAAAACTCCCTGAGATGGAGATAGGAAGAAACCTTGAGAGGAACCAGACTCAACAGAG
>CM040981.1:10140051-10155691 GCA_022985145.1 Pangasius djambal | reverse complement strand
GTTATGATAAAGCTGACAGTTGACTGTGGAATATTTAGGAGCGAGGAAATTTCACGACTGGATTTGTTGCACAGGTGGCATCCTATGACAGTTCCACGCTGGAATTCACTGAGTTCCTGAGAGCGGCCCATTCTTTCACAAATGTTTGTAAAAACAGTCTGCATGCCTAAGTGCTTGATTTTATACACCTGTGGCCAGGACAAGTGATTAGGACACCTGATTCTGATCATTTGGATGGGTGACCGAATACTTTTGGTAATATAGTGTGTGTATATATATATATATATATATATATATATATATATATATACACACACACACTGTATCTCATAGAAACTCAAAGCATGTTTACTGATGTCAGAGTGACATGTCTTACTCAGGGATCTATGATATTGAACTCTTTCACTTTGGGCTGGCCTTTGATGTGTGTGTACAAATTTCCCCCAAGTCAGCGAGCCCTAACACAGCACTGACTGTGAGTTATTACAAGTATTTACAAGTTTGTCAGGGTGACCCAGCAGCTTAGGAACATCTGATTATATAGTTTTTTTTTTATTTTCATTTTTGAAATGGTACTCACTGTAGTTTTTAACACATTCATCCCTCAGAGAAACACCTCCTGGATCCCTGTAAGCCTGAGACTAAAATCAAATGTCAGTTGAAGGGCACATTTTTTAATGCAGTACAAAAATATATAAGTAGAAATGAATCACTGCAGAAGGAAATGAATGTCACAGTTATGTGGGTATGAGACAGCCCACCTGCGCCTCACAGAGTTCTTTCATGTGGTCCCAATACACTGACTGCAGAGTTCTTCATTTACATACTTTCTGTTTACATAACACCTATTTATGAGTCTTCATATTTGGTGAAGTTATGTATTGGTACGTAACTGTAGTAACTGGTATTTAGCTCTAGAGAAGAGACCATTGCTCTGAGACAAGCCTCCAAGCCCCCTTAGCCCAAATGTAGTCAGTCAGCCAAAACAAGTTTGCTTCTTTAATTTTGTACAGAAGATCTGAGGATAATGTAGATGGGCTAGCCAGATGGGCTAGCCTTCGCTCCCCAAGCACATCAGTGAGCCTTGGGCAGCAATGACCCTGTCGCCAGTTCACTGGTTGTCCATCCTTGGACCACTTTTGGTAGGTACTAACCACTGCATCCCATCCCATTTTTGGAGATGCTCTGACCCAGTCATCTGGCCATCACCATCACAGTTTGTAACTTGTCAAAGTCACTCAGATCCTTATGCTTTCCCATTTTTCCTGCTTCCAACACATCAATTTCAAGAACTGACTGTTCAATGTTCAATGTTACTCACTTCACCTGTCAGTGGTTTTAATGTTATACCTGATTGGTGTGTGTGTGTATATATATACAGTCATGTGAAAAAATTAAATATTAAATATTCAGTTCATTATTAAGAAATGTCAACATGTCAGTTTCTGCTCTTGTTTTAATTTGTACCTGTAGATGAAAGTGATGTAATTGCATGTAAACAACAAAAAATCACTTTGTTTTCACTTATTAAACAAAAGAAATGGACAAAAATGAGTATTTTAACTGAGGAAAAAGTTAGGACACCCTATGCCCTAATAGGTAATGTCTCCCCCTTTGGCTGAAATAACCTCAATGAGCTGTTTCTTGTAGCCATCTACCAGTTTCTGACATCAACTGGAAGAAAGTTTCCCCCACTCCTCAATGCAGAATTCTTTCAGCTGTGTGATGTTTGAGGGGTTTCTTGTATGCACAGTCCGTTTCAAATCACCCCACAGGATCTCAATAGGATTTAGATCTGGGCTTTGACTTGGCCAATACAGAACTCTCCATTTTTTACTTTTCAGCCAGTCCTTGGTGGATTTATTGGTATGTTTTGGGTCATGTTGCAAGGTCCAGTTCCGCTTCAGCTTAAATTTTTTGACAGATGGTCTCACATGTTCCTCAAGCACCTTCTGATACAATGTAGAATTCATAGTGGATCCTATGATGGTGAGCTGGCCAGGTCCTGCTGCAGCAAAGCATCCCCAAACCATAACACTTCCACCTCCATGTTTCACAGTTGGTATGAGGTTCTTTTGCCGAAATGCTGTATTTGGTTTACGCCAAACATGCCCTCTGTTATGGTGTCCAAATAATTAAATTTTAGACTCATCTGTCCAAAGCACATTATTACAGAAGTCTTGGCCTTTGTCTGTGTGTTCTTTGGCAAACTTCAGTCTTGCCCTCATGTTTTTCTTAGACAGCAAAGGTTTCCTCCTTGCACACCTCCCATGATAATTAAAGTTGTGCAGTCTCTTTCTGATTGTAGATTCATGCACTTTGACATAAACTGTAGCAAGCGCTTGCTGTAGGTCCCGTGATTATATTTTAGGGTTTTAGGAGACTTCTTTAAGCATCTTGCAGTCTGCCCTTGGGGTGAATTTGCTTGGACGGCCTGACCTGGCCATGTTGGCAGTTGTTTTAAATGTTCTCCACTTTCCGGACAGTGGAATGGCTGATTACGAATACTTTTGAGATCTTTTTATATCCCTTACCAGACTCATAAGCAACAATCAACAATCTTCTTTCTGAAGGCCTCAGAGAGCTCTTTGGATCTCACCATGGTGATACCTCTCACTTCAACAATTAAGAGAAAACCAAACTAAATGCCTGAGGTGTAAATAAAGCAAACCTCCTTCAAAATGCTCTGTAACGATGTTCTAATAAATTGCATCTGATGTGATACACCTGTAGGTAATTTTAACCATTTTAAGTACAAATAAATGTGCCACAAAAATATGACATTTACCGTTTAGGAATTACAGCCATTTTAAGCAAAGTACTTCCATTTTCAGGGGCTCAAAGGTATTTGGACAATTGACTGACAAGAAGTTAACTGACCAGGTGCAGTCCATTCCCTCATTATTTCAAGACAAATGAAGCAGATAAAATGTCTGGAATTGATATCAGGTATTGACGTGGCATTTGGCAGCTGTTCAACTGGAGCAACCAATATGAAGTCGAAGGAGATCTCAATGCAAGTGAAGGAGGCCATCATTAGGCTGAAACAACATAAAAAGAGACATAGCAAAAACCTTAGGTGTGGCCAGATCAACAGTTGGGTACATTCTTAAAAAGAAAGAAAGCACTGGTGAGCTCAACAACATCGAAAGGCCTGGAAGACCACGGAAGGCAACTAAAGTGGATGATTGCAGAATCCTTTCCCTGGTGAAGAAAAACCCCTTCACAACATCAGAAGAACTCAAGAATACTCTGGAGAAGGTAGGCATATCATTGTTGAAATCTACAATCAAGAGACGCCTTCATTAATGTAAATACAGAGGGTTTACAACAAAGTGCAGACCACTGGTAACATTCAAGAACAGGAAAGCCAGATTAGACTTTGCCAGAAAACATCTAAAAAAAAAAGCCTCCCATGTTCTGGAATAAGATTCTTTGGACTGATGAAACCTTGTTAACTTAACTTGTACCAGAATGATGGGAAGAGAAAAGTATGGCGAAAGAAAGGAACAGCTCATGCTTCAAAGTATACCACATCATGTGTCAAATATGGTAGAGGCAGTGTTATGGCATGGGTATGTATGGCTGCCAATGGAACGGGCTCACTGGTGTTTATTGATGACGTGACTGCTGACAGAAGTAGCAAGATGAATTATGATGTGTATAGGGCTATACTCTCTACTCACATTCAGCCAAATGCTACAAAACTGATAGGATGCTGCTTCACAATGCAGGTGGATAATGACCCAAAACATACTGCGAAAGCAACTCAAGACTTTTTGAATGCAAAGAAATGGAATATTCTTCAATGGCCAAGTCAGCCGCCTGAGCTCAACCCAATAGAGCATGATTTTCACTTACTGAAGACAAGACTGAAGGCAGAAACACCCACAAACAAGCAGCAACTGAAGGTGGCTGCAGTGAAGGCCTGGCAAAGCATCTCTAGGGAGGAAACTCACAATTTGAGTTTTGAGACCATAGGCTCCAGACTTCAGGCAGTCATTGACTGCAAAGGATTTTCATCCAAGTATTAAAATTATGGTTATATTCAGAATTATGTCACTTTGTCCAAATACCTTTGAGCCCCCGAAAATGGAGCTACTTTGTTGAAAATGGCTGTAATTTCTAAATGGTAAATGCCATATTTTTGTGGAACCTCTTAAAATAAAGCTACACTTTGATCACATCTTGATTGTTTTATTTCAAATCCATTGCAGTAGTGTATAAAGGCAAAATCACACACACACACACAATATATATATATATATATATATATATATATATATATATGTATATATATGTATATGTATATATGTATATACACACACAAACAGATAGATCAGCCATAACATTAAAACCACCTGCATAATATTGTGTAGATCCCTCTTGTACTGCCAAAACATGACCCATCGAGGCTTGGCCTCCACAAGACCTCTAAAGGTTTGCTGGTATCTGGCACCAAGGCATTAGCAGCAGATATTTTAAATCCTGTAAGTTGTGAGGTGGAGCCTCCATGGATCAGACTTGTTTGTCCAGCACATCCCACAGCAATGGGCGCTTTCGTGGTAGACAGGGGTCAGCATAGGCACTCTGACTGGTCTGCAGCTATGCAGCCACTCTGCGTGTTCTGACACCTGTTCTGACTGGTCTGCAGCTATGCACTGTGTGTTCTGACACCTTTCTATCATATCCAGCATTAACTTTTTCAGCAATTTGTACTATAGTAGCTGTTCTATGGGATCAGACCAGACAGGCTAGAATTTGCTTCCCATGCACATTCAACAAGCCTAGTGAACCCAAGACCCTGTTGCCAGTTCACCCGTTGTCCTGCCTTGAACCACTTTTGGTTAGGTACTAACCACTGCATACCAGGAACACCCCACAAGGCCTGCCGTTTGGGAGATGCTCTGATCCAGTCATCTAGCCATCACAATCTGCCCCTTGACTGACTGTTCACTTACTTCCTAATATATCCAACCCCATGACAGGTGCTACTGTAATGACATAATCAATGTTATTCACTTCACCTGTCAGTGGTTTTAATGTATATAAAACAGATGTATTGGGTATGATGTATATAACTAATCATTTCATCTGAGTATCAGATGAAAGAGCAAAACATTTAGACAACAGCTTATCTTTTATCTACCCTCAGAACATAACTCTTACTGTGACTTCCTGATCAAGCAGCAGTTCCCATGCATCACTGACCTGCCATTGCCATGCACAGCTAAAATAAACAATGTTTTTTTAATCATTATAATTTTTATTATTTTTATCTGATCTATGTCTTCCATTTACACCTGACAATGGAACCTTTGTTCCACACAAGATGTATGCTGTTCCTTCACTGGGACTTAGGGGCCCAGACCTGTTCCAGCATGACATTGCCCCTGTGCGCAATGCGAAGTCCAGAAACACTTTTTGGCTTGCCAAATTTGGAGTGGAAGAATTTGAGTGGCCTGCACAGAGTGGCCTGCTCTCGTGGCTATATGGACAAATTTCCATAGCCATGTTCCAAAAATCTATTGGAATGCCCTCTCAGAAGAGTGGAAGTTATTATAACAGTAACGGGGGTACTAAATCTGAGATGCGATGTTCAAAAAGAACATATCAGTGTTATGGTCAAGTTTCCAGAAACTTTTGGTCATATAATGTAGTTTCATATCAAATCTGTGCATTATGTTCTCCAACCAAGACATAGACCAGGCAAGCAGAGGGCTCAAATCACTCATTCTTGTTCAATATTGAAATAATAAATTTGAAATGCAAAAATAGAGAGAAACCCACCAATACCTCCCATTAGGCAATACCAACTATCATGAGTTCAACAACTTCTCAACTGGGTTTAAAAAATTCAGTGATGAGGATAAATTGGCTGACTGGATATACTGGATTCCCATCAAATCAGAGAACAATTAAATAGCTTACCTGTTCAGCAGGAACAAAGCTAAAACACCATTAGTCCTGAATCCCTTTTCCACTAATAGTATAATATCAGACTCTTTAACTCTCTCACTCCTGACTGTGGCTTCTGCCAATCTCATGTAGCCAGACGTCCTTTGTACCTGACGTATCTGTTTGACTGTGACAGCACTGTCTATGAATTACTATTACAGGATTGTCTGTCTCAATATTCTTTTTTTCCCTTTCATTTTTAACAAAAAAAATAAAAAATAAAAAAAATTAAAAATCCTATGCGTTGTAGCTTAAATGCATGCTTGGAATGTACTTGCTTTGGGTACTTCATAATAAGTGGCCTATCATTGTACTAATAGTGTTTTGTCTTACTGTGTAATTTTAAGACATGTTACATAATTACTTTGCTTCCACATTGACAAGAAGCTGATCAAGTACCTTAATTTATTATTTGTGGTCAATAATGCACTCCCATGACAGAAGTGAAAAACCTGCTAGAAAACAGTTTGCTTTTTTACTGACTGTATGGCAAGATTTTTTTCATTTGATTTTTAACCTTTAATTCAGCAAGGCTTTCAAGATCTGCTTTTCTTGTCTCACCTCTGAAGCCACTGATGGCTATATGTAAATGCCAGAAGCCATGAATATCCATGAGGATGAGAAATAATTGAAAATGGGCCATTTTGATTCCATGCAATAAGGCTGATTTCAGCCCTGAGCACTGACACCAGCAGAGAATTGAGAGTGCTGTTGCTAGGAGACGATGTGCTCTTCCTGTGGAGCTTGTCTGGTTTGTGCAGACTGATGCAAAGCCATGTGCTCAAAATCATAGGTCTGTATGTACTCATGTATGCACAGTCAATTTTTTTTCTCCATGAAAACACCTTCTAATCAGATGCATTTTAAAGACATCTTCAGTAAACATATGCAAGATAAGACCAGGAATAGATGGTTGTCTACACAGATGCACAGCCAGTTTCACTCAGCTTGAAGTTAGTATTTATTTTGCATTTGTATTGAATTTATAGACAAAATTTTTGGTTTCACTTACAACAGTCAAATAGAAGGAACATATTAAGGAGTGCATATAGAATGTATAACATTACCACCTACTGTACAATCACCAATCACAAATGATCTACTGTCCTGTTTTTTAGACAAATTCCCAACATAAAATATATACATATCTGGGTATGGATTTATAGCCTTTTATAATAAAGAGTATAACAGAAAAAAAGATGGAGTCCAAATCCATATTCAAATTCCATAATAATAATAAAAATAATAAAATAATAAAAATCATAATGAGTGTCAATATGTTTCAGTTTCTTCTTCCATGCTCCTTATGCTGAGGGGTTTATTTGGGATGTATTCGGGGTGTTATAATGATTCTGAACAGTCACAGGGTAGAGTAGGGGAATGGCAATGCCTTGGTCTGGTTTCTCAAAAGCACTTATCAAATTCTTCACTTTACGAAACAAGCGTTTCTGTTGACCGGGTGCTGTCTGCAAAATCACAAATAGAAAGCATTATTACTTTGGACTTATTAATGCTGGCTATTTGTTAAAAAAAATTAACTAGTTATCTCAGCAGAATCTGACGCTTATGTATTCGTAAAAAAGTCACTCAGTACATACCACTGTATTCCCTGAACAACTTCTTGCTTGTTGAATTACTATCCTTCTTATACTACTTTTGTTCATTTCCCTTTTTTTAGGGAGTTATCTAAGCCCAGATTCAGGCCACCACAACATATGCCAATGCACACAATAGAAACTATGTTTTGTTTTTTTGTTTTTTTCCTTTACTTGAGGTAACAATTTTCATAAAGGGGTAAATAATGTATTTTTTCCTGTGATATTTTCTACAAGAAATGGGATCCAGCTGTTGCTGACTATTCATCATAAAATTAAGCATCCCATATCTATGATGATGCATATTACTACTAAAGAATGTTTATTTTATGATTGTAACTTTATGATTCTATCATATTTATATTTTTATCACCAGCCTTCAAAGACCCTTTAAGTTTAGAAAATTTCAGGTTGTCAAAAGTTTCTCTTTTTGCTAGAAAACAATTCCAACAATTGTCATATTTTTATAGAAGCTGCACTGGCATCTGTAGTAAAAAAAAAAAAAAAAAAAAAAGTTCAATTCATGGAAAGAATGTCTGCGCTTCTTTTTGTAGGCAGCTCGTTTAATCCCAAATTCTGAAAAACACAACATACATTTGTGCACTCTAAGGAAGCTGTGAGGTTTTAGCGATGACCTTTATGTATTTATGTCTGTGTTTCTTTGTTGCTCCTTTGTTTTGTTAATCTCAATATATTCCAAGTACTTCAGTTGATGTGAAAAGTGAGACTGATTTACCAAATAGATATTAATTTGCATATTAGAATATTGTGAACTCTTAGAAATAGAATTGATTCACAGCTCAGCCGATATACTGGGTCAATTTACTGGCTCAATTTGCTCCACAAGCACGCATTATCCTTGATCAGTTTCTGATTACAGCTTTGAATCTAAATTGTTTTTTGTCATGTTAATTCTTATTTGTCATGTATATTCTTCCATTATTTACTAGGATGCAGTTGCAACCAGTTGCAGTGATTCTTATAAAATTAAAAGCTAGTTTGTGAGGTGCAGTTTCTGAACGGAACACGTTAAGCATGTAAAATGATTTAAGCCCAGCCTAAAATTTTTAATTCCTGCCCTTGTTTTTAATTCAAATTTCAATACTATCTACTTCATAAATATTTTGGATTGCTTCTAAAAGAAGAAGGAACATTTTATTTTTTTAATTTTATTTATTTATACAATATTTTTCCTCACCAACCATCTGGCTTTTATATATTACCACTACAGAAACATTTTTAATTGTTAATAGGTCAAATCTTTAAATTTACAACAAACAAATGCAAAGTAATGAGTTGAAACATGCAAACAGGTCATCATACACATGAGAGATTTTCATGAAAAAAAAAAAAAAAAACTTTAGACATGTCTCACCTCTGCTGCCCAGGAGCCTGCATTATTTTGCTGTAAGCGATATGTGTAGACATAGCCATTGCACCTGTCAATGCATTGTCAAATCAAACTCAAATCAGCATACTTTATCATGACATTGTATATATATACATACATACAAAAATACATACATACGTACATCCATCCATCCATCCATAAATATATATATATATATATATATATATATATATATATATATATATATATATACATATATACATACACACACACAAAATCTGTATAAATATGTAGCTGAGTGATCCAAATTTCAATAAGTATGCACAGAACCATCACCATGAATTTCCCAATACGCTTTCATTTAAGGAAATTGGGGGAAAAAAGGCTCATGTTTATGAACTTACAGGACACAAAGGCAGTAAGCACCAGGTACGCTTTCGCTGTCTCGGATTAAGTAGCTGCCATCCCTGCCCGCCTCACCCAGGCGCCTCTCGCACATCTCTCGGCTGATGGCCCCATGATAAACAGACAGCGATTCCATTGTGCCGCTTGTTGCGGTTCTCTGCCTTATCTCAGTAGTACCAAGAGGTAGTGGTTCCTTCTACGGGAAATGACGTGAAAGGCAGGAAATCACATCAAAAGACAAAACATGTTTTCCGCAATAAATGTTTGTGCAAGTGAGGAAAATGTCAGTTAAACAGTTTTGGGTGTGGACTTGAGGTGAGATAAAGCACACTTTGTTTCAGTAAAGATGACATTTGTGCAAAATATTTTCAGGATTTACTACAAGTGTTATTTATACATAAGAAACAAGGGCAGGTTGTGCATATTCTACCTTGAATATATCATGATTTTGAATATTATCATTACCATTACTGATAGTTGGAAAGCTTTTGCATAATGCATTACAATATTATGGCACATGTTTTAATTTAGCAATGTGTCCTGCAGTCTGCAGTTGTATATACATTTCTTAGAATGTAGACCAGAATAGGAAGGAAAGCCACTATGCTTTCAAAGTATTTCAGTATTTATCGAAATAAATTTTAGAAAAGTCCATGAAACTAAGTTGAGTTCGACCAGGTGTCTGTCCAGATGTTGTGGCTAGATTTGTGATTGTTTGGGAGATATCTTTTGGGACATGGGTTTCCAACATCAAACTAGAATTAAAAACAATTTTTCACACAGATCTCAACGTGGAAAATTGACACATTTATTTCTTTTGAGAAACAGATTTCAATCATTTTTTTTTTTTTTTTTTAGAAATGCCAAGTTTCATCTGAGGCCTTAATATAAAAAGACTTCTTTTAAAAATGTGATGCCCTTGAGAATAATATAATGATTATAATGAATAATTGTTAAGCTGTTTGTGATATCTGAAACAATATTTTATCATGACATGATTTTTGTTACCTTTGAACTGATGTGAATTAATTGATAAATTTGAAGTAAATGAACAAGGGGTAAGTCAGAACCATTTCATAATATTTGTTTTTAAGTTCTGGCAGCTTGAAGTAAAATATTTGTTCAGAGGACTTTGCTCTCTGTGGCATCTCAGGCTCTGAAAATTCAAGATGTGGACCACAAACATCCAACCATTGAGGACAAGGAGATGTGTTTCTTTGCCTGTCAATTCAGAAAGCCTCCCAACTTGCATTAGCATTGAGGTGTTCTAGCCTAGTATGTAAATACGAATGTTTTGAGGTGTGAATTTGGAGAGAGCACTGGAGAGAAGGATTGTATTTCTTTGGGCTTTGAAAGAGCATCAACTAATTTGTTAGCTATACCTTTAATGTTGATTTAGAAGGTTACTCAAGTGACACTGAGCTTACAGCTGGGAGAGTACTGCTTTAACCATATCCATATGAAAAAAGCCAGATTCAAATGTTGTTTTACCTGGTTTTACATTGTTCATGGATGAAATCCCACTGCTTTTTACTGATGAGTACTGAATTATTATGAATAACCCATAGTCCATTATACTGAAGATAATGTTTTTAGAAAAGCTCTCTGTTGCACTTTTAATGCATCAGAAAGCAAATAAAATATTTTTGAAACCAAACAATAAATTAAAAAAAATAAATGAATAAATAAATTTATAGAAATTTATTTGTAGTAAAAGAAAAATAAATGCTTAATTCTTAATAATGCCATTTCTCCTTCTCTCTACTGCACTGATATGACCATGACAGACTAGTGCTTAACGAGCACATCTGCTTCTCAAAACTGTGTGCAATGGAGGACACAATAACCCAATTATTATAAAATGTCTCCCTCTGATGGTTGTTTAAAATAATAATAATAATAATAATGTTTCCAGGGATTTCCCTTGCTATAGGTTGGTTGTGTTTTTACAAGTTGTGTTTTACAAAAATATCTCTTTTTTTTATATTTTCACACTGCACAAAACCTGAAAATCTGGAGAATGCAAAGCTACATATAAGACTACTTATATATAGCAATACATAAGAAGCAATAACAACATAATTTCCAGGCATTTATTTAAAGAAAACAGAAAACTATGGAGAAAGTGGTCTGACAATTATACCATCTGCTGTGCCTTAATTTCAGAGAAATTTTAACTTTCAATGAGAAAATTTGCTATTACAAATAAATTCTTTTAAATAAAATGTCCAAAAGAAGTATATGAATTATCAATTATCAGTTCACTTAGTAACTTTCTGATCACTTTCCTCCCTGTGTCAAAATTAAATGTTCAGGAAAAAAACAGAAGGCATGTTTTGACTGATTTTATTTAGCAATTAAATGCCAGAGAATATCACCTCTGACCTTGGTTTGTTCTGTCACATAGACCCAACATACTGAGACACAAGGAAAAAGAAATACAACACATTCACAGACAGTCTAGGCATAAACCTGTAAAGAAGAATATGCTGCATTCATAATTCAGGGGTTCTGAATCAACCTGTACTGTATCAGTGAGTTGACAGAAGGTACTGTATGTGCTGAACATAACTCACCTTTAACAAAGTTAGAGAGTCAGAGAGAAACATGAACAAACGTAGAACTTTAGATCATAGATATAGGGGCAAATATTTAAAGGTGAATATTCCTTAAAGCCTTACGATTCTTTGTTGCCCTGAGGCTTGAAGGAATATATGCCTTTAATTATTTGCCCCTATCTCTATGACTATTTTTTAAAGTTTTACATTTGTTCATGTTTGTCTCTGGTATTGCATCTCAGTGACAGCCACTTTCATAGAAAGTCAATGGATGTGTGACTTGTTATTACTTAATAACTTAGTATGTAATAGAAATAATTCTAACTGAAGATAGCTTAGCCTTTAGTTCATAACGATACTAATTTTGGGCATTCAAGTCAAGCTCAAAAAGTTGTCTTGTTCGCATCACCTTTTGCACCACCATTTTTCATCTGATCAAAGATGCATGTGCATAGTACATACAATTCTAGTAATAAAATGGTGCAGAAAGATTTGTATTTAAGAGCTCATTACTGTCATGACACTGTGTATAGTCCATACTACTGTCCATGAGTAAGTCCCTTCATGTAGTACCAATCTCTGGAGGGGCTACATATTTGAGATCACTCTGTTTCCTGGAGAAGGATTTGAGGACTGTGCTGAAGGAGCCTAGTTTTTGGGACAAACCAAAGCTGTAGATTCCCTAATTGCTCCCTAAAGCGGTTTCTGAGAAAAACAGTAAAGGAAGGGGTTGATGGCACTGTTGGAGAAGCCCTAAAAGATACTAAAGGCCAATACCATGGCTCACAACATCTTGAGAACTTTGTCCAGGTTGCTGGCGTTCTTTTCTAAGACAGTACTAATAAGAAGATGTTTCCCAATGCTGCAGTAACAGCTAGTAATAAGGGCAGGATGAAGTCCAGGATTTTCTGAATGAAAGAATTAATTATGTTGTCAAGTTTAAATTGCTTATTTATTTATTTAAGAGAGTCTGACTTATAACCCAAAGGTCGTGGGTTCAAGTCTCAGGTCCGGCAGGGATTGTAGGTGGGGGCACTGCTCCCCGGGCACTTCCCCCGTCACTTCACTTTTATTTCATATTAATGAATAAACACCACCATATAAAATTAAGGAATTAAGTAGCATACATGTGAGATGTATTATGACATCATTCCAGAATGATAGTAAAAACATTTTTCTTTTACCAGAGAATGTGTGTTGATTACAATGATATATACACCACAGCTCGGTTGAATTCTCAAATCAGAAAATGTTCATTAGCTCTCTATAACAACACAGCTCTGACAGTAGTTACAACTGTAACATTAAATTATATTAATTGTTAATATATTATGATATAGTAATGCGCTGTTGTCCATAATATTTAACAGTTAAAAAATGTGTCAATCATTAATAAATAAAAAAAAATTATTCATTGGCATATTGCTGTGGTATGACGACTTACATGCGAAAAAGAAGCCAATGAAGATTAATTTTTCCAAATGGGGAATTAATAACAAACTCTGAACTAAAATGGGCCAAAGAAGACTGAACATGCTGTCACTTTATGATTTATTTGATGAGTTATTATTGGATGAGTTTGCAAGGAGTAAAGCAAGAAAGAAGCCAGTCAGTCACTTTAGGCAAGAGTGCCGTCTGTATATTACTGAGACTACTCAAATAATAATGGATGCGTAATGTAGGCATTTTATCTTGCATGTGTTGGGTTGCAGAGTGGTCAGGGCTTCAAACATTGGTTCCTGCGTAGCAGGGGTGGGGAAAGTCCCTGCTTAGGATCCTGCCTAGGGGCCAAGAATTTACTAATCCATCCATGCCAGTGGCTGATCCAGAGCATTTTCACTGGGGTGGCTATAAATAAGACTATCAGCATCAGAGTTTTCTATTTTTATGTTTATTAGTATTTTCATTCTATAATAATTTTTAAAGACTGGCTACATTTTCATAACAGTAAAAGTTAATCCTACATCTCTTCATATGTTGGACAGGGTAGCAAAATTAAATTTATATATATATATATATATATATATATATATATATATATATGTATAATATACACACACATACCCATGCACCAATCAGCCATAACATTAAAACCACTGACAGGTGATGTGAATAACTTGATTATAACGTTACAATGCCACCTGTCAGGGTGTGTGTGTGTATGTATATATATATATATATATATATATATATATATATATATATATATATATATATATATATATATATATATATATATATATATAAAACTGATAGGTGAAGCGAATAATATTGATTTTCTCTTTACAATGGCACCTGTCAAAGGGGATATATTAGGCAGCAAGGGAACAGTCAGTTCTCGAAGTTGATGTGTTAGAAGCTGGAAAAATGGGCAAGTGTAATTATCTGAGCAACTTTGACAAGGGCCAGACTGTGATGGCAAGAAGACTGGGTCAGGGCATTTTCAAAACAGCAGGTCTTTTGGGGTGTTCCAAGTATGCAGTTGTTAATACCTACCAAAAGTGGTCCAAGGAAGGACAACAGGTGAACCTGTGACAGGGTCATTCATTCGACCAAGGCTCATTCATACACGTGGAGAGCGAAGGCTAGACCATCTTGTCCAATCCCATAGAAGAGCTACTGTAGCTCTGTACTGAAAAAGCTAATGCTGGCTATGATAGAAAGGTGTCAGAACACACAATGCATCACAACATGTTGTGTATGGGGCTGCATAGCCACAGAGTGGTCAGACTGCCCACGCTGAACCCTGTCCACCACGAAAGTGCCTAGAATGGGCACGTGACCATAAGAACTGGACCATGGAGCAATGTAAGAAGGTGGCCTGGCCTGATGAATCACATTTTAATTTACATCATGTGGATGGCTGGGCGAGTGTGTGGGAAGAAATGGCACCAGGATGCACTATGGGAAGAAGGCAAGCCAGCGGAGGCAGTGTGATGCGCTGGGCAATGTTCTGCTGGGAAACCTTGGGTCCTGGCATTCATGTAGATGTTAATTTGACACATACCACTTTGTTGCAGACCAAATACACCCCTTTATGGCAATGGTATTCCCTAATGGCAGTGGTCTCTTTCAGCAGGATAATGCACCCTGGCACACTGCAAAAATTGTTCAGGAATGGTTTGAGGAACATGACAAAGAGTTCAAGGTGTTGACTTGGCTCTAAGTTCCCCAGATATCAATCCAATCAAGCATCTGTGGGATGTCCTAGACAAATTAGTCCAATCCATGGAGGCTCCACCTCGCAACTTACAGGACTTAAAGGATCTGTAGCAACTCATAATGTAATAACAAAGCATAATGTAATCAGTATTACATTATTAATGTAATAAAATAAATGTAATAAAATTATGAGAAATTTGTCACACCAAAAACAGTTATATTGTAATAACTGTAATGCCTTTTTCAGACATAAACATTGGTATTCCTTCACAGTACATTTTTAAAATCTAAATCTAGTCTTAAACTACCTACGAAATTTACCAGATTTAAATATTCATGCAATTATTATTATTATTATTATTATTATGGCTATTAATAATAATAATAATACTGTACATTACTTCTAATATATATACACTATATTACCAAAAGTATTCGGTCACCCATCCAAATGATCAGAATCAGGTGTCCTAATCACTTGGCCTGGCCACAGGTGTATAAAATCAAGCACTTAGGCATACAGACTGTTTTTACAAACGTTTGTGAAAGAATGGGCCGCTCTCAGGAGCTCAGTGAATTCCAGCGTGGAACTGTCATAGGATGCCACCTGT
>CM040981.1:10119869-10135357 GCA_022985145.1 Pangasius djambal | reverse complement strand
CACTGTTTGCACCAGGTTGCACACTATGCACTTTATGTGGCTAGGACAACTTAGTCTAGTCCTCAGCTCTGTGTTCCTGTAACTGTATGTTGTGTGAGGTGATGATGTTGTTTTATGTAGCACCAAGGGTTCTGGAGAAACGTTGTCTCATTTCACTGTGTACTGCGTCAGCTATATATAGTTGAAATGACAATAAAAGTCTCTTGACTTGACTTGACTTGACTAATGGAAACAACTTATGTTTCATGAAAACATATCAGAGTTTTTGGTCATGTTAATGGAGCCTTACATGGAAGCACAGCTTTCCAATCATTTTGTCTGTGCAATTTATTGCAGTAAAATTTAGGTGGGCAAAATACAAATGATAAAACAATCTAAATTTTTCTGTCTGTTCGAAGCGTTAAACTCAGGGCTAAATATAGGTTTAGGCTTTAAATCGTCAATGACTAATCACCTGTGGGAGTTTGAAGCTCTCCTGAGGACTGTAAAGATGGCGTTTCTGGTTGGCTCTCAGCAGCTAGAGATGATGCTGAGGAGGGTTTTCCTTCAACAGTCACCACCAAGAGTTCATCTTCGGCAGTGGAAATGCTGTTTTGTAGAACAGAATACGAAGCCGGGACCAGGTCATGATTATCAGGCATGGGGCTAAACCTAGACTCAGGTGGAGGAGAAGCCTCATGGAAGAGCGCCTCTGTCCCTGCTGCTTGAGCCAATTCACTGACTGGGACAGCCTGAGTATTTGCGACTTCAGCTTCAGGTGACTTGATGGACAAAAAGAA
Organism: Pangasius djambal; assembly: GCA_022985145.1. Lineage (NCBI taxonomy): Eukaryota > Metazoa > Chordata > Actinopteri > Siluriformes > Pangasiidae > Pangasius > Pangasius djambal. Next base: position 10,134,578 of record CM040981.1, on the reverse strand, counting down.
TGCAATAATTGGTTACGAAAAATATATACATGTTTAGAGACTAGATGGTTTACTGGCAATTTCTATCGCCCTAACATGTATTCCAGCTGCATCATATCTTCTTTAAAAGACCTGTGTAGATTTCAGTGAAGTGGCTAGGGTTGCGCGACAATTAATTTTTTCTTTAGTGAAAAAAAGCAAAGAGCTGAAGCCTGCACAGAGCCTGGTTTGTAAAGCTACATGACCTTACTACCACATTTAAAAATAAGGTGAATACACTGAAAAAAAAAACTGCTAAACCATTTGAACAAAGCAACCATAATTTGTAAATATGTCTGTGTATTAGTCACCGCTAAACTAGCAGGCACAACTGGCAGTGTGTCCTGTTTCCACAGCGATGCAACAGTTGAGCTTGTCCACTCTGAGGCTGCATACATCGTCTTTCCACTTACCTAAATGAGTTGAAGGAGTCAAATTTAACCATTGCAGACAAACCATTTACAAAACCAATAATGGCTGGACAGCACCTAGACTTCAGCATTTCACCTTGAACATGGCTATAGTCTGTACAGGGTAACACACTGCAAATCCTGCAGAGGCCAAACTCAATGGCAGTCCCAGTTTCTTTAGGTAGGACCCTGAACCAAAAAAGAAAACAAGGTTCAAACTTTAATCATTCTGAACACACATTCTCATTTTTCATTGAAGCAAACATCATATGTGCATGCTATAAATACATCTATTTATGACTAATTTACAGAGCTAAACTTCTAAGAGTTTGAACTATCATGAGGGTAATTTTATTCACCTTTTCTTGCAAGAATCACACCAGCGAGGCCAGACACTGCAATTACAGAAATCCTAGGCACAAATCCAGAGGGAGGGTCTTTAAGAAAGTAGTACACATCTGTGAAAAAGGCATTGTGGTGGGGAAAAAACATGAACATTATGGTTTGAGGCAGGGGTTCCCAACCGTTTACACCAACGGTGTCTATGACAGGAGAAAAAGGCAGCAAATGGCAGTGCCAAGAAACAAAGAGCGAATAGGGGGAGCCAATCATCCTCCAGCCAGCAGTATGAATCATTCTTATATCAGATGGTCTATGAAGGTTATAAGCAATATAATTTAATGGATTATGATAATATACTAGTTATGACTATAGTTAGGGATTGACCAACATGGCTATTATGATGTGTGGAGACATGTGACACTACAAGACATTTAGCATGCAGCCAGTGTAAATGTAAAAGGAGCACAGAAGGTAAGAATGTATATGAGTATGAAATAAGGAGAAGCACTGATGTATGCATGGGTGCTAGAAGCAGCACAAACCTAAATAACCTGACCTTGTGGTTGGGAACCGTTGGTTCTGGACAATCAGCAAACACACATCCAGTCTTTTTTCTTTCTTACCTTCTCCACCATGGTAAAGGTTCACAGCTGTTACTTTAACTGACACATACGCACTCTGAATAAACACAAAACCACATACATTTAACAAGATCAGTGTTTTCAGTAATATTTTTTCCCCCCACAGCAAGCCCACATTATAAATAACTATAGCTATGAAACAGTAATAACAGACACTTTAACAGCATTAGAAATACACCTGCCACTTTTTGTAATGGATGCATTTCACTAGGTATGTATCGATGCATCACGATGCAAAAAATGACTATACGCATCACAGGAATCAGCAATGTATTAATTATACATCTAATGCAATTGCAATGTTTGAACACCAGAGGTCCCAATCCCAAAATATAATGAGCAAACACTGGGCCCGTTAGCTCCGTATCACAACGACTGACATGCATTATACATTGTATGGTCATAAAACCACATTTTAATAGTTAAAATGAGCTTTCAAACAACACCAGCCCTGTGCCTCTGTGATCTACAGTGCTCGAGAAAGAGGTGGTGGAAGTCGGCCTGACTATTTCTCGTTAAAATGACACCTCAGGTGCTGCTACAGAGCTCATTATGTTTCAGTCGATCATTTCCACAGGTCAGAGACTTTGTTTATTCAAATCAAATTTTTGGGAGAATTGCAAAATATATTTATTTATTTTTAAGACATGGTGAACCTGTAGTACATTTTGTTTATAATATTAATATTTGATTTTAGTTTTATACAGACAAACGCATTATTTGCATTTATATGCATTATTTATGATTCAGAAATAAAAAATTTTAAAAAAGGAGTCTTTTCAGTCATAATTTTTCTTCATTCAAATATTATTCAAAGTATTCTGAAAATGTAATTGAATCATGAAGCAAACTGAATCGTGACTGGAGTGTATCGTTACACCCCTACATTATACATTCATTTTATGAAAAAAAAATGAACTTGTCAAAGGTAACTCAATTAGATTCAGCGCAGGCACTGATCATGGAACTGATCCTACAGTTAGGAAATGTTCTATCAATTATTTAATATCTAATAATTATATTAGTGGTTCACTCCAGTCTTGGAGATCCATATTATAGCACAATTTCCCTGCTCAAATACACCTGATTCACCTCCAGTTATTTATTAGATTCAGTAGAGTGTTAAATCAACACAGTGGGAAATTACCACATTACACTGGACTCTGGAACTCCAGAACTGACGTAATGCACCACTGTATGTTACTAGCAAGACAATATAGGATTCATACTTTCATTTTCTGCACATAGGACTGCAGACTCCCTCTGACTTTACCAAGACTACTCTGCAGAACTCCTGGCTGTTCTTCTGAATAGTGAAGCCTCTCCTGTGGCAGGGCTGAGTAAATCGAAAGCTGAGGAGTAAAGAGAAATATAATTACAACAAATTGAAAGGCAAGCACTAACAGAGCTAAATATAAATTATAAAGACTGACAGTTAAAACCGAGCAGCAGCATAAAATGTACACAAAAAAAAGAACATAATGGGTCATACAGTTCCAGTGGTAGTGAAGGAAAGAAATTAATAATATGGCATTCAACTTACCTAGGAAGCACAAAGTCAGAGGTCAGTATTACATCAATTTGGACCTCATGCACTTGAGCTCCAAGTGGGGGGGGGGGGGGGGGGGGGGGGGGGGGGGGGGGGGGTGTAATGGTGAAGGGAATTTTCTTGCCACACTTTGGGCCCGTTAATACCAAGCATTGCTTGAATGCCACAGCTTATTTGAGTATTGTTGCTGACCATGTGCATCCCTTCATGGCCACAATTTACCCATCTTCTAATGGCTACTTCCAGCATGATAATGCACCATGCCACAAAGCAAAACTGTCCCAAACTGGTTTCACCAACATGACAATGATTTCAGTGTGGGTCAGTGGGCTTCCCAGTCACCAGATCTGAATCCAATAGAACACCTTTGGGATTTGGTAGAACAGAAGATTCACAGCATGTGAAAGTGCACCTGAAAAATATGCAGCAATTGTGTGCCATTATGTCAACATGGATCACAATCTCAAAGGAATGTTTCCAATATCTTCTGGAATCCATGCCATGAAGAATTGAGGCTGTTTTCAGAGCAAAGAGAGGCCCTACCCAGTAGTAGTATAGTGTTCTTAATAAAGTGCTTGGTGAGTGTATGGCCAAAAGCATCACAATCATATGTGCTTGCTGAACATCCCATTCCAGATTTAGTCTCCTAGGTTATAATAACCAAGTCTGGGAAGGCGCTATGGCTGTAGGGATTTGCCTAATCAGCCACAAGAGCATTAGTGGTGTTAGGCGCTGATGTCAGGTGAGAAGGCCTGTGCAGCTGGCGTACCAATTTATCCCAAAGGTGTTCAGTGGGGTTGAGGTCAGGGCTCTGTGCAGGGTACAAGTCCTTCCACTCTAACTTTGGCTAACCATATCTTCATGGACCTTGTTTTGTGTGCACGGGCACTGCCATGCTAGAGCAGTTTTGGGCCCCTTAGTTCCAGTGAAGAGAAATTTTAATGCTACAGCATACAAAGACATCCTATACAATTGCATGCTTCTAACTTTGAGGCTACAATTTGAGAAAGGCCCACATATGGGTATGATGGTCAGGTGTCCATAAAATTGTGACCGTATACAGTCGTGGGAAATGAAAAATACACTAAATAACAACTGTTTGTTCATCACCTTCTATAAGCAAACAAATAACCTAAAGTAACAAGAGAAATACACAACAGAGATTTCAGTATGTCATTTTTTCCCCCCAAATAGTAACTCAACATTCAGAAACCAGGTGGGAAAAATAAGTACACCCTATAATTCAGTAACAAGTAACAGCTACAGTAACTTGAAGTAAATGTTTTCTGTAGCAGTTTATCAGTCCCTCATCATTTTGGAGAAATTTTGACCCACTCTTCTTTACAACATTGCTTCAGTTCATTGATGTTTAAGGGCATTCCATTATGCACAGCTCTCTTAAGATCCTGCCACAGCATCTCAATGGGTGTGCGGTCTGGTCTTTGACTTGGCCATTCCAACTCCTTGATTTTTTTCTTCTTTAGTGGTTGAGTGGTTGAATGTTTGTAGGATTTTTGTAGGAAGTATCACTGTAACCAGCAAATAACCTAATTAGATTTTGTAACTGATCCAAAAAGGGTCAAGGTCATGAGGTCAAATGTATAAATAGTTTTTCTTCTTATAACTTAATCCACAGTTCACTGGTTAAAATGTCTTCTCTATTTGAAGCACAGTCCCCTCTGAAAGTATTCAAACAGCAAGGCCAATTCTGTTGTTTTTGTTATATACTGAAGACGTTTGGGCTTGAGGTCAAAGATGAATATGAGGCAATATATCAGAATTTCCGCTTTCACTCCCTGATATTTACATCTAGATGTGTGAAACAACTAAGAACATAGCACCTTCTGTTTGGACCCACCCATTTTTTAAGTGATCAAAAATATTGGAACATATGAATGACAAGTGGCATATTCTACAGAAAGCGGGCACATATGAGTATGCTGTTAACAAATCAAAATTAATTTCATGTAGTTTTTTTTTTTTTTTTAAAAAGATCAATACAATAGAAACTAAAATAAAGTCACTGTATAAGCAATCACAGTGTTTTTAGATTTATTATTTTTCAGTTAGAATGATTTTATTTCAGAAAACAATCCCACAATAGCGAACACTAATGCCCAGTTGCAAACATCTGTCCACCCACATAACGTTAGCGAAAAAACCCCTCACTGTTCATCAAAAGATGGCTTCACTAACACTGAATTACATAAGAAATGTAACTCATAACCACCTTGTTGCCATGATCTGGGAAGGATTTTGGATTATAAATTAATGCAGGCTTATGGAACCCCACTGTAAGGTGAAAATTAATTCTGTCCGTGACGGAGGAGTAATGCTCATGAAGTTTACATTGAAAGAGTCACTTTTATTATAATTCAAAAGTGACCCCATCGTAGAAAAGCGCATGCGCTAGGGATCGTTTGACCTTTATCTCAAGAGCTGCAAGTGAGTAATCTGCATTAATTTTTCTCAGAATTACAAATATTCTGTCCGCTGAAGTAACGATCACTTCAAATAGCATGTGCATCATTTAGGAAGAGAAATATGTAATCTATACTTATTTGTGATGAAATATGTGTTGAAATGAGGAAAAAAATGGAATGGCCATGGACTGTGTGTGTAGATGAATTGATGAACTGTTGTGCACACACATGGAGTCGTGAGATTTCCTCTGCGAACCTTACCGATAGACCAAATTTTTCTATGCAAGCTTTAGGAAAGAACAGATTTAAAAAAAATAATAAATAAATAAATTAAATCCCTTTATTGACCAAACTATGATTTGTTCTGAAATTTGATGTGAACTCTCCTTGTAGTGAGAAAAAGACCACGTAAGACAGAATTAACTGACTGCGTTGAGCTTTCATGAAAAAAATAGAGGAGATCTTTTCTTCCCACTTTCTGTAGAATATGCCAGGTGTGCCCTGTTAGATTGATTGTTTAAACAATTAATAGCTCTGAATGTCTACTCTTGGTTTGAGCCCTGGGTTTCGCCTGTGAAGACTGCATTTGTTGTTAAAAAGCATAAACCAGCATGAACACCAGAGAGCTGTCTATGGGAGAAAAGCAAGCCATTTTGAAGCTGAGAAAAAAGGGAAAATTGATCAGAGCAATTGCATAAACACTGGACATGGCCAATACAACAATTTGGAATGTCCAGAAAAAGAAAGAAAACACTGGTGTACTAACAGTCAGACACTGAACAGGTTGGCCAAAGAAAACAACAGCATTTGATGAAAGAACCATTGTGAGAGCTGTGAAGAAAAACCAAAAAAAGCAACAGTCAGTGACATCGCAAACAACCTCCACAGGGCAGGGGTGAAGGTATCACAATCCACAGTTTGAAGAAGACTTTGAAATATACTTAGAAATATAGAGGCCATAACATAAGATGCAAACCTCTCACCAGCAGTATGATTCGGAAGGCCAGAATGGAATTTGGTAAGAAATACAGAGATGAGACACAAAAGTTGTGGAACCAAGATTAACCTCTGCCACAGTGATGGAAAATTCAAAGAGTGGAGAAAGAAAGGATCTGCTCATGATCCAAAACATACAAGCTCATTGGTCAAGCAGGGTGGAGATTGTGTCATGGCTTGGGCTCGCATGGCTGCTTCTGGAACAGGCTCACTAACATAACAACGGCCAAAACAACAAAGGACTTGACCGGGGGGAAAAAATGGAAGACTGAAGAGATAAACCCCCCAAAACAAACAACAACTGAAAGAAGCTGAGGTACAAGCCTGGAAAAGCATCATAGAAGAAGAATGCAATAGTTTGGTGATATTTGGTTTGATGCAGTTATTGCAAGCAAGGGATATGCAACCAAATACAGTCGGGGTCATAAGTTTACATATGCCTTTTAAAAATTGCATTTTGTTTTTTTATTTAGTACTGCCCTGAATAAGCTATTTCACATAGCAGATGTTTACATATAATCCACAAGACCCAATAATTACTGAATTTACACAGAAGAACCAGTTCAAAAGTTTACATACGCTTGATTCTTAATACTGTGTGTTGTTATATGGATGATCAGTGACTGTTTTTATGTCATGAGTCCCTTGTTTGTCCTGAGCAGTTAAATTGCCCACTGTTCTTAAGAAAAATCCTCCAGGTCATGCACATTATTTGGTTTTCCAGCATTTCTGCACATTTGACCCTTTCCAACAGTGGTATATGATACGGAGATCCATCTTTTCACACTGAGGAAATATCTTTTTTTTTTTTCCCCATTTAGTACTGCCCTTCAGAAGCTACATACGATATTTACATGTTTCCCAGAAGACAAAATAATAACAATTTCACTGAACATCCTATTCAAAATTTTACAAATCTTAAGAACAATGGGCAGTTTAACTGCTCCGGACAAACAAGGGACTCATGAACAACTATCACAAAACATAAAAACAGTTGTTGATCATCCAGATAACAACACATTATTAAGAATCAAGCATATGTAAACTTTTGAACTGGTTCATTTGTGTAAATTCAGTTATTATTGTATCTTTTGGACTATATGTAAACATCTGCTGTGTGAAACAGCTTATTCAGGGCAGTACTAAATAAAAAGCAAAATGCAATTTTTATGATCTCTTTTATATATATTTTTTAATTATTAACATTATGCAGATTCTGCAAGGCATATGTAAACTTATGACTCCAAGTGTTATTTATTTTAAATCTATCTGTTCTTATATTTTGCCTAAAACTGAGTGGTCTGCCACCAAAGGTGCCATGTTCTAAGCAATTTAACACATCTAGATGTAAAGGAAACGAAAGCTGAAATTCTGCTCTATCATCTCACTGATCTTTTTATCTCGAACCCAAATGTCTTCAGTGTATAGCAAAAACAAAAAGTACTGGCCATGCCGTTCCAATACTTTCAGAGGCGACTGTATATTTTAAGTGTATTTCAGGCAAACAAACTAGGAACAAGAAAAACTAGACTTACTGGTGGGGGCATCCCAGTCAAAGCCACTGGCATTGAGTTCTACTTATTTTTAGTTAGTTGCATGTTTTATTTTACCAGTGTTGTCTATGTCCTTGCCTTTTTTTTTTTAGCTTATTGTAATGTGCAATGTTATATAAACACAACAAGAGCTCAACAACCAAATCAAATTTCTTGTATATTCTAATGCAGTGGTTCTCAAACATTTTGCAGTCAAGGACCTATTACAGGATAAAATCATTTCCAAGGACCCCCTTATGACCACAGAATAGATTTAAAAACAACAGGGCAAATAAGTACCATCATATTAATTTATTAGGGCCATTAGAGCTTTTCATTCCTTAGCGTTCCAATCATTCAGATCTACTGGAGTTGAAATATTGTGTGCCATATTAATACCATTTTCTTATTTTCATTTTAAAATTGTAGTTAAAGTTAACATTATTTACACCTGTTTTAATTACTGAGTTTTAGATTAACCCCTTTCATTTTAAGTGACCAGTCAGTTAGACATATGGCTATGATAACTAAACAAAAACCATCAACCAGATGGTACGAGCTGATAGTTATCTCCATTTGTGATTTAATAAAAGGAATACAGTTAGGAACCCCCCAGATACACATTACAGACCCCTGGGGATCCCCAGACCTCACTTTTAGAACCATGGCTCAAATGTACTTGACCAAGCATGATTCCCATTCTGTATAGATCAGAAATGGAAAAAAAAGAGGCTGGTGTGTTACTAGAAATCTTACATGTATTTACTAAAGAGCGTTTAGTTACACATTAACTGAGTAATATTATATCATTATATTGTAAAGGATTTATGTACTTCTTCCTTCGACTACCTGCTGAGGTGAGAGCAGCACTTCCGGTTTATCCTTACTCATGCTGTAGACGCGCAGAGAAGCAAATCCCAGCACCACAGGCACAGCCACTACCTTCACCACCTGAAAAGCACATTTCAAAGAACTGGAACGCTGACTGTGGCTAACTGCAAAACAAGTGAATGTTCAGAAGAAATCATGGAGCAAAAGATGCCAGTTTATCAAATGGGTAACGTTAGCTCTCTGATGAACTCAAACTGTTTACAGATAGCAAGTAACCTAGCTTAACCATATCAAATAGGTATGCAATATGATACACGAAACAATGTATTTTCTTTGTCTAGTCTACGTTATAACTTAATCCACCGTTCATTGATTAATACCATTAAACCATAGCGCTGTTTAGCTGAACTTAAAAAAAATTACCTTGGCCATCATGTGTCCCCTTATTATATATTTACAATCCAATCAGCTGTTGAACTGCCTCTTCTTCTTCTTGTTTTATGGCGGTTGGCAAACCAGCTTTCGGTGCATTTCCGCCACCTACTGGGTTGGAGTGTGGAGCGTTGATGCAAAGGCAAAAAAATAAAAAATTACTATCATCTAAATCCTACTATACAACTTTGTTCCCTTAAGATAAGTTAAGAGAGCTTTATATACTTTTGAGGAATTGTTTAGCAGATTTTGGATAAACACATGTTTTAATACCCATTGACTTTAATTCTTCTTTTAACTGAAATCTTTATCTGTTATATGCAACACAATTTAACAGCACATGTTCGACTGTTTCAGATGGACCACATTTACTGCAGCAATCAGACTCAAGTTTACCAGTGTTATACAATGATTTCTTGAGAGCAGAGTGACCAATCCAGAGTCTAGTTAATATTGTCATCCGTTCTATTTCCATATACATATATTAATAGCGATTAGTTCTACTGCATAAACTGACAAATGCTCAGATATCCTTTTTGCAATTGTGTACTTAAAATATTGAATGTAAACTGCTGCTGCTGTATGCCCATTATCTGGATCTTTCAAATCATCTGTACATATTTGCATAATTGTGTAATATTTCTGGTTTAAATACTGATGAACTACTGTTCGTACTGATAAACAGTCCTGTTTTTATCATTGATGCTGTGCAGCAGCTGGAGGTCTACTAATGGCATTGGAAAGAGCCAAGGGGGTATTACTGGTATACCCACAGTTGGGCTAATTTCCATATTTGATATTCCTATATCTTGAGCCTGATTATTTGCAACCCATTGAAAGCTATGTAATTGATTATATTCATACTCCCAGCAATCCTTCAAAACATTTTTAACCAGGTGATTTTTAGGATGATCTTTTACCGAAGTCCAATAATCCATTCTTATTTGTAGTCTTCTCATGTCTAAAGGCATTTCCACGGCTTCCACCTGTAAAGCTATTATTGGAGATGATCTGAATTCACCACAGCATAATCTTAAATCTTGGGATTTAATGCCATTTACCCTTTTAGTCAAAGATGCTTACAGAGAGCTATACATTATACTACCATAATCTATTGCAGATCTTATCATTGCACATGATTATCATTTTTTTAAAGAATAATGATTTGCACCCCAGTCTATCCCTGCCAGGCACCTTAAAATGTTTAATCCCCCTTTACATTTACCCACTAGCTGTTAAATGTGTGTTTTAAAAGCCAATTTTGAATCCATCCACACCCCTAAAAACTTAATCTGATAAACTGATACTTGATATACTGATAAACTGTTACTTGCTCCAAAACCTGATCATATAATTTCAGTTTAACTTTGGGAGATATCCTTTTTTTTTTCAGAAACAAATTACTTTTGGTTTTTTTGTTGCAGAGAGGCAGAATTTTTTGCTCACTTCTCAACTTCACTTACTCCCTCCTGCATTCTTCTCAAGACATACCGAACATTTCTTCCTCTCTTCCACAAAGCTCCATCATTTGTATAGAGAGATTTTCCTATTCCTGGGTCAATTTTATAGAAAAAATTAATTTATCATAATGTTAAAAAGGGAAGGACTACATTCACTAGACATTTGAAAAGGAAGATCCAATTCTCACTCTTATGGTCCGATCGTGTAAAAAATTCTTCATCCAATTATGCCTTATTATGTGAAAAAATATATATTTAAAAGACAATCCTTTTCAACACAGATGTAATTTGCTAGCAATGCAGATGAGTGTGCTAATCAGTTCATTAGCATGTAAACTCAACTATGTTAACTATATTAATAGTTTAACTTGGTAACATGTTAACTCGGTTATCCATGTGCTTAATAAAAGAAAATTGTGTTTCCAAATGTTATCCAAAAACCAGTTAATGTTCACGAGACCACATACGAATATCATTCATAACTCAATAATAAGAAACCAGCAGCAACAACCACCAGGACGGCAGAAAGTTAAATAAGCCTGCAATTTGCTGCATACCTTACTAAATGGCTGAATAAGTGATTATTTCACCACTTACTGTAGTTTAATCTCAGTCGCTGATAAAAAAAAAAATTCCATTGGACAAGGTTGCCTGCAGTCTCTGCGCACCAGTTCTAATGTGAGAAGATCGCACGCACAGCTATTTCCAAGTTGTGTTAAGTACATTTTTTACTTGCATTTTACTTGCGTTTTTTTGCATCAAGTAATTAGATGATAAAACACAAAGTAAATATTTCTTTAGCATTTCAATTCAAATTTACATATGCATTTGAGCTCAAATAATTACAAAGAAACCGCAAGTAACACATTATATTTAAACGTGACATTCTGAAGTAGAAAGACTGAAATAGTATATTCTTGTAAAAAATACTTTAGTAATCTATTTTTTTTTTTTCAGTGTAGGTGGATCCCAGTGGCAGTCACCAATAACTGGTTGAAAGGACTTGGGGATCAATGGGAAGGGAGAAACACAACCCGAAAGAGGCAGAGCTTCCCTTGACTCACACAAGCCTGCTTGTTGGCTTCTCAGTTGTTTTGATTGTTAGTTTGTTTGTTTGTTGTTCTCCCTTCCACCCTTATACTAGCTCCCTTGGTTTGAGAACAGGTAAGATTGTGCGTGCACATACATCCCATCATGCAGTTAGCTTTGGAATGTCTAGACACATTAGGTTAGAGGGTGGGTTCCACTTCTTTTGTTTCTAGTTAGCTTAGCCTAGTGTAGTTAGCTAGTTTTCATGTGATGTTTTGGCAGTCAGTTTAGCTACTTTAAATACAGTCTAGCGTAGTCCTGTTTTGTTATGTTTATTCCTTTGGCACCTGAGACTATAGCAACGCACATTGAAGCAGTTCTTATGGCCTTATTAAGACAATATGTGTTGTTTTTGTTCTTTAATTTTTCACAATGTCTGTATATAATTATTGGTTAATTAAAAAAAAAACATAACAAAATTGACACTTTTTGCTGTTTGTAATAAGTAAAGAAGAACACTTAGTTTCATAGTGCAGTGACTTATTTTATTGAAGTCAAACTTACAACTCTTTACAGTCTAAATTTCTTTACAATCTAAATTTCTTCTGTTAATATATATTATATATATGAAACAAAAAAATGCTACTTTAGGAAGAATAAATATTTTTCATTTTATATATATAGATATAGATAGATATACAGATACAGATAGATAGATAACCCTTGGCTTGTAGTAATTTTCCTTGATAAAGAGCAATATGTTCCTTTTTTAATGTCGCAGTGCAACTTACATCTTACACACCTGTGCAATGTTCTATGAGGAGTACACTCCTTTAAAGAACATACAGTGGAGTCCAGTCTTATGGACCTTAGAATGATCTATGAATAAAAAAGTATAAAAGAAAGTAACAGATGACCTAAATCAGTTCTTTCATAAGTAAATAAATAAATCCAAATATATGTAAAACAGCAGATTGCAATGATTGGAAAGGCTTGACTCTGTTCTCTGTTGGAAACCTGAAAGTTGTGTATGTGTATATATATATATATATATATATATATATATATATATATATATATATATATATATATATATATATATATATATATATATATACAGTATGCACACACTAATACACTTTAATAGGAACACCAGTACACCTGCTCATTTATGCAGTTATCAGCAAATCATGCAGGTACAGGTCAAGAGCTTCAGGTAATGTTCATGTCAAACATCAGAATGGGGAAAAGTATGATCTCTGTGTCTGTAACCATGGCATGGTTGTTGGTGCCAGATAGGCTGGTTTGAGTATTTCAGAAACTGGTGATCTCCCAGGAATTTCACACACAGCAGTTTCTAGAATTTACACAGAAAAAAAAAAAACTGTGTGCGGAGGGTCTGCAGGCTGAAACACCTTGTTGATGAGAGAGTTCAGAGGAGAATGACCAAATGTTCTGAGCTGACAGGAAGTCTGTAGTAACTCAAATATTTACTCTTTACAACCATGGTGAGCAGAAAATCCAATCTGTCAATTTTTCTCTGATCTCTCTCATCAACAAGGGATTCCAACTACAGAACTGTTGCTCATGCAGTGTTTTTTTTTTTTTTTTTTTTTTTTTTTTTTTTGCACCATTCTGTGTAAACTTTAGAGACTTGAAAATCCCAGATGATTAGCAGTTTCTGAAAAACTCAAACGAGCCTATCATGATTGGCTGATTATATACAGTTAGGTCTGGATGTATTTGGACAATGACAGAGTTTTTGTGATTTTGCCTTTATACACCACCAAAGGGCTCAAAGGTATTTGCACAATTGACTGACAAGAAGTTAACTGACCAGGTGCGGTCCATTCCCTCGTTAGTTCAAGACAAATGAAGCAGATAAAAGGTCTGGAATTGATATCAAGTATTGAGTTGGCATTTGGCAGCTGTTCCACTAGGGCTACCAATATGAAGTCCAAGGAGCTCTCAATGCAAGTGAAGGAGGCCATCGTTAGGCTGAAAAAACAACATAAATCTATAAGAGAGATAGCAAAAACCTTAGGTGTGGCCAAATCAACAGTTGGGTACATTCTTAAAAAGAAAGAAAGCACTGGTGAACTCAACAACATCCAAAGGCCTAGAAGACCACGGAAGACAACTAAAGTGGATGATCACAGAATCCTTTCCTTGGTGAAGAAAAACCCCTTCACAACATCAACAGAAGTCAAGAATACTCAAGAAGGTAGGCGTATCATTGTCAAAATCTACAATCAAGAGACACCTTCATGAATGTAAATACAGAGGGTTTACAACAAGGTGCAAAACACTAGTAACATTCAAGAACAGGAAAGCCAGATTAGACTTTGCCAGAAAACATCTAAAAAAGCCTCCCATGTTCTGGAATAAGATTCTTTGGACTGATGAAACCAAAATTAACTTGTACCAGAATGATCGGAAGAGAAAAGTATGGTGAAAGAAAGGAACAGCTCATGATTCAAAATATACCACACCATGTGTCAAATGGTGGAGGCAGTGTTATGGCATGGGCATGTATGACTGCCAGTGGAACAGTGTTTATTGATGATGTGACTGCTGACAGAAGTAAAACGTTGAATCCTGAGGTGTATAGGGCTATACTCTCTGCTCAGATTCAGCCAAATGCTACAAAACTGATAGGACGCCGCTTCACAGTGCAGGTGGATAATGACCCTAAACATACTGCAAAAGCAACTCAAGACTTTTTGAAGGCAAAGAAATGGAATATTCTTCAATGGCCAAGTCAGTTGCCTGATCTCAACCCAATAGAGCTGCTTTTCAGTTACTGAAGACAAGACTGAAGGCAGAAACAGTCACAAACAAGCAACGACTGAAGGTGGCTGCAGTGAAGGCCTGGCAAAGCATCTCCAGGGAGGAAACTCAGAATTTGAGTTTTGAGAACATGGGCTCCAGACTTCAGGCAGTCACTGACTGCAAAGGATTTTCATCCAAGTATTAAAATTATGGTTATATTTACAATTATGTCACTTTGTCCAAATACCTTTGAGCCCCTGAAAATGGAGGTACT
>CM040981.1:10096607-10119769 GCA_022985145.1 Pangasius djambal | reverse complement strand
ACTCAGAATTTGAGTTTTGAGAACATGGGCTCCAGACTTCAGGCAGTCACTGACTGCAAAGGATTTTCATCCAAGTATTAAAATTATGGTTATATTTACAATTATGTCACTTTGTCCAAATACCTTTGAGCCCCTGAAAATGGAGGTACTTTGCTGAAAATGGCTGTAATTCCTAAATGGTAAATGCCATATTTTTGTGAAACCTCTTAAAATAAAGTATACACTTCGATCACATCTTGATTGTTTTATTTCAAATCCAAGTGGTATAAAGGCAAAATCACAAAAACTCTGTCATTGTCCAAATACTTCCGGACCTACCTGTATATATGTGTGTGTGTGTGTATATATATATATATATATATATATATATATATATATATATATATATATATATATATATATATATATTAGTGACACTTATGCTTGTAACTATGCAGTTTTGTTGGTATTACACAGTTTTAAAGCTACAGCCAGAACACTTTGTAAAATATGTAAAATTTGGCATTAATCAAAAAAGGCCATCAAATAAAATAACACTAATTCTAACTGCCATTTTCTCTTACACATTTAAACAAAATCAGTTAAAAAGAAGCAAACAAAGAACAAAAGAAAGAGACATAAATATGCTAGTAAAGACAAAATAATACTTCTCTTGGCCTGGCAGAATTAAACAAACATTTACTACTGACATGTTTATGTTGCATAAACCAGAATTATTCATTAAATAATAATACAAGGGGTATAGCACAGTATATTGTATTTTGAACATATATTTTGGATACACTTCACACCTTTGTAAACCAAATAATACTGCTTGCTATCTGATTAATTAATTCACTTAATTTGGCCAGCAAAAAAATAATATACAGATTTGAGTATTCCACATGCATTGAATTAGTACTTCTCACTGAAGTCACTACTTAGCGAAAAGAAAAATAATGTGCTATTTGTATTCCTGCATTAAATATCTCTCACAGTTGGAATACTTTTTTTTTTAATTATTATTATCAGATTGATCTCAAACACATGCTTTGAAATAATTTTATTCAGCGGTCATTCTTAGTAATTTAGTTTTTCTGGTAGATGTGTTCCTTCATATTTGCATATCCTTATCATGTTTTCAACATTCATGTGTCATATTTGACAGCAAACTCAGTTTTTTGACTGTTTAACAGGGACTATCAGTATTTGACCAGATCTAATTCACTATCTAAATCTATGACGCAAGTACTTTGGACTTGCTAGACTGTAACACACTTATCTTACTACTTTAAAATACAGTGTCTGTTTATCCACCAGATTTCTTTGCTGAACAGTTTAACACCATGTGATGTAGCAACACAAAGTTTCTTTTGCATCCTTATATAATGGAATATTTTCATGCCCTCATCATAATGTGCTTGTATATGCTTATGCATGTATAACTGCAGCACAGTTTGTGACATTTTGTTAAAAACACATATCAAACAAAAAAAACTAAATTATATTAACTGAAACACAGTCTACTATAAACTCTACAATCTCAGTCTTTCTAACTGTAGAAATGTATTTTCCCTCCTCACTTTCTAGGCAACAAGTAATCAGGCAAAATCTCTTATACATTCTGCAAACAAAGAATCAAATGTTTGCATTCACAATAATAAATCACAGTTTAAAACAGTTGCTACTTCTGACCATACACAAAAGTCTGTATTTCTGTTGTAAAGTGATGCCTCCATTAAATACAGTGTCTACTTCATTGAATTAATTCCAGTGAAAAGCTCCTGTCGATGTGTGGCATGTTCACAACAACCTCAACTGATATTTCTATTAGTCAGCAGTAGAAATGGACAGAGTATCAGAGCTTTATTGGTGCAAACTACAAAAAGTACAGTGTCGTGTTAGAAAATGGCACCTATCTACATTGATACTACTTTCCTTCCAGTAACTGACCAGCAACTCAACCAAAGATAGGAAAAGAAAAAATAAATATTGATTATTTATTCAATAATCACAGTTGTTTAAAAAAAAAAAAAAAAAAAAAAAAACTTCCTAGTTTCTAGGTTTTAGAAAGAATGCTTTCTCTATAGACATGCTATAGGCACCTTGTAGCACTGCTGTCACTCAACAAATTATTTACATTGAGCCTAATCATCTTGTTCTTGGCCATATTTACATGTTAAAGTGCTTGAGTGGTCAGTTGCTTCGGCATCACTGCAAGTAATGGAAATGAAATGGAGAAAGATCTGAGGCCTTTTCTAAACTTCATTTGGTCCCTATATCACACATGCGTCTCAATGAATGTGTGTGTGTGCATCAAGAGACGGGCTTCCAGTGGTGAGAACTCATCTGCCCCGTTGTTGCCTGAGCTCAACTTGCAGATATCCAGGAAAAACTCATAATGACACTGTTTCCACTCACGGAACATCTTTGCTGTGAGGCCAGGGCCCTCCAGTAGTTGATCAATAATTACTAATTCGTCCATTTTTGCCTGAGCAAGAGAGAGAAAGGCATGCATTAGCAAACCTGACGTCACAAGACATTCACAAATTTGTACAATGTTCAATGAGCAACAGAGATGTAGTTGAACTTTGTTTGATTTCATAGAAAAGTTATGACCACTGATGCCACGCTTACCCTAACTTTACCTTTTGGAACATTTCATATGAATTTAGGCATGCAAATTCTTATGACTTTACAAACATGAGACCAAGTAGCAACTACTTAGTGTAAAATTCAGCATTTTACAGCAGTATACAATGTAATACAGCAGTACAAAAAAAAAAAAATGCATCATAGGCCAATGTGAAATATTACATTAATGAGCAGTGTAAACACTACAAAGTCACAAACTGCAGTAATACTTGGACTTAAATACACATGGGGACAGACAGTTACAGGAGGATGAGGAGATTTAGGTTTTTGGTGTTATTGAAAGTTTTTGTGGATCCAGTACCTTGTTGGGTTTGCATAGCTATGGCTATGTAAAGGATAAGGGGGCACAAGGCTCAGATAGGACAAGGAGGTTTGCATTTTGGTGAATAATTATCTGGTGTCCAAACACACATTAAATGGTATAGCTTGTGCACAAAGAAGATGGGCTCTGTAGTGGTAGGGGTGTGGCTCCCGGTATTCCTGAAGGCCTCATCTTTTATAGAACCTGGTCAAGATGTTCAGAGTTGGCAACTTAAAATGACAACTTGGGTACAAAACTTATGTTAATATCACTTTTGCATACATTCGGCATGCAGATTTTGGAGCTATCCTGTAAAGGTTGTGACTACGGTTGGAGTTACAGTTTTTCTGTCTCCACAGCTATAAAAGACTCTATTGTGCTGTGACTTGCAAACTTAGTGTTTCTCTAGTTGCTAGCTTAGCTTGTTAGCTTTGTTCATCTTTGTTCAGTGGTTCACTCTGTTTCACAGAATAGGAGCATGTGTGTCCTTCCATTTACTTCGGGCTATTTACCTCAGTGTTAACAGGGCCAGAGCATACGTGTCCCTCCATGACTCTTACCCCACTGACCACAACCACAAACTTTCAGGCCTAGCACTGGCTGAAACACAGAGCTTTCCTGTGGTTGTGTTCAGGAGACTCTTCTATATATAGAACGTACCAGTAGCTGAGCCATGTCATTTTGCTCTGCGACCTTGTGGTAACCATGGATAATCAACTGTACTTCTCCTCTCACATTCTTAAACTGACATGCTCTTGACGATTTTTCTTTTACATCAGAAGTATTCATCCATTTCTATTCACAGAGGCCACTCAGGTGTTTGTTCAGTCCCTTGTCAAGACTGGACTACTGCAGCTCCCGTCTGGCAGGTCTACCTCTGCAACTGATCCAGAATGCAGCTGCCCGAGTTGTTTTCAACTTTCCCAAGTTCTCCCACACTACCCCATTGCTATGCTCCTCCTACTGGCTTCCTGTAGCTGCCCGCATCAGAGTTTAAAACACTGATGCTTGCCCACAAAGCCAGTGGACCAGCACCGTCTACCTTAAAGTACTTATCACACCCCACACTGCACCACATTCCCTCTGATCCTCTAGCACTGCTCATTTGGACCCACCACCTCTCAGAGTACAAGGAAGGCATGAATCAAGGCTCTTCTTTGTTCTGGCACCTAGGCTGGTGGAATGCACTCCTTCTAGATGTCCGAACAGCTGATTCACTGCCTGTGTTGCATGTTGCGGCAACTCAGGTCGCGGAGAGATGGTAGTGTCTTCTCGTTCAGTATTTTGCAGTACATTTATGAATTCATGATGCTATCAGTGAAGTGTAATTCCCTGAAACCTGCAGCATTCATACAACCCCACAGAAGAACATGCCACCACCATGCTTTACTGTGGATAACGCATTTTTCATTGTACTCTTCCCCATGGGACGCCATACAGTTTGGATGCCATCAGTTCCAAAAATTCACCTGTATCATCAGATCAAAGTATGGAGTCCCAATATTCTTCACCTTTGTCAACATGGGCCCTGGACCTTTTTGTGCATGGACTTTAGTAGTCGCTTCCTTCATGGACGACACCCTTGCATACCACGCCTCTGCAGTATATGTCGTATTCTGTCACGTGAAACAGTCACCCGGTTTAGCTTTCTACAGCTTCGGCTGTGATGAACTGGCATGGCAATTTTCCTTAACTCTTCTTATCACAAAATGCTCATCTTGAGGTATTAGCCCCCATGGACGGCCCGGACGTCTCAAAGAGCTTGCCACAAGTCCATCCTTTTTGAATTTTTCAATCACTTGCACTATTGTATTCCATCTGATTAGCAATGATTTACTAATTGTCTTGTAGCCCTGCCCTTTTTCATGTAAAGAAATGACTTTCTTTCTCAAGTCTTGTGACATTTCTGTTCCATGTTGTGCCATTATTGTCAGCATTGAATGGGAGGGGATTTAATGGGTTATATACCACCCATAATTGTCAATTATCTGGCAGCCACCTGTGTGATGATCTGTTGTTGAATTCCCATTAATTAGCATTTTAAATCATTTTGTTAATTTTGTTTTTGCACTGAAAAATCTCATTTGCCACCAATAAACCAGAGTTGCTGAAATATTTTATTGTATAAATTGTATTGATTCCATAGAAATCTGTTGGTGTGTACTCATTTATGCTGGGTATTGTTGGTGATAGGGGCACCCTTGATGAAGTTCTTTCCAAAGAACTTAGAACATTATATTAGAATTTGGAAAAGATACTTCCAAGAAATGTGGTCGAAAGCCTTTTTCCGAATCTAGAGATAGCATCATTGCTTCCCCTTTTTATACATATACAGCTTTTGTGCAAGACATAACATTTAATCTAGCCTAAAAAGGACTTAATTTCGGTTTCACGAGGCAGTTCCTATCTGAAGAGGCATCTATAAAATTCAGCAAAAGCCTGTTTATAACTGGACACGGAAAGTCACCTGATTCATTTGACTTTATTTTCACCACAGCCTGGGAAGATGACTTTTTTCAGCAGAGATGCATGTAGCAGCTTGCTTTGGATAATAAGACCTGTGTTTGGCAAAACTTATGCTTTTTCCTGTAAGCAAAGCATCTAAGGATCTAATTGCTTCTTTGAGTGACTGTAAAAGTACTGTTGAATTTGTGGATTTGTGCTGCTGTTCAAGAGTCTTCACTTTGTTTTATAATTCAGTACAACTGACCTCTTTTTCTTCCTTTCTAGAACATGTGACGTTGATAGCTCTTCCCTGCAAGTAGACTTTTGCACACTCCCATAAAATAATTAGCGAAGTACCTGAGTTTGAATTGTGGTATTCAGATTTAGGTACAAAAAAGGATCAATCCATGAATAGTTCCTATTTGAATAAAATGTAAAATCTTGGCTACTGGGATATCTACATATATCCACCAAACTCATCTCTTGGTAATGATGTTTTGCTCACTCTAGCACAGATTGTTGAAGATATTGGGAACCTATGCTCTTACTTAGAATAAGACTAAAGACTTTTTTTTAAATTAGGGTCATTTTCATTTGGTGCATAAACATCACATAAGAAGATACTATCATCTATAATTCCATTCACTAATATGCACCTGCGTTCTGAATCTTTGTAGTGTAACGTAATGCTATATTTATTAATATAGCTACACCTCATTTCCTTCCGGAGTAGCGAGGGGAGGAAAAAAAGACCTCCATCTACCCATTTCCTGCCCAATTTCCCATGCTCAACATGAAACATACGGTACTGTGCAAAGGTCTTAGGAAACAAATGCTGTAAAGCAAAGATGCCTTAAAATACAGTGAAATTAAATGTTTTCTACAATTAAAAAAAACCTCTATAAAAACAGTAAACAGCACTACACTAAAAGTCAATATTTAGCATGACAAGCTTTTGCCTTTAAAAAGAATCAGTAGCCTCAGGTACACTTTGTAGAGTTTTATAAGGAAATTGGCTCGTGGGGTTTTTATAATGATCTTGGAGAATCTAAGAGTTCTTCGGGAGACTGTCACACTTGTTTCTGTTTTTGCAGGTTATACCTGCAAGACAGCCAGCATAAATTTTTTTTTGTCCGAATAGTGGTCTATTAAGTATTACGTCACCTTCTTTACAGATACACAAACATTTTTCTGTAACATTTAATTTTTTGTGGGAAATGGTTTGGAAATCTATTTTTTCACTGACTCAATAATGCAGAAGTCATAAAATAAAGTCATAAAATACTATTTTTAAATAGTATTTAAAAATACTAGTCCGAGACTTTTCCACAGTACTGTGTGTTTCTTGCAAGAATGTCTGTAACTGTCTTTAGGAATGGGTCATTATTAGGAATAACTGTCTTTAGGAATGGGTCATTGAATCACTGACTCACCCCATTCATTCAAAAACACTGAATCATTCACTAATGAAACACTACTATGTGTTGCCAGGAGACACAGCTGTTCTGCTTTGTTTGGAACTATTTTTGTTGGCGAAATAAAGCAAAAACAGTCAAAATTGACAATAGTGTGTCAAAAATTGTCACTTAATATTAACTTATTGTTTACTGAACTGTTGTATAAAATGAATATCACATTTGCAATTGTGCTGATATTCGGGAAGACAGCACTCTTGCTCATGTGTGCTTAACTATATTATATTATTAATATTAAAAACAAGAACTCATTCAAAATTTCAATCATCATTGATTGACCTCACTAAGGCTCTTGTAAACAAATACAACAGCAATGTTCCAACATCTGATGGAAAGCCTTGGCAGAAGAGTAGTATCTGTTATTAAGAGGGAGGAAGGGGGATGATTTAACCAATATAAGTGAAAAGAGAATAGTTGACCCACCTTTAGTGTGCTGTTGAGGACTCGAACATGGTGCAGCTTGTCGTTCATTAGGGGGTCTCTGCAGCGTGGGAGGAGGTGGCGGAGCTCCTGCTTGGTGGTGGGGTGAATGTCACCAAGGAGAGAGAGTTTGGCCTGCACCAGAGTACAATACAGCTCCTCCAGTCCATCCACAACTTTCCCATCATGACCTTCACTTGCTGGACACATGAGATGCAGAGCACATTGAGCCACAATTCCCTCTCAAGCTTTTGGTTAACAAAGTGCATGGTTTGTCCTGTGAGTGCATGTAGGGCTGTCACATTGGCCATTTATACAAGCTTTTTTGAATTTTCGCAGCTCCATGGTTCCAAGGTGGATCCTGAGCTCCGGTTATAGTCTGTGTGAGATTCTGTTCATGTTCTCACCATGTTCATGTGGGTTTTCTCTGGGTTCTCTGGTTTCCTCCCACCTCTGAAAAACATGCTGGCAAAAACAGCAACTCAAAATTTTCCATAATTGTGAATGAATGTGTGTCCTGACATGGACTCATGTCTCTTTTAGGATCTATCCCTGCCTTGCACCACCAACTGTAACCCTGACTAGGATATAGCAGCTAATGAAGATAAATGAATGAAACTGCCTTGTCTAACTAGCTAGGTAACTACATTGCCTATTTCTGAAATTACATCCAAAAAACAACTGTGCAGAGAGTGACACTCTACTAAAATGTTAATTACTATTACTCATTAGCTGTCTGATAATAAAAGATTCTTTTCTTGAAAGTTGAAACTATTATTATTCACTTGTCTTAACCATCTCGAGTCAGTTTTCTCCATTAGCATTGCTGCCCTCAAAATTTTTCCCCATATTTTGTCCTTCAAATATTCCATGTTCCTGACCAAGTAGCTGTCTACGGAAGTTAGAATTGTAGAGTGGTACTCCAACATACCACATACTGTTTATTGCTGAACCTGCTGGATTACTGCTACAGATCTTTGTTTCTTGTATTCTTGCAACACAAACCATTTTTTTCTGCATATGGGTTGGATTGCCCCGTAGTTCATGCTATACATAGTTGGTAGCAACTAATAACCATGCTACAGGACTTGTGCTCATGCAGTCGGTATCTTAATCTCTTGTTAGGCAAGGATCGTCACCAGCTATGTGCAGCACAGTGATGACAAATTGCATCTGAACAAACCACAAAAGTTTGTAACAAAACAATATCCTTTGGACTGATGAGACCAAGGTGGAGATGTTTGGTCAGGATGCACAGCACCATGTTTGGTGAAAACCAGCTACAGCATATCAAACACTGCTAATTACTCTCTTAATGATTGTGGAAGAAGGAACAGTGTACTTATTTTTTTCCCACCTGCTTTATGAATGTTGGTTGCATGCCCTGGTGATAAGCTTGCCTTACATGTATTGGTGGCCATATGACTCTGAGGTGACCTTGTTACGGAATCCAGGATTTCCCCTCAAGGTTATATCAGCTATCTTGTGAATCAAACTATTGCAACCTTCAAGTAGGGTAAGCAAGTGTTCATTACTGTGCTCAGTATATACTTTATGTTGTTATTTGTATTGTACAGCAGGCATCTCATTCTCATGCCAACTGTTCATTTTCTATGGAGGACACAAGGGGCTCCATTGTCTAAGTTAACCCCCTGGTGTTGTATGTCATCATATTAGCCTATAGACAGCTTGGAGGCCCAGTCCATGCTATAAGACCTGCCACTCTACAGGGACAGTTTCTTCTTCATAGGCCTTATTTAGTAGTGTGCCACTCCAGGACATCCATGCTACCTGGGGGTTACCATGCACCCTGTCCCCCATACCCCCAGAGCTAGGACCAGATAACACATGCCTCAATGTGTTAATGTAATTTGTTGTTAATGTAATTTGGAGAAGACTCAGTGTGGGTCTTCAACTGTTATCTCAGAATGCACGAAACTGCTTTTTAAAATGTAACAGAATTCTGTGGCGGATACCCTGGGACCTCCTGACAAGCCCAGTAATACTAATAATGAAATTGAAATCCTGGGTGAAACGCCCCTGAGTGCATGATGGAGAAAATGTGAAGATAAATTTGACAAGCTGTTTCATTGCTTACCATCTTTGGTGACCTTGCTGTACTTAATAGGCAGATCATCCATATGTTTTTTTTCGTCTTTCTCTACATAGCCGCTCTGTGCACTCCTGGGCACCATCTCATGATGCCGCGGGAGACTCTGGCTACGCTGCTTTTGAGTTGCGCAACATGCCTTCATTTCCTTGTCCAGAGGGAAAGGTCCATCACGGTCCAAGCGCTGCCTGCGTGCAGGCAGGGTGGCCTGTCTCCTGTGTTCAGGAGACAGTGCCATGGACCCATCATAGCTTCTATCACCATCTGTCTGGAGAAAATGCAGGCCTGAGCTTGTCAGTGGCGTCTCAATCAGGTCCTGCCATGAGCGGCGCTCGGGATGGCTGGAATGGCAGCTTGATGAATAGGTGTTACTTGATCCTCTTCCATCTCCACCTCCCCTTGAGTCTTCAGCTGAAGAGTGGGAATATGTGGACTCACTGGAGAAATGGTGCACATGATTTGACTCTGGAAAGGGGTTAGAAGAGTTGATCTGCAAGAGAAAAGGGAATGGAGGGGAGCACATCAGGTTCACAGAGCTCTAGAAGTGAAGTGCTACTTCTAAGCAGACCAGCATGTGAACCTGAGGCCAGGGAAAAATGACAAAACCAAGTGAAATGTAGAAAAGTGTGAAAGAGATTTATGGTGGATAGAGGAGAGGGTGAGCAGAGGAGTGGGACCACATGTCTTTATGTATTTGTTTTGCTCATTAATAATGAGATGTTGATTTCTGATCTTTTCTGATATCTAGCTCGTTAATCTTATTCCGTATGTCAACCTTTTTACATTGGTGCCACCTAGTGGTTGAATATTTCACTGCTGTCCTTAATGCACATGATATTGTGTCTTGCATAGAACTTGGACAAATTAATAGGAACTGTGTTTGAAAATTTGGCCTGACTGCAAATTCTTTCATATCTTAGAATCCCACTAACAAGGAGTGGATATACTGGCTGTTGTAATGAAATAATCTTTTGAACTTGAACAAAGAAGAGCATTACTAAGTCTGTAAAAATTAGATTTAGGATGTGCCCCTGTCTTTGGCTGCATGGTAATCTCTGTTTGTAAAAAGCATATGCAACCTACTGAGGATGCCCGATAATAGGTGTCAGAATGGGAAGATGGTCCGTCCTTCTTGAGAGTCATGGAAGAATCAATATCATCCTGATCACTTTCACTCCAGTAATCTTAAAGAGAAATCAGTTTAATCTTTTCTTTGCATACAAAGAACAATATTAAGTGCAATATACAGGGCTGTGTTTATAGTCATAATCATAAAAGGCATGAATTTCTATTTCTAGCCTTACCCTCATCAAGCTGTGGCACTTTGTCATTAGTTGAGTAACCAATAGCTGCCAACCCCAATCTGTTGATCCATCTGAAAAAGATGAGAGTTTAATCTGATTTAACAATGTAGGCTTATTGTAGGTTTATGGTAAAAGAGATCTTTGAACATTGTTAATTGTTCTTATTTGCAGATCAAGAACTGAATACATTTTAATACAGACAGGATTTTTTTAAAGCTCAACAGTTCATATTGTAATGTGTATTAATGTAATCCACATAATCAAAAATAAGGAACAGTTTTGAGTGATTGATTTGTTTTATTAATTACAGTTTTCTAAATTTGTCTATACCCTTATCCTTTCTCCCTGAACTTTTGTTCACTCATTCCAATGGCATAGATATTAATTGCTATGTTCAGTGTAGTTCTATTATGCTGTGTTTTAAGCCATCTGTGAAAAAAGAATGTTCCTTTCACTTTTTAACAGCTAAAATAAATGCTTAAATGTCATCATAGCAAAACCAACAGATATAAATGGACTCTATCTTCTCTACAAATTTAGAAGGATAAATGGACCACTATGCCATTGCATTAATGTAGAGACATTTATTTCACAAAAATGTACTGTTGTTTGCAAACAGTGAAATCCAAAGAGAGGACAACATCTTCAGAGAAGGAACAGGATATATCTGTAAAAGATAAAGATAATGGTGGGAAGCCAGATAGGTGTAAATTGTGCAATGGTTATGCATCTTTTCAATATGTATTCTTTTGCATGAGTTTGTAATGAGCATCTTTGGGTGGGCATGGCTGTATATTAGCAACAAAGACTGATGTCGACCTGGGAAAAAAGAGGAAATGAACTGGACACTGGGTGACCGGGAGAGATCTAAATCATTTAAGGCAAACTTTTCTGTAGTATTCGTTGTAAGCCAATCATCAGCAAATCAGCAGTTTGTCATGGAATTACGCCTTCTTAAAGACTGTAATTATGCAAACAGTGATGAAATGATCTGGGACCAAATTGTGTTTGGAATACATTCACCAAGTGTAAGGGAAAAACTTTTTAATGTGGGCTCTGAGATGACACTAGAAAAAGCAAAAGATGTTGCTGGCTTAGGCACAGTTAAAGTTTATTTCAAGCAGCACAAGCACTTCACGTGACCAGGGTATGCACGTAATCTTCCGCCATATTTCAAAAGGTGCAGCTCCAAAACAATTTAATGCCCAGCACACAAGAAAATACAAGGAAAATACTCAGTCTAGTGGTGTTACACCTGTTTGCTCCAAAGGATGTGTCTACTGTGGAAATAAGTCTCACGCCAATCGATCTCACTGTCCAGCAAGAGGGAAGGCTTGCAAAGTATGTCGTAAATAAAACTGTTTTGCCAAAGTGTGTTGTTCCATCTGTGAGAAAAGGGTGCATGCAATAAGTAAAGAAATCACAGAACAGTTTGAAGAGAGTGAAGAGCTGTTTATTGACTCAGCGACATATGATAGGCACAACTCTGATGTACAGTAGACTTTCATTAACATAAAAGTACTCCCAAAACAAGCCGAAATCAGGTTCCAGCTGGACACTGGATCCTCAGCTAATGTCATTCCTCTGTATGAGTTCACCAGACTGAACCCCCAATGCAGCCAACATCTCACCCCGTTTGGCTACGGTGGTGAACGCCTAGCTGTAAAAGGCAAATGTGACCTGAAATATAAGCACTAAAACAGTGAGATGGTGACATTTTACTTAGTCGACATAAATGCACCTCCAGTTTTAGGACTAAAAGGCTGCATAGATTTTGGCCCCATGAAGCTTGTTCTGTCAGTCACAGAGCCACAGACAAATGTGCAAGTCATGTAGGAGTTTGCAAATGTCTTCAAGGGGATCGGGCTGTTTCCTGGCCAGCATACCATACATTTAGACTCACATGCAACGCCAGTAGTCCATCCGCCAAGGCGCATTCCTCTAGCACTACACAGCCATCTCAGGAAGGAGCTGGAGAGCATGGAGAAGCAAGATGTCATCATCAAGGTCATGGAGCCAACTGAACGGGTTACCTCCATGGTGGTGGCAGAAAAACCACGCACAGGCAAACTAAGGGTGTGTTTAGACTCGAGAGACCTTAACAAAGCTATCGAGCAACCTCTTTACCCACACTTGAAGATATAACATCCAAGCTAGTTGGAGCCTGCTACTTAAGGGTTTTGGATGCTAGATTGGGCTATTGGGCTATTAAGCTCACTGCGGAATCTCTAAGGCTGACTACATTCAATACAGTTTTCAGCTGCTATCGCTTCCAACGCCTCCCCTTTGGACTGGTTTCAGCTCAAGATGAGTTCCAGTGGAAAATCAGTGAGACCTATGAAGGTCTGGATGGGGTCACAGCTGATGAAAATCTTACCGCTATGCTACAGCATTCCAGAGAGAGAGGAGTCAAGCTCAATCCAGAAAAAAACATTGGTGCTTGAAAAAAACAAAGTGAGCTACTTTGGACACCTCCTCACTGCTAATGGAATAAAGCCAGGCCCTGCCAAAATTGCTGCTGTGAGAGGCATGGAGCCACCTAAAGACAGAGGAGAGCTCAAGACAGTGCTAGGTATGATCAATTACCTCTCCAAATTTACACCTAGCCTGTCTGATGCAAATGCACTGCTACACCAGCTGCTGAAGGAATCAAGTGAGTTTGTTTGGGACAGACAAGAAAATAATAGAAATGCTTATATGTGAACCAGGCCCAGTTTTAGCCTATTTTGAGCCTCACAAAGAGCTCAGGCTACAAGTAGATGATGTAGCAGAGGATGATTCTACAACTCCAGAAGCATGACTTCACAATTATTCATCAGCCAGGCAAGGACATTCTGGCTGCAGACACATTGTCCAGAAAGTCACTTTCTGATCAGGATCTGAGCCTCAGCGAAGGCATGGACATCCAAGAGCACACCATGTACAGCAGCCCCTGCAAGTGTACCTGCCTCACTTACCATCCCTCCAGCAGCAAAGAACTCATGAGCAGCCACAAATTTCCAGATAGTCCATGGCAAGCAGTTGATACTGATCTGTTCACCTGGAATGATTAGGATTATTATGGCAGATATTTTGAGCTAGAAAAACTTCACAGCACAACGCTGCTGTGATACAAAAACTGAAAACTGCCTTCTCAAGGCATGGTATTCTGAACACTGTGATCTCAGATAATGGCCCCCAGTATAGCTCAAAAGAGTTTGAGACTTTTGCTTGAATGTGTTACCCATACCACATTACCCACAAAGTAATGGGTTGGCCGAGAAATCTGTGCAGACTGCAATGTTACTGCTGGAAAAAGCCAAGGCTGACAAAAGAGATCCATACCTCAGTCTTCTTGAGTATTGCAACAGCCCCACTGACAATTTCAAATCCCCAGCTCAGCTTCTGATGAGTCACCGCCTGTGCTCAACTTTACCACCAACTTTAACTTTAACACCAACCAACAGATGCCAAAGGTCATCCACTGCAAGAATGTCAAAGCAAAATGACTGCAAAAAACAACACTACCAAAAGGGCTACTACGACAGATCAACTAAGCTTTTGTCTCAGTTCAAGGAAGGACAAATGGTTAGAGTACAGGAGCGAGGCTACTGGAAACCAGCTGTTGTCACCAAACCAGCCAATACTGAGAGATCCTATCATGTGCGTACTGCTGATGGACAGGAATATTGAAGAAACAAACGCCATCTCCTGGAGACAAAGAAACCCCACAGCACCAGCACTGATGAAGCCCTAAAGCATGATAATAATGGACCCTGCATAAATTCAATCCACAAGACACCACACAATGACATTGCACACACACATGGCCACACTGAATACCTGTCAGAACCTACCACTTACATTACCAGATACGTATGCTAGATAAAGCCCAGAATTGTTCTGGACCTGTGATTGTACATGGATGTAGGTGGATCGATGCCCTAAGTTAAATATGTGTTAAAAAAATGTACCTTCACACAATGTTATGATGTTCACATATTTTAAGTGTGGTTTGAAGTTTTGCATAAGTGGCAGTCCATGTATATATACATATAAAAAATTTGCAGCTAGCATGATACAGTAGTTTTTAGTCATAGATATTGTGGTACATACATGTAAATGCAATGTTCTAAAAGCTGAACCTGTTTTCACTAAGTAAGTAACAGTGTCTTGCCTTTCATATCTTTAAAAGGAAACAGATGTAGTATTCTTATGTTGTTCATAAGCCAATCATCTGTTAGAAGTCTATGTATGCTTGCTCTCATTGGCTGTAACAATCTATCAATATGTTATGCAAATAACTCTAACTGTTCAGTTCATGCTTGCTTTTGAAGAGACATGCACCATTTTCTGCATCACTGTTAAAGTAAAATAAATATACACATGTTTAGAGTATATCTGCTTCCTGACTCTTACAGTAAAATCTCACCAAACACACAAGCATTATATTTTCCTGCAGAAGGAAGGCAAACAGGTTTGTGTTAATTACTGAGATCTAGGGAGACCAAAGCCAACTCTATTTTCTGAGGAGGCTGAGGTCCTTTGGTGTACGTAATAATCTACTACATACTTTCTACGAGTCAGCGGTGTCACGCATCACTTGGAAACCACTCACTGCTGAAGATGGCCCCACATGAGCAGCCTAAAGTTACATGAGATTACTGTGGAATATGGTAACACTCAGAAACCACGAAGATGTCTTTGGACTTCAATTGATATAAACAGTTTTGCTACGATGGCTTAGGACTACAATTGCTATATGATAGTTTTGCCCTCAAGTGTCCATCAGTGAACAGTTGATAACTTCAACAAAATAGACAAAATAATGAAAAAATGTTTATATATATATATATATATATATATATATATATATATATATATATATATATATATATATATTTATATATCCAACAATGCAGCTCCATAATAAATATATACAGGCAGAAATGGCCTGCAGGTGTGTGTACACAAGGCTTTATAAATCAGATTTTTTATGCACATGCAATTTCATGTTTTTTGTGTTTATGGACACTTTCACCCTGGAATCCATGCAAAGTTTTATAAATGAGGCCCTTGGGGCTCAGACTGGAGTGGCTCTCAGCTCAAAAACTTTGCATGGATTCCACAGCGAAAGTGTACATACACACAAAAACCTGGAAATTAGATGGACACACACAAAAAAAATCTGATTTATAAAACCTTGTGTATACACACCTGCACACTGTTTCTGATTTATAAATTACAGTCCTCCGTGCATAGGTCAGAAGGCCTCTTCTCCGGGATACTGCCTGGGTACCGCCCAAAAATACCATAAATGGTCATTGCAAATGATCGCATACATATTTAAATGTAGAGTGCCCATTCTTTTTGAGTGAGGTAGCATTGACAATAGCAGAGAGAAAAGCAAAAAAGGAATATATATACATCTATATGTATAGTGAAGCTGCCTGTGTAGTGTACTGTGGTCTGCACTAAATGTTATTTCTTAATAGCAACACGAGAGGGCGCTGGGTGACTGGTAATTGGGGAGTGCTGCGTCTTAATAGGAGTTATTTCTTTCTTGCCTCTCTCTCTCTCTCTCTCTTTGCTGGGCTCAAGTTAAGCAACCATGTTCTCTTTATTAAAGCAATAGTTACCGGCACATGTTTCTGTGGATACTGGTCATTGTTGCACCAGAGACAAGAAACATTACATGGTGTCAGAAGCAGGATGAAGGATAATTAGCATTTCTTTGCATTGTTAACTAAAGGGAGTGTTCAAACGTGAAATATTCAAAAGAAAAAGGAAAGTAAATAATTCTGTAGGAGACATATTTTAAAAAACAGCCAACTATGAACCAGTTCAGACTGCCTTCCCCACTAATTTTATCAGGGAACATTGGAGAGAACTGGAGGAGATGGACTCAGTAATTTAACATTTACATGACTGCAAGAGGATCAGACTCCAAAGGTGAAAAGGCAAAAATAGCCATTCTACTCCTTGCATTAGGAGAGGAAGCCTTAGAAGTGCATCAGTGGATGATGTAATAGCTGCATTTGAGAAGTATTGCTTGCAAAAAAACAATGTTGTTTTCAAGAGGCACCAGTTCTGGGCCCATTCCTGACTCAGTCAGCATTGACAAATTTGTGACAGTTGAAACAGAAAAGCAAAGACTGAGGTTGGCTCAACAGAATCTGAGAAACAGATAAGACTGTATTCAGTATTAATGACCACCGCCTAAAAGACAGACTTTTAAGAGAAGTGGAATTTACTCTTGAGAAGGCTGTTGATATTTGCAGAGCAGCTGAGGCAGCCAGGATAAAAATAAAATAAGAGTGAAAAGAGCAAAAAGAGAGCAAAATAACAAAGTGAATGGCATACAAAAAAGTGCATAGATATAAAGCAAAGCAAGAAATATGAAAAGGCATTAACTCAACAACAAAAAATTCAGACATAGTCATGTGCACAAAATGTGGAAAATCACATGAGCCACATCAATGTCCACCTCTGGAGCTACATTGCACACCTGTGGTAAACAAAATCAATTTGCCAAAATGTGTAGGTCTGACAAAAAAGATGCAAGATCAAAATACAAAAAACATGTCAAACTGGACTCATTGTTCATTGGTTCTGTAGAAGACACCCAGTGCTGCAAAAGCATGGTACACATGCATTGACATTGAGAGCACTTCAGTGAGATTCAAGTTGGATACAGGAGCTGAAGCAAACATCCTGCCCTGGGATATTTCCCATACCCTTCACTGACCAGTGCAGCTGTATCCTACCTCTACCATGCTGGTGGCATATGGTGGGGCACAACTAAAGCCAGATGGTTTAACAAAGCTGCAGTGTGTCACTCCCAAAGTGCAAGTCTGTCTACCCTTTTATGTCACTAGGCATTCATCCACACCAATACTGGGGAAGGAAGCATTTGAAAAGCTGCAGTTACAGAATTGATACTGTTGATACCAAGCATCTCTCCTCTAAATAAGAGCTGATAGCTCAATACCACACAGTCTTTGAAGGATTGGGTCAGCTTGAGAATCACATACATGTTGATCCAAAAGATCCCCCTATCATTCACAGTTGTAGAAAAATTCCCTTAGCAGTGAAGAACAGGTTAAAAAAAGTACACTGGACCAGCAACTACAGGCAGACGTCATAGCCCCAGTTACTCAGCCCACTCCTTGGGTCAAGTCAAGTCAAGTCAAGTGGAGTTTATTGTCATTTCAGCCATATACAAGTACACAGTGAAACGAAACAACATTTCTCCAGGACCAAGGTGCTACATAAGACAAACACAGAACAACACAGAACTACAGGGACTACATAAATTATACGTAAAGTGCACAAGTGCAAACATGTGCAGACAGCACAAGACGGAACAAGACAGTACAATGACTACAACGCCGACCAGTATGCAGTTCTGTTTGAAAGTGACCTAGTGACAATAGTGCAAATATTACAGAGTTTGATATAAATAGCTGAAGTAGTGTAAACATAATAGTATTATATTATGTGTAAACATAATAGTAGCAGCAGCAGCATAAAACATGTGCAAAACATGTGCATAGAGGATGGAGGATGCTCAGTTGTGTGTGTGTATATACTGTATGTATGTGTGTGTGCGTTCCTTCAGTCCAGTTCTAGGTATTGAGGAGTCTGACGGCATGAGGGAAGAAACTATTGCACAGTCTGGTTGTGAGGGCCCGAATGCTCCGGTACCGTTTACCAGACGGCAGGAGGGTGAAGAGTGTGTGAGAGGGGTGTGTGGGGTTATCCACAATGTTGGTGGCTTTGCGGATGCAGCGTGAGGTGTGAATGTCTGTGATGGAGGGAAGAGAGACCCCGATGATCTTCTCAGCTGTCTTCACTATCCGCTGCAGGGTCTTGCGATCTGAAGTGATGGCAGTGCACAGGATGCTCTCGATAGTCCCTCTGTAGAACATGGTGAGGATGGAGGGTGGGAGATGTTTTTTCCTCAGCCTTCGCAGAAAGTACAGGCGCTGCTGGGCTTTCTTTGTTATGGAGCTGGTGTTGAGCGACCAGGTGAGGTTCTCCGCCAGGTGAACACCAAGAAACTTGGTGCTCTCGACGATCTTCACGGAGGAGCCGCCGATGTTCAGCGGAGAGTCACTTTGTGCTCTTCTCTTTGGTCACTTTGTGCTCTTCTGAAGTAAACAACCATCTCTTTAGTTTTGTCCACATTCAGGGACATTCAGGGTTGTTGGCTCTGCACCAGTCCGTTAGCCACTGCACCTCCTCTCTGTATGCTGACTCGTCTTGCTGATGAGACCCACCACGGTCGTGTCATCGGCGAACTTGATGATGTGATTTGAGCTGTGCATTGCTACACAGTCGTGAGTCAGCAGAGTGAACAGCAGTGGACTGAGCACACAGCCCTGTGGGGCCCCAGTGCTCAGTGTGGTGGTGTTGGAGATGCTGTTCCCGATCCGGACTGACTGAGGTCTCCCAGTCAGGAAGTCCAGGATCCAGTTACAGAGGGAGATGTTCAGGCCCAGCAGGTTCAGCTTTCCAATCAGGTGCTGAGGAATGATTGTATTGAATGCTGAACTGAAGTCTATGAACAGCATTCTAACACAAGTGTCTTTATTGTTCAGGTGGGTGAGGGCCAGATGGAGGGTGGTGGTGATGGCGTCATCTGTTGAGCGGTTGGGGCGGTAAGCGAATTGCTGGCAGTGACCGAGGCAGCAGGGTCTTGATGTGCCTCTCGAAGCACTACATTATGATGGGTGTAAGTGCAACGGGACGGTAGTCATTGAGGCAGGACACTGAAGATTTCTTTGGCACGGGGACGATGGTGGTGGCCTTGAAGCAGGTTGGAACAACGGTGCTGCACAGGGAGGTGTTGAAGATGTCTGTGAAAACATCTGCCAACTGGTCTGTACATCCCCTGAGCACCCTGCCAGGAATGTTGTCTGGTCCAGCAGCCTTCCGTGGGTTGACTCTGTGTAGAGTCTTCCTCACGTTGGCCGTGGTTAGACACAGCACCTGGTCATTGGGAGAAGGGGTGGTCTTCCTCGCCGTCACGTCGTTCTGTGCCTCGAACCGAGCATAGAAGTCGTTCAGCGCATCTGGGAGGGAGGCATCACTGTCACACGCAGATGATGGTTGGTGATGTTCTGGATGCCCTGCCACATGCGCCGCATGTCTCTGCTGGCCTTGAAGTGGTTGTGGATTCTCTGAGCGTATGCGCGCTTTGCCTCTCTGATGGCCCGGGACAGTTTGGCCCTCGCTGTTCTTAGGGCAGCCTTGTCGCCTGCTCTGAAGACAGAGTCTCAGGTCCTCAGTAGCGCACGCACCTCTGCAGTCATCCACGGCTTCTGGTTGGAGCGTGAGGTGATGGTCTTGGAGACGGTGACATCATCAATGCACTTGCTGATATAGCTGGTCACTGATGTCGTGTATTCCTCCAAGTCGGTGAAGTCGCCGTCAGTTGCCGCTTCCCTGAACATGTGCCAGTCAGTGTGTTCAAGACAGTCCTGAAGAGCAGAGATGGCTCCTGCTGGTCAGGTTTTCACCTGCTTCAGAACCGGTTTGGAGCGTCTAACTAGCGGTCTGTATGCTGGGATTAGCATAACAGAGATGTGGTCTGAGTAGCCGAGGTGGGGGCGGGGCTCAGCCCAGTACGGATGTTTGTGTAAACGAGGTCCAGCACGTTCTTCCCTCTTGTTGCAAAGTCCACATGCTGATGGAATTTAGGGAGCACTGACTTGAGATTTGCATGGTTGAAATCTCCGGCAACAATAAACAGTCCATCAAGGTTTGAATTCTGCAGCTCACTAACAGCCCCATACAGTACACAGAGCGCCTCCTTAGCATTAGCGCTGGGGGGAATGTATACACCGATTATGAGAACAGTGGTGAATTCCCGTGGTAAATAAAAAGGTCTACATCTAACAGTCACAAACTCCACCAGCGATGAGCAGTAACTAGAAACTAGCACAGAGTTCTTGCACCATTCCGTGTTGATGTAAACACACAGGCCGCGAACCTTACCACACAGAGCTGTGTTTCTGTCGGCACGAAACGAGGCTAGCCCGTCTAGCTGAATGGCGGCGTCCGGAACTCTGTCGCTGAGCCACATCTCCGTGAAAACAAAGACGCAGCAGTCTCTAAACTCATGCCGCATAGTTTGCTGGAGTCGGATGTAATCCAGTTTATTGTCCAGGGAGCAGACATTGGCGAGCAGGATGGACGGGAGAGCCGGCCGGCTAGGGTTTGTTTTTAGCTTAGCATGGACCCCCGCCCTCTTGCCGCGCTTCTGCTTTCTCTCACACCGCTTGCGACGTCCCCTCCCCCGGCCACCGGCATCAGGCGACGCCGAGGGCTGGAGGCCTGGTCCCCGCAGCAAGCCGACAGCCAACAGCCTCGTGGTCACTGAGAAAAAGAATGGGTCATTACAGTGTGTCTGCATCCCTGTGACCTAAACAAGGCCATTCTTCCTCAACACTTTTCTATCCCAACAACTGCAAATGTGCTGTGTAAACTTGCTCTAAAATAAGTTTTCTCCATCTTGGATGAAAAGGATGGCTATTGGCAGATCAGGCATGACACTGAGTCTTCATTCCTGTCAAGTCTGCCAGTGAAGTTTTCCAGCAAAACATTTGGTGATAGAGGGTGTGCATATTGTGGCTGACTATATGAACATGACTGCTGCTACTGAACAAGAACGTGAGGTTATGACTAGAGTTTTGGAGAAAAGCAGCTCAATGTGAAATTTAATCCTGACAAGATTCAGTACAAAGTGAATATAGGTCATGTGATCACACTACAGGGGGTGAAGGAAGACAAAAGTGAACTACAGGCAGTACTGAACATGCCTGCTTCCATAGGCAAGCAAGGACTGCAGAGCCTTCTTGGCCTGATAAGATACCTGGCCCCATTCGTCCCTGGTGAGGCATCACTCACAGCTCCACTCAGACAACTAAATCACAAGGACGTGGCATGGCACTTTCAAACTAGGCATGGCAAGGCACTGGCTACACTCAAAAGTGCTGACCAACATACCAGTTGTCAGGTATTATGACTCCGATGTTCTGCTCACTATTCAAACGGATGCGGGCATGTTTGCTTCAGGAGGGACAACCATATTCATCAAGGGCTCTAACCGACACAGAACAGAATTACACACAGATTGAAAAGGAGCTGATGGCAATTGTCTTTTCTGTTAAGAAATTCCACCAGTATGTGTATGGGCACAGGGTGAATGTTCAGTCAGACCATAAGCCACTGGAGGCTATTCTCAAGAAGCCACTAGGCAAGGCACCCTCAAGACTCCAGCATATGCTCTTAGAGTTACAGAGATAAGACTTCAATGACTTCAATACATGCCTGGCAAAGATTTGCTGATTGCTGACACACTGTCACGAGCAGTTGGTGAGGGCCAGCATGCATTCACAGATGAGCTCAGTGATTAGTGTCATATATGTGCTTGAAGCAAAGTCATCAGTGATGAAATGCTCAAGGATGCTACCGCGAAAGAGAGCACACTGCAAACACTCACAAAAACATTAAAATGGCTGGCCGAAATACAGAATTCAGCTTGACCACTCAATCCAGCAGTATTGGCCCATGAGACATACAATAGCTGTAAAGAATAGGTTACTAATGGCATCAGATAGAATCATTTCTGAGGCAATGAGATCAGTGATGTTGCAGAAGCAACATGTTTCTCACCAAGGAATGCAGCGCATGAAAGCATGTGCCAGAAAGTTTCTGTATTGGCCTGGAATGACCAAACACATAGAGCAAATGGTTGAAACATGCCCAACATGCCAGCAGTTCCAGCCCAGAAACCAGAAAGAGCCACTCGTTCCTCATGAGATCCCAGAGCTTCCTTGGCTGAAAGTGGCTGCAGACATCTTGGAAATCAGAGTCTGATTGCTGATTACATGTCAAAGTTTCCTGAGGAATTGAATATCAGAGTTAAATCAGCACACAGTCGTTGACAAAACGAAGGCAGTGTTCCCCAGGTATGGCATTCCAAAGGAGCTAGTCTGCAACCATATGCCATTTTCTAGTTATGAAATGAAATGATGGCATACTCACCAGCACAGAATCTTATGCGGTGAGTTCTCAGGAGCACCTTACCAGCAGCCAACACAGCCCTACAACCAGGTATCCCTGGAGGTGTTCATGTGGTACTTACAGCTTTGCAGAGAAAACAAGAGCAATACTACAACAGAAGAGCAAAAACTCTGCCAGTGCTAAAAGCAGGGAGCACAATTCACATGGAAACCACAAAGGGATGGCGAACAGGTGTTGTTGCACCAAAAAGGCATGAACCAAAGTCAGGAGACATTGTGACGGCAGCAGGTTAGCATTATCGACGTAACAGGTGCCATCTATGGAAAACATCCCATAAAAACACAGAGACATTCCTCCCTGCAAGAGAGAGATCGTTTGTATATATTGTAATCGTAAATTTTGACAGGTCTAGGTCAAAGGTCATCATCAATCAAATGTCTGTTGACAGATGTAGGTCAAAG
>CM040981.1:10067381-10096507 GCA_022985145.1 Pangasius djambal | reverse complement strand
ACACACACACACACACACACACACACACACACACACACACACACACACACACACACACACACACACACACACACACACACACACTCTCTCACTTACTTCACAATGTTAAATGAGTAAAGGACTGTCCCCACACACACATGCATACATAACTCCCCTCCATTCAAAATAATAAGGTCATCAAGTATGTTATGTTTATGTCAAAGGTTAATGATGATAGGATTCCACTGAAAATCTAAATGTGGTTTGAACCTCAGATGTTAAAAAACAAATGTGTAAATCAATGTTAATCACACACACACACACACAACTCCCCTTTGTTTAAAATGATGTCTTCACAAATGTTATTTATATGTCAAAGGTTGATGATGACAGGATCCTACTGAAAATCTACATGCGTTTAAAACTCAGATGTCAAAAACTTTTAAGTGAATGCCCCCCACACATTGTGTCAATGTGTGTGTGTATATATATAGCGAGAGAGAAGATTCTTTAAATATGGATGTGGAATAACGTTGATTCTTTGAGTGTTCAACTATGGCCGTTAGTCCAGATACACTGAAAAAGGTTAAATCTACTTTGGGTAGATTTGAAACAAATTTTAGAGCATGAAAAGATTCAGTATTGGGTCAAATGTGAAATGGCTGAATAGCCGGATTTCTTTTCAATGCAGAAAAAGGAGTCATGCTTTTCAAGTTGTCTGTACTAGATCACATCCACTGGAGCAGTGCTACTGAGACAGTAACTTTTGATCAGTGTAACTGGAAAAAGTTCCATTAATGGTGTAAGGTCTTTGCCTACATTATTAGCATGGATTTCTTTTCACCAGAGACCTACAGGCATAAATGGAGAAGCAGTACATCTCCACAACACATCACATCAGAGCAACAAATTTCTCCAAGAACCAGGTTTAACTGCACTGTTCTGCTACTATTACCGGTGACTGTGCATCTGATAAAGATAATTGTGAAGTGAGGTATGAACGAACCAGATCTAAAATGCTACTTTAAACAAATCCATGAATTATTCCAAAAATTGGGGAAAAACAAAATAACAGCAGAAAAAAAGTAAGACTAGATGATCTCTTCCAAGGTCATCATTTTACTATTCCATCAAGGCTGAGCAAAAACCCCACCCTGAGTTAAAGCTGAAAGTCTACACTTCAGTCACATCTTGACTGCTTCAAAATCCATTGTAGTGCTTTACATAGGTGGTTGTGTGGTTGAAAAGGTGTCCCAGTATTACCTGTTCATTTCCTCCAAAGAGTCTGTGGCAAAGAAGAAGCTCTTAATTTTGGCGTGACAAGCTTTGAAGGCACTGGAAGAGAGAATAGAGAGAGGTCATTCTTCAAGATCATAGAAGTATTTCCTCTCCGAATTGCATTTTTATTTGTGATAGCAGTAACATGCCAGAAATGGTTAACTTTTTTCCACATAAACTATTTAATTAAACTATTTTACACAATTTATTTACACTGTGTGCACAATTATTAGGCAAGTGAGTATTTGACCATATCATCATTTTATCTATAATTTCCAACTCCAAGCTGTATAAACTTGAATGCTTATTGGAATTAATGCATATCAGGTGATAGTATTTGTTTGTAGGGTGTAGGGTGTGGCCTAACGAGATCAACACCCTATATCAAGGTGTGCATAATTATTAGGCAGATTCTTATCCTCAGGAAAAATGGGCCAAAAAAGAGATTTAACTGACTCTGAAAAGTCAAAAATTGTAAAAAGTCTTTCACAGGGATGCAGCACTCTTGAAATATCTAAGATATTGGGGCGTGATCACAGAACCATCAAACGTTTTGTAGCAAATAGTCAACAGGGTCGCAAGAAATGTGTCGAGAAGAAAAGACGCAAGTTAACCATCAAAGATTTGAGAAGAATCAAACATGAAGCTACCAGGAACCCATTATCCTCCAGTCCTGCCATATTCCACAACTGCAACCTACCTGGAGTGTCAAGAAGTATGAGGTGTTCAGTTCTCAGAGACATGGCCAAGGTAAGAAAAGCTGAAACCCGACCACCTCTGAACAAGACACAGAAGTTGAAACGTCAAGAATGGGCCAAGAAATATCTGAAGACAGATTTTTCGAAGGTTTTGTGGACTGATGAGATGAGAGTGACTCTTGACGGACCAGATAGATGGGCCCGTGGTTGGATCAGTAACGGACACACAGCTCCGCTTCGACTCAGACGCCAGCAAGGTGGAGGTGGGGTACTGGTATGGGCAGGTATTATTAAAGATGAACTAGTTGGACCTTTTCGGGTTGAAAATGGACTCAAAATCAACTCTCAGACCTACTGCCAATTTTTAGAAAACACTTTCTTCAAGCAGTGGTACAGGAAAAAGTCTGCATCTTTCAAGAAGACTGATTTTTATGCAAGACA
Organism: Pangasius djambal; assembly: GCA_022985145.1. Lineage (NCBI taxonomy): Eukaryota > Metazoa > Chordata > Actinopteri > Siluriformes > Pangasiidae > Pangasius > Pangasius djambal. Next base: position 10,094,111 of record CM040981.1, on the reverse strand, counting down.
ACGCTCCATCACATGCATCAAAGTACTCCACTGCGTGGCTGGCCAGTAAAGGCCTTAAAGATGAAAAACTAATGACATGGCCCCCTTCTTCACCTGACTTAAACCCTATTGAGAACTTTTGGGCCCTTCTTAAGCAGGAAATTTATAGTGAAGGTAAACAGTACACCTCTCTGAACAGTGTCTGGGAGGCTGTGGTTGCGGCTGCACAAAAAGTTGATTCTGAGCAGATCAAGAAACTGACTGACTCTGTGAATGGAAGGCTTGTGACTGTTATTGAAAAGAAGGGTGGCTATATTGGTCACTGAGGTTTTCTTTTTGAAATTTCAGAAATGTTTATTTGTAAATTTTGAGTTTGTTTATTATTCTCACTTTGACAGGTGAAAATAAACAAGTGAGATGGGTAAATCTTTGTTTGTCATTTAGTTGCATAATAATTCTGCACACTAATAGTTGCCTAATACTGGTGTACATGTAGATATTCTCTTAAGAAAGCCAAAACTTCACTTTTACTAATTACATGTTCAGGTTTGAAGGTTTGTTAACATTTTGGATTGACCAAGAGCACTGTAGTTGTACAATAACAAAATTTATCCTCAAAAATACAACTTGCCTAATAATTGTGCACACAGTGTAGTTAAACTGCTACCAGTAATTAGCATGATTTGTAAGTGTAGTCTGGAATTCATGGTGTATGTCTGCAATTCTATTCATTCAAGGGTACCCCATTATAATTCTACAGTGTTTCCCTTATTTGTTTTCATGAGGTAAGTTTAGGAGGTAGTGTATTATTTTCATACATGTGCATGGAAATATAACCATGACAACAAGTCTAAATAGTTGTTTAGACTAGAGCTAAAAAAAAAATTACATATACACAAAAATACACAGATCAGCCATAACATTAAAACCACTGACAGGTGAAGTAAATAACATTGATTATCTCGTTACAATGGCACATGTCAAGGGTTGGGATATATTAGGCAGCAAGGGAACAGTCAGTTCTCGTAGTTGATGTCTTGAAAGCAGGAAAAATGGGCAAGTGTAAAGATCTGAGTGACTTTGACAAGGGACAATTTGTAAGGGCTAGACGACAGGGTCAGAGCATCTCCAAAACAGCAGGTCTTGTGGGGTGTTCCTGGTATACAGTGGTTAGTACCTACCAAGGAAAGACAAATGGTGAACTGGTGACAGGGTCATGGGTGCCCAAGGCTCACTGATATGCATGGGGAACAAAAGCTAATCCACCTGGTCCAATCCCACAGAGGAGCTACTGTAGCAGGTGTCAGAACACACAGTGCATCGTTGCATGCTGCGAATGGGGCTGCGTAGCTGTGGACTGCCCATGCTGACCACAAGGACATGCAGGTCCAAAAGTGCCTACAATGGGAGCACGAGCATCAGAACTGGAATATGATCCAATGGAAGAAGGTGCCCAGGCCCAATGAATCATATATTCTTTTACATCAGGTAGATGTTACTTTGACACATACCGCCTACCTAGACATTGTTGCAGACCAAGTACACCCATGTGCCACTTCATGGCAATGGTATTCCCTAATGGCAGTGGCCAATTTCAGCAGGATAATGTGCCCTGCCACACTGCAAAGATTGTTCGGGAATGGTTTGAGGAACATGACAGAGTTCAATGTGTTGACTTGGCCTCCAAATTCCCCAGATCTCAAGCCAATTGAGCATCTGTGGAATATGTTGGACAAACAAGTCCATTCCATGGAGGCCCCACCTCGCAACGTACAGGACTTAAAGGATCTGCTGCTAATGCCTTGGAGCCAGATACCACAGCACACCTAAAGAGGTCTTGGTGTCTATGCCTTGATGGGTCAAAGTTGTACTGAGGGGGGGACCTACACAGTATTAGGAAGGTGATTTTAATAGGGACTCCAGTTCCGCACTCAAACTATGAAGTAATGCTTAGTGTGTATCTACCTGAACTTACCAAGCCTTTATTTCCATGCATTTTTATTCTGGTTTTCACTTTGTTTTGCCCTCTTTTGTGACTTTGGATTTTGCCCAAGTACTGATGTTCACTGATTGCCTGACCATTGCCTGACTTTGGATAACGTTTTTAAACACTGTTTTGGATTTGTTTGCCAGGCCACGTAATAAAACCTCAAACTGCATTTGTCTTCACCTCCATCTCATGATTTCACAAACACTCTCCACTACCCCGGCTATGCCACATGCCCCAACCACACTGGCAAATTCACTTATTTCCTGGCTGGACAAATACTCACAGAAGACCACTAAATGTAAGGGCTTTTTTTGCAATGCTCACTTTATTTCTCTAACCAAGAGGGGTTATCAAAAAAAAAAAAAAACCATCAAATTATCAGCCTGCTCACTGGCAAAGCGCTAAACTTGGCCACAGTGGTATGGTTTTGGGGTCGGGGGGGAAGCTGGTCTCCTATAAACACTTCATCAATCTGTTTCAATGCATCTTTGACCATTCACCTGAGGGAAAGGAAATCAGAGAACAAATACTTACCATATCCCAAGGTTCAAGAGGAGTGGCTGAGTACATCCCTGACTTCTGCACACCTTGCTGCAGGTAGTGGGTTGAATGATCCTGCCCTCAAAGCCAATTTCTGTCAGGGTCTTAACCTGGAAATCCTCTCAGAAATGGCATGCTGAGATGACAAGATGACCCCCGACTCTCTGGTTGATCTCGCAATATGTCAGGATCAGCTGCTTTTACCTGGCAAACTCCCAGAGGAAACTGGACCTCTCAGGTCATGAGTGGCCATGCTGAACTCATGCAACTGGGCTGTACCAAGTTGAATAATGGCAAACAGGAGAGATGTCACAGAGAAAGGCTGTTATTACTGTGGCAAACCTGACCACTTCGTGGGACTCTGCCCAACATGGGAATAATTGAGGAGTCCCACAGTGATCATAGCAGCCCACTCATCCTATACAACACCCTCGACGCATCCACATTATAGACGGAGGACCCGTAGGAGATGGCACTATCATGCTCTGCATCCAGCACCTCCTCCTCCAAGTCAGCATGCTGCACCAAGAGCACATATCTTTTCTAGTCACCATTACCTCTAAGCACCCTATCATATTAGGGTTCCCTTGGATGCACCTACACAACCCACCAATGTCCTGGACAGATCAGGAAATCACTCACTGTTCATCTCACTGCCTCAATCACTGTTTCCAAGCATCTTGGCTCTCACCTTTGGAGTAGAAAATAGTGCACTGTTGAACATCCCCACAGAATATCCGGATCTCAAAGAAGTATTCAGCAAACCATGGTCAGTGGTCTGCCATCGCACCACCCGTATGACTGCAATTGAGCTCCTGCCCCTGCCCAACTCCAACCGAATTTATCCACTCTCCCTAGCAGAACAAGAAGTGATGGAGGAATATATTCAAGAAGCACTGCAACAGGGGTACATTCACCATTCCACATCTTCATTTTCAGCAGGATTCTTCTTTGTGGAGAAAAAAAGGGGTGGCCTTCGATCCTGTATTGATTACAAAGGACTCAACCAAATCACTCTAAAGTATCATTATCCTGTGCTACTTGTCCACTCAGATCTAGAACAGCTGCATTCTGCAGAAATCTTCCATCTCGATCTGCGCAGAGCATGTAATCTGGTCTGCATCTGGGAGGGCAATGAGTAGAAGATGGCATTTAGCACCACCTCTGGCCAATTCAAGTATTGCTCGAAGTATTGGGCTCTCTTGCACTCCCTCAGTATATCAATGTCTCATCAATGATCATTGCCTATATTGATGATATTCTAATTTACTCCCCTTCCATAGAAACCCATGTTCTCCATGTCCAAGGCCTTGAAAGATTGCTACAGAACTAATTGTAGGTTTAAAGGGAGAAATGTGAATTCCATATGTGCAAGATTTCCTTCCTGGGATATCATCAGTCCAGAAGGGGTAACTATGGATCAGATGTTTCTGCTGTGACTAAGTGGCCAACACCCAAAATGGTTAAGGATCTGCAGAGGTTTCTTGGCTTTGCGAATTTCTATCGGCAATTCATCCGAGGCTTTAGATCCATTGCCCACCCTCTGAAACTGCTCCTCGAAATGGGGCCTAAACATCTGTCATGGAATAGCACAGACAAGGAAGCCTTCAGCAAGTTCAAAAGTGCTTTCACCACAGTCCCGATCCTAAAGCATACTGATCCTTCAAAACCTTTCATAGTGGAAGTAGATGCCTCTGAGATGGGAGTGAGAGCCATCCTATCACAGCAGTTTGGGGACAAGCCTAAACTTCACTCCATAGCTTTCTACTCCAAAAAATTAGCGCCAGCTGAGCAAAATAACGACCTCAGGAACAGAGAGCTGTTGGCAGTCAAACTGGCATTGGAGGAATGATGTCACTGGCTGGAGGGAGCCACATATCTATTCATCTTATTCACCAACGATAAGAACCTTGAGTATCTCAAAACAGCCAAACCTCTTTACCCTCGCCAAGCCCATTGGGCCTTGTTCTTTGCAAGATTCCATTTCACACTCTCATATAGACCAGCCTCAAAGAATACCAATACCAGCAGGGAAATGTATGCCCCTACCCACACCACAGTGACCATCGTCCAACCTCGCAGTAGAATTCATCACAGATCGGTCAAGTTTTATGGAAAAATTAGGAGTGACGGTAAGCCTAACTTCAGGTTATCAATTTGAAAGAGCCAGAGAGGCTGCTTCAGAAGAACCAGGAGGATTGGCCCCAGTTTTTTCTGTGGCCTGAGTACACCCTGAATTCCCTCCGACACTCAGCGACACAACCAATCCCTTTCCATTGTGTGCTCAGTTATGAGCCCCTCTGTTCCCCTGGAATGCCAAACCCACAAATTCACCAGCAGTAGATAAATGGTTTAAAAGGAGTGAACAGGTTTAGGAAAGCACACAGGTGACTAGAAGAAGAAGTGACCCAAGTAAATAAGAAGAATGCAGAATGACACCCGGGGGAAACACCACAATATTCAATTCAATTTTATTTGTATATCGCTTTTAACAATGGACATTGTCATAAAGCAGCTTTACAGAAATAAATACATTCAAAATAAATTAAATCTAAATAAATTGTAAATGTGTAAATTTATCCCTAATGAGCAAGACAGAGGCGACATTGGCAAGGAAAAACTACCTGAAAGGAACCAGGCTCAAAAGGGAACCCATCCTCATCTGAGTGATAATGGATAGTGCATTTATAAATAAATCCCTTCTATAACTGTGTACTACATGGACAAATAGTGCAATTGTGCAAGCAGTAAATTCATTATGGTTTACACATGAAGTCCAGTTTGTTGAACTTATCCACTGTTCACTGATGGAGACCTGAGTACAAACTGCTCGCAGTAATCGCAGCCCCCAAAGCCACCACAGCAATCACAGTCCCAAGCCATCACAGTACAACTCTTCATATGAGATCCTCAAGCCATCTCCATGGCTCCCAAGTGACACCATTCCCAGCAATCCCAATGATCTTCAGGCTGTCCATGTGGGGCCACCCCCAGCAGCAGCGAGCGATCTCCAACCGATGAGGACTCCAACCAGAAGTAGGGCATCAGGATGGATCAGGCAGGTCCAGAAAGCAGAAGGGGTCAGGATCACTGGTCTCTCAGGAGTAGGATGTGTAGCTTGACTGTGAGAGAGAGGTAGAGGTATGAGCTCGAATTATCACAACACTGTCGAATAGTACCTTCACTCCCCATATCACACCTTAAACACATCACACATGGACCACTGGCCACTGACATTCCCCCTACGACACCACTGGCACAGCTGGACACTGATGGAGAACCAGCTTATCTTGTCAAATCAATATTCAACTCACGTCTCAAGAATGGAAGACTAGAATACCTCATAGAATGGGAAGGTTACTGTAGAGAAGTACAGTACCCATGACATCAGGTCAACACCAGAATCGACAAGAAACTCTTTTCCAGAACACACCGTGGCCTACAAAATGGCCGTCATGAACTACACTTCCCATTGAAGAAATGCTCAGTGTGTATCTACGTGAACTTACCAAGCTTTTATTTCTGTGTATTGTTATTCTGGTTTTGACTTTGTTCTGCCTCTCATGTGTAATTTTGGATTTTGCCCAAGTACTGATGTTTGCTGATCACCTGACCATTGCCTGTTTTTGGATAATGTTTTTGAACACTGTTTTGGATTTGTTTTCCAGCCCCTGTAATAAAACCTCAAACTGCATTTGCATCCGTCCTCACCTCCATCTCACGACAGTGTGGATTTAAACATTAATTTTAATTTGCTTGGAAAGAATCACGCAGTTCAACACCACATAACCCTTGATTTGCAGCAAATGTGTCTCCTTTTTCTGCCCGGAGGTGGATGGTGATGTCAGAAATATCAAAAATATGTTCTGTTTTTTAAATTACAACATCAATGGAAAAATGAATTTATTTTTCATTAGCTTAGCTCCCTGCAACCAATAATGGAATTGTAATATAAAGTTAGTGATTTTCAATAAAACTGTATTATTTAATTTAGCATTTAATTGCACTGAAAAGGATTACTTACTTAGCATGTTGCAATTACAGTGAAGCGTTTATGCTATGGTGTGTGGAAAGTGGCAAGTGAAACAACAAGTTTGCAACTGCATATACAATAATTCAGTTATGACCAAGAATAACTGAAAACATACAAACCTTCCATTTTTAAAATGCAGGTAAATGGTTGTGGTGTAAACAAGACAGCGTCTGCCAAATAGGTCTGACATCAGGTAAGCAACACTCATGCTTCATGTTGTTATTATTATTTTTTGTTATTATGCTTTCTTTTATATTATTTTCTTATGCTCTTATTTTGAGGAGACTTTATCATCAAATGAGTAAAGTAGACTGCATACACTATGTATTCAGTAAGTTGGGTACGAGGCAGGTAAATGAAATGCTCAAGGGAAACCTGAACAAGACTCACAATTTCCGTCTGCATTCAGTTGCTCTGTCAATTCGGAACTCAGGCAAGCTAATGAAGCCTTCTGCCTTCTTATCCTGAAGAGACATTAAGGGAGACAAAGAGAGACTGTATGAGGCATAGTTAATGAAAGCACTAGAAGATTTACAGTACTGTGCATAAGACTTAGGCACATGCAAAGAAAAGCATCTTTGCTCTACAGCCTTCAAAAATAATGAAATTAAATGTTTCTACATTTAAAAAAATACTATAAAAAGCAGTAAACAGTACTAAATATTATGTCAATATTTAGTGTGACGACCTATTGATTTAAATAAAAAAAATCAGTAGTCTCAGGTACAATTTGTGCAGCTTTATAAGGAAATTAGCTGGGAAGTTTTACTGAGCAACTTGCAGAACTAGCCACAGTTCTTCGTAGCATTTGCTTCTTATTTTTGCATGCAAAAACCAGCAGTTTTATGTTTTTTGTCTGAAAAGTGGTCTCTTACGTAATATGCTGCTTTCTTTATTGACATACAAACATTTTTCTGTAACATTTAATTTTGTGCTGGAAAACTAATGTTTGGAAATCTAAAATGTTTTTGTACTGACTTGATAAGGTAGAAGTCATCTATAAATCTATAACAAAGTTTGTACTAAAAATATAGGGTACCTAAGACTTTTGTAGAGTACTGTACATTTTACATTTTTGAATTACATTGAAAATAGTGTGAGATAACAGTGACACTGATAATGACAGTGTAAGGTATATATGGGCTTATGGATTAGCTAGCGATGAAATTTTATTGTGGTCATTTTAGCTTGTGTTTTATACACATGTGGGGATACAGTATATACTATAGCTTTATCGCATAACACATTGAGATTTGGTGTTGGAGCCATTTTTGTAAACAGACAGATGGACTGGAGCTTACATTTTGGTTGGTGTACCAGTAGAGAGAGTAATCTTTCAGAATAAACCAGTATTTCTTCCACTTTTGAGTGAAGTACCCTTTGGCATCCTTCTTCTTCCACAACCAGCCCTCACAGTCACCATGGCCTAGATCCTTACAGGAGATTTTCCTACGACTTCCACTGGTCAGGGATCCTAACATTAAAAAAATTCGTTCTTGGCCTTGAACCAGTATTAATTAGTAAAAATTGTGGTTCTAAACACATCTTTGCAATTATGTCTACTAAGGAAATTAATTGCTGTGATGCTGTACTCAAGTTTCAAACATACCTTTAGTTCTCTTTTTGTTTTTTGTTCTTAATGATGTATAGTGGAATGGCTGTAGAAACGAGTAAAAGGGAATAAATATAGAATTAAGAAATCTTGCTGTAAGATCCATTGAGAATCAACAAATAAAAATTTCAGAACAGACTTGCAGTCAACTGCAGAATTATTGGATGCCAGTCCACCACAGGCCATGATGTGCACGCATTTCCACACTCACAGCTAGGTGCAATTTAGAATTTCAAACAAATCATCATCCCTAAATAATTCTATGCTTTTTAAAAATGTTGTCTGTATCCCGGAACTCCAGTTGTTGCCTTTAACCATTTCCCATTTATTTTGTGTATAAGTTGTGCACATGTATGACCCCTTTGTTATTCTTCAAAATGAGGAAGACTAAAGACTTATCAACATGTAGAAAGCAAATTGTAACTTTCACAAGAAAAATGAGAAGCTCAGAGCTGTTTTTCCTGTTAAGAGAAGGTCTTCAATTTTTTGCCCATTTTCATGGAAGGTGTCAATAATTCTGGAGTTGACAGTATTTGTGCCCAATTGTACATCTATTATAAATCAAAATCTAATAATCTGTCTAAATTATTAAATGTTTTTATTTGGCATTTATTAAATAGTGTTAATGACACAGCATTACAATATAGGACATACAATCATGGGAAAAGGAAAGTACACCCTCCTTCAATTTTATGCTTTTAATCAACAGGGCCTAAATAAAATTTGGTGGTCCTCACCAACTTCTATAAACAAACAAATAACCTCAGGTGCCGACAAAAAACAAACAAACAACAAACAAACACAAATTTCAATATGTAGTCATTTTCCCCTAAAACCAACATTCAGAAACCAGGTGGGAAAAAATAAGTACACCCTATAATTCACTATAATTTTCTGTAAGAGTTTATCAGTCTCGCACACCATTTCGGAGAAGTTTTGGTTCACTCTTCTTTATAACATTGCTTCAGTTCATTGATGTTTGAGGGCATTTGTTTATGAACAGCTCTCTCAAGATCCCGCCACAGCAACTCAATGGGGTTGAGGTCTGGAGTTTGACATGTCTATTCCAACTCCTTGATTTTTTTTCCTCCTTTAGCCATTCAGATGTCAATTTTCTTGTGTGCTTGGGATCATTCTCCTGTTGCATGACCCAATTTCGGCCCAACTTAAGCTGCTGGACAGATAGCCTTACATTTGTCTCCAGAATATTCTGTATATAGTGGAGGTGTGTCAATGACTGCAAGTTTCCCAGGTCCTGTGGCTGCAAAACAAGTCCAAATCATCACCCCTCCACCACCATGCTTGACGGTTGGTATGAGTTGTTTGTGGTAATTTGCTGTGTTTGTTTTTCACCACATATGATGCTGTGCATGATGACCAAACATCTCCACCTTGGTCTCATCAGTCCAAACAATATTGTTCCAGAACTTTTGTGGTTTGCTCAGATGCAGTTTTTTAAACTTAAGTTGTGCTGCCATATTCTTTTTGGAGAGAAGGGGCTTTTTCCTAGCCCCCCATCCATGAAAGCCATACTTGTTCAGTCTTTTTCTGATTGTGCTGTCATGTGCATAAACATTTAATGTAGGCCATATGCTGTAGCTCTTGGGATATCTCTGAGCATTAAATGGTCTGACCTTGGACTGAATTTGTTGCACTGCTCACTCCTGGGAAGATTGGCAACTTCCTTGAAGGCTCTCCATTTGTAAACAATTCTTCTCAGTGTAGAATGGTGAAATTCAAATTGTTTGGAGATGGTCTTATAACCCTTCCCAGATCGATGTGGTCATGGCTGATGAGGTCATGGCCACTAGGTGAGATCAAGCCTTTTTCCAGCATCCACCAGACACAACATCAGGCCCTCCTCAAACTGCATGTGGCAAGATCAAGCTCCAAGCCCAGCCAGAGGATCGGCAGGTGCTAGGGAGCCTGTTCCAGCCATGGGGAGTAGCTGGAGTAGCCCTGGCAGCCCCTGCAGCCATACACCACATCATACTCTCCAAGATGGGACCTCAAGACAGCCCAGAAGCATTTGTACCGCATACCGGTAAGTATTCTGGGGGGTACATACCATGCATTGGTGGATCTGGGCTGTAACCAAACCTCAATTCACCAATGCTTGGTTCAAGGTGAGGCATTGGGTTCAAGTTACAAGGGTGAGGAGGGCCCTTTGGGGATTTCCCCTTGAAGCAGACATGAGATGAAACCCTCAGGTACACCTTCAACTAAGTGAAAGTAATTGATGGACAGGGTGTTCAGCACAACATTGTGCTCTCCTTCCCCTATTCTGCAGTTATTAAAGATAGGTTATACCAATTGATGCCAGACACTCAGACAAAAGAAGACCCAACCCAGTTATTGGCCCTAAAGAGCCATCAGAAAATGTCATTCCTGGCAGCTCATCATAATCCTATGGCTGGGCATTTAGGTCAGCACAAAACACGGAACCATCTCATAGCCCGTTTCTATTGGCCAGGCATTTGTGGCGATGTTCGCAGGTGGTGTGCGTCATGTCAGGACTGTCAACTGGTGAAGCCACCTGCCACCCCAAAAGCACCATTATTACACAACATGATATGCCAAAGTGGTGCCTCTTTGCAACATTTCTGCACACAGTGTTGCAGAGGCACTCTTCAAAATGATCTCACGGATTGGGATCCCAAGAGAGCGTCCCCAAATTGAAAAGACAGCAGCAATAGTGCCCTGTCTAAGACCTGAAACCAAAAAGGAGGTGAGAGTTTCTGGGGCTGGCTGGCTATTATCATAGGTTTGTGCCTAATTATTTGGATGTCACCAGCCCCCTGACTGATCTCACTAAAAAGCACCAGATCTGGTCCAGTATAAGGAGCCATGCCAACAGGCTTTTTTTTCAGGTAAAAGCTGCACTCTGTGGCAGACCACTCTTGACTTCTCTCTCCCCTTTGTTTTGCAGACTGACGCATCAGAGAGAGAGCTGAAGGTTCATGGTTCACACTACTCCCTGGTATTTGGCACTTCAGCCATTTAAGTTCAAGGTGGTCCACAGGCAGAGGGCACAGATGGACGTGGCAGGGATGGCTCCCTGGTCTGAGTCAGACGGTATGGGTATGTGGAGGCGGGGGCGTGATCGAGCTTTCACCAGTTTGAATGGAGGGTGGAGCCGGGAAAAGTGAATGGTAAGGACTTACATCTGTGGGGGATTTTGCTAACAAGTGTTCTGTTTTTCAGTGAGCGGTGGCAAGGAAAAAGGGGCAGAGACAAGAGCCACAAGAGAGAGAGCTGAGTGTGTGAGCTGTGTGTGTGTGTGTGTGTGTGTGTGCACCATAAAATAATTGCCTGAAAAGCGAATGAAAATAAAAGGAAAAATAAAGAGCCCCCTTTTAAATTGTCCCAAGTCTGCCACCTATAAGAGTGTAACAGCCCTGTTAAATAAAAGCATAGAATTGAAGGAGGGTGTTCTTTCTTTTTCCCATGACTGCATGTTATAATAGAAGATTACAAACTGTTGTTTATTTTTAATAGAAAAAAAATTCAGAGATGTCAAACCATTTCAAATCACATGGAAATATGAGCTTCATAAACTATACCTTTGATGTTGATGCACCTCCATGTATATCCATTCCAGATCCTGGATACCTGCACACATTACAAATGATTAAATTTTCTGAAAGAGTGTATTTTTAAAACTTTAGTGTCCCACTCAGGTCACTTCTCACCTCTCTGGTTCCCCTTGCATTATGTCACCAGCTCTTTGTTGCTGCAGAGAAGAGAAATCACAATGTTATTGTCATTCAGTCATATATTCTATGCTAATTAGTTCCCTCAGGTGATTAATCAAGAGTAGTCTCAGTCTTCCTTAAGGTGTGAATTGTGGGCAGGGCTTACTAAGATATGTTGAAGGTCAGAAACATAATCTGCAACAGTTAGACACATTAATTTAGAAAGTGTCAAATTCAATGGTGTATACTCTTGTTTAGTTAAGTGCTACACGTTCCCTCACAGTTTTATATTCGCATACCCCTCTCCTGACTAAGCTGCAGACATGTGCCTTAAACCAATCTCTGTTGTTGCCTTTCACAGACCCAGAAGCTTTCATGCCCAAGGCAGAGGCTGCACTACCAGTAACCTCATCTACCCTCCTCTGTTGTCTCAATCTCAAACAGTAGGTGGGCACTGGAACTGCCAGTCTGCCGTGAAGAAAGCTGATTTCATCTCAGCCTTGGCTTCCCATTACTCTCTTGACTTTTTGGCACTAACTGAAACCTGGATCTCTCCACAGAACTCGGCCACACCTGCTGCCTTATCCTCTGCTTATGCTTTCTCTCACACTCCACGAGAAGCTGGCAGGGGTGGTGGTACAGGTTTGCTGTTGTCTTGGAGATGGTGCTTCACACCGCTCTCCCTTTCTCACCTCAACATCTCTTCCTTTGAATTCCACGTAGTCACAGTTACCTCTCCAGTCAACCTTCTCATCGCTGTCATCTACCGACCTCCTGGTCCCCTCGGGGCCTTCCTTGAAGAAATGGATATGCTCCTCAGTCTTTTCCCTACTCACACCCCTCTTACTGTCCTTGGAGACTTCAACCTCCCTGCTGACAAACTCCAGTCCTCTTGCCTTCTCCCTCTTCTGCATTCCTTTTCCTTAACTTTCAACAGCTGTCCTCCTACACACAAAGGAGGTAACACACTGGACCTTGTCTTCTGTCGCCCCTTTCCGACTACAGACATCAGTGCTACCCCTCTTCACATCTCTGACCATCTCTTGGTATCCTTCACCATCACCCTCCCTATCATGCCTAAAACCACCAGCCATCTATACTTCTCTCCCACTCGTAAAAACCTCCACTCTATCTCCCCTTCCTCCTTAGCCTCCTGCACCCTATCACCCCTTCCTGTCCCTGACTCCTTTTCCTCCCTACCACTGGAGCTAGCCACTGACACTTTCCTCTCCTCACTTTCCTCATCCATGGACCTCCTCTATCCTCTAAACCCAGGAAGATTTCCAACCCGGCTCCTTGGCTATCAGATGTGCGCAGTAACCGGAGAGAATCAAGAACAGCAGAGAGGAAGTGGAAGAAATCACAGATCTTGACACAGATCTTGCCTCTTACCATGCTCTCCTGTCCAAATTTTCATCTGAAGTGACTTCTGCTAAGACTGTCTTCTACAAAGAAAAGCTGGAATCCTCTGCACAAGACCCTCGCAAGCTCCACAACATCTTTTCTTCACTACTCAACCCACCAGATCCTCCTGCTCCATCCTCCCTGACTGCTGAAGACTTTGCCGCTTTTTATGATGAGAAGATTGGAATAATCTGCCAGACATTCACTTCTACTCCTACACTACACACTGAGGACTCTCCTTCTGATTCGCTGACACAGTTTTCTAAACTAACAACAGAAAAAATCCTGCAAATCATCTTATCCTGCAATCCTACCACCTGCCCATTGGATCCAATCCCTTCCACAATGCTCCAGACCATCTCTCAAGACCTCCTCCCATTCATCACCACTATCATCAATGGCTCCCTAACATCTGGTCATGTACCAACCTCATTCAAGAGAGCAAGGGTTATTCCCATCCTGAAGAAACCCTCTCTAGATCCCTCTGACATCAGCAACTACAGACCGGTATCACTTCTCTCTTTTCTTTCTAAAACCCTTCAACGTGCTGTCTATAATCAGCTGTCTCTCTATCTCTCACAGAACAATCTCCAAGATCCTAACCAGTCTGGCTTCAAACCAGCACACTCCACAGAGACTGCCCTTTTGGCCGTCACTGAGAAGCTACATGCCGCTAGATCAGCCAAACTATCTTCATTCCTCATCCTCCTTGACCTTTCAGCAGCGTTTGACACAGTGAACCACAAGACTCTCTTGTCCACCCTCATGAGCCTAGGAATTCTTGGTGCAGCATGGCAGTGGTTTGCTTCCTACCTGGAAGGACGGTCATATCAGGTGACATGGAGGGGATCCACATCCGCTCCCTGCAGACTCTCCACTGGTGTTCCACAAGGCTTGGTCCTCTCCTGTTCTCCCTTTATACCCGACCTCTTGGTGCAGTCATATCCTCACATGGGTTTTCATACCACTGCTATGCAGATGACACTCAACTCATCCTCTCCTTCCCTCCCTCAGACACTAATGTTTCTGCTCGGATATCAGCATGTCTGGCAGACATTTCATCATGGATGACGGCTCATCAGCTGAAAGTTAATCCCACCAAAACTGAACTGCTGTTCATCCCAGGTGATTCATCCCCATCTCAGGATCTTGCAATCTCCCTGGACAATTCTCTGATCTCGCCTTCAGTTACTGCACGCAACCTTGGGGTAACCATGGACAATCAACTGTTCTTCTCTTCTCACTTTGCTAATCTGACACGCTCATGTCGATTTCTCCTTTATAACATCAGAAGAATTCGTCCATTTCTTTCCACACAGGCTACACAGGTGCTTGTTTTCAATCTTCCTAAATTTTCCCACACCACCCCATTGCTACGCTCCCTCCACTGGCTTCCTGTAGCTGCCCGCATCAGATTTAAAACACTGATGCTTGCCTAAAAAGCCAAAAACGGACCAGCACCCACTTATCTCAAAGCTCTTATCACACCTCGCGTGGCACCACGCTCCCTCTGGTCCTCTAGCACTGCTCGACTGGTCCCACCATCTCTCAGGGTACAAGGAAGGCATGCATTGAGACTCTTCTCTGTTCTGGCACCAAGGTGGTGGAATGAACTTCCTTTAGATGTCTGAACAGCTGAGTCACTGGCAGTCTTCAAACGACATCTAAAGACTTACCTCTTCATAAAGTACTTAAGTTAGCACTTACACACCAAAAAAAAAACCTCCGAACAGAGTTTTGGGCTGATGGTATTCCTAGTTTGTGATCTAGTGAGCCAATATCAGAATGTATTTTTGATAGACTTGAAAGCACTATTGTAAGTCACTCTGGATAAGGGCGTCTGCCAAATGCCATAAATGTAGTTACACAAGTTATATTTTACACACAAGCATAAATTTCGCAAGTGGCAATGCTCTTCTCGTTATTCTCCGATTATTTTCTAAGTTAAGACATGTTATTGGGAATGGTGTGAGGAATGCTAATGCTTCAGTAAACTCCTCCCAACTACTGAAAAAATTGTTTTCGCTCAATTGCTCTTTACATAATTTACAAAGATAATTCACTATATTTTCTCCTCTGCTTGCTTAGCTGCCACCTGGGACTCCCGCAGTCTCACCTGTCATTGGGAGTGTCTAATCCAAACCTCTTCTCCACACCTATTTTTAACTCACATTGATCTCATTCAACTGGAACCAAGTATATTAGTTACCCCCCACCCCCCAACCCCCACCAACCATTCTCTTAGTTACAGATTGGATTTTGTGTAATCTGTCAGCAGATGCCAGCACCTGGGTCAATTTCACTTGATTATTCATGTCACTATTGTCCCTTCCTCCTGGAAAGATCTGTGTGAATGTGTGAGTGGCTATGTCATTTATATCTCTAACTGACAACACCAGGACTCTTTAGTTGAGTGTGTCTCACTATGAAATATTAACTCTCTCCAGATTTTGTGGTTATTTAATAATGGAGACTCAGCACACTAATATGGTTGAGCGGGTGGCTGCCTGAAGATAGAGACGTTTGTCACAGTACTTACATGATAAAGTAGCACAGTTTTGTTCTCTGGCAGTGGAAAGGCCAAGCTGTTGGGTGATGCATCTAGCCTCACAGAAGAAGACAGCATTGAGGGGCTAATGAGAAAGCTGGGGCTGTTTGGATTCTTGCTCTTCTTGCGGGTATGCTGACTAGTGTCTCGCTTACATTCCTGTGGCATTTCTGGCTCCTCCTGGAGGGCTAGGATCTTGTCATCACTCACATAGCGAAGGAGGGATGTGTCAGAACCTGAGGATTGATGTTAAAAAATAAACAGGTTGTTTGTTTTTTTAACATGTCAATATGTAGTGGAAAATGAAAGCCCATATAATGGCATTACTGTTTTGCCTTCAAGGTTCCCATGGTTCTTCATGGTTCCTAATACTGAAAAGATTTTGTTAAAATACTTACTGTGGTACAAATGATGATTTTTAAATCAACATGAACTGAGTGAGTTATGGTTATGAGTTATGCTCAAAACATGAGTGTGCCAACTCTGCCAAATATGAGTACCACAAACCAGTGCTAATACCACAAACATGTCTGAAATTACCTTCTGTGCTGGTCTCTTTAAAAGAAAAAAAAGAAGAAAAACTCTTGATGAAAACATGTAGAAATAGTGATTATTTCTCTTTTTGCTGTATTGCAACATCAAATTCATGTATATTAGAACGAGATTTTTCTGCTCATTTTGAAGTGTCTTTCTACAGCAATACAATTAAAGAATTTAGATATTCTCAGAATTATTTTAAAAATGTCTAAAAACTGCATATCTGATAGTTATTCACCCCCTGTCTTTTAGCAATCTAAATTAGGACTAGTTTTTAATTAAAGTATTAGTAATTTTTAATGTATTTAATGTTAAACATGGTACAACTGTGTTAATTTTAAATTGACTTATGTCCAAATGTATGCTTGCACAATAAATATCTCTGACTTTGGGAGCTTTCACAGCTATAATGGCAGATCAGATCAACCCCGCTGTTATGAAGACCAATTAACTGCCTCTGAGGCTTCAAGATGAAGTTCTTAGGAGGAGACAAGATGGAGAAGGTTTTTAAAACAACTGCAAAGCTTTGAACCTTCTGGATCACTCTGAAATCCATTATAACAAACTGGAAAAAATAAAATAAGATAAACTTTATTAATCCCCGAAGGGAAATTCAGGTAGTCTTGTGGATATGTAAGAAAGAAAGTAGTAAGAGTAGTAAAAAGTAGTGAGAGTAGTGAATAGTCATCTGCCATTGGCTAAGGTGTTGTAGAGCCTGATGGCAGTGGGGATGAAGGATCTCCTGTATCGTTCAGTCCTGCAGCGCAGTGAGGTGAGTCGTCCACTGCAGCTGCTTCTATGGTCCATCAGGGTGTTGTGTAGGGGATGGTCAGGGTATTCCAGAATGGCCTCTAGCTTTTTCTGTGTGCATCTCTCCACCACGGCCTCCAGTGATTCAAACCTCATTCCAGTCACTGAAGAAGCTTTTGGTCCAGTTTGTCCACCTGCTTTATGCTGCCTCCCCAGCAGACTGCAGCATAAAACAGCACATTTGCTACTGTAGTTTGGTAAAACCTATGTAGTATCTTCCTGCAGATGTCGAAGGACCTAAGCCGTCTTAGGAGGAAAAGCCGTCTCTGCCCTTTTTCATATTGTACATTTGTGTGAAGTGACCAGTCCAACTTATTGTCCAGGTGCACACCTAGATATTTGTAGGCTGGCACCACTTCAATGTCCGCACCATAGATGCTAACTGGATAAGGAGGGGGTTTAGCCCTTTGAAAATCCACTACCATCTCCTTGGTTTTAGAGGTGTTTACTAGGAGGCAGTTTTTGTGGCTCCAGTCACTGAAGGATTTTATCAGGGTTCTGTACTCCTCTTCCTGACCATTCCTGATACATGCAACAATTGCAGTATCATCAGAATACTTCTGAATGTGGCAACACTCAGAATTGTAGGTGAAGTCTGCTGTGTACAGTATGAACAGGAATGGAGCCAAAACAGTCCCCTGTGGAACCCCTGTGCTGCTTAGAACTCTACCAGAGATGCAGTTCCCCAGCCTGACAAACTGTGGCCTTTCTGTCAGGTAATCAGTGATCCAGGAAACAAATGAGAGGTCAACCCCCAACCCTTTCAGTTTGTCTCTAAGGATGATTGGTTGGATGGTATTGAATGCACTCGAATAATCAAAGAACATAATCCTCACGTAACTTGCGGGTTCTTCCAGATGAGACAAAACACGGTGACACATGTAGAGGACAGCATCATCCACACCAATGTGCTCTCTGTAAGCAAACTGCAGGGGATCCATTGCATGTTTAACTTCAAGTCTTAGTAGGCACAGAATCATCCTCTCCAGAACCTTCATAATGTGGGATGTGAGAGCCACCAGCCTATAGTCATTTAGTTCAGCTGGACACTTTACTTTAGGTACTGGAACTATACAAGATGTTTTCCATAGAGCCGGGACCCTCCCCAATTTTAGACTCAGGTTGAAGATCCTCAGAGGCTCACACAGCTGGGCAGCACAGTCCTGGTTGCCTGGTGCCTGGTTGTTCTTTTTTTAGTACCCAGTGAAATTGTTAATTCCCCTCCACACTTCTCTGATGTTATTCTGCTGTAGGTCTTTCTCTATTTTGTTTTTGTAGTCCTCCTTAGCCTGCTTCAATTTCCTCTTCAGCTCATATTGGACATGTTTGAGCCTTTCTTTGCTCCATCTTTAACACTAGAACCGCCACAGGGTAAATTTTACCCGTGGCTGTTTTTCAAATGTATATAACAGATTTTCAATAAAACATTCAAGTCTCCCAGTCAGTGACTTTTACTAAAATTGTGTAATTAACAATCCCCTGGTGTTAAAAATGGTTTAGATAAAACCAGATAAAAAAAAATGGGGCATTTATACCTATAAGCGCAAGTGGGTCAAATTTACCCGCTATATAATGCCTGTATTTACGCACCGTCATTTTCACGCCGCTTGTGTTTTAACATTGTCCGTTGCTTAGCAACACCTTTCACTCACTGAATTAGCAGTTATCAGTTTCATAAATAAGTCACAATAAGTAAAAGAAGGCAATTTATGGATGTCAAAGAGGTATTAGCAGCACTAAATGCCATGAGTGATGGAGATTCTGATGGTGGGGAGATAAGTGACATGTCCTGGATCGGCTCAGCATCTGACAGCGACCCAGAGCCTCCGAGAAACATTAGACTGACTGAGTCTATATTTCAGGACAATAGTTACAGAGAGTGAGCATCAATAAACTCTGGATGTAAAATAATTTTCTTTAGTCAGTCATCTCCTACAGTTATTTTTATTGCGGAGAGTGCATTGTTGGCAGAGGCTATACTATTTACAAAAGAGTAACCTCAGTGATACAGCGGATAAGACGCGCAGCTGGAGGATTTTTGATGTGAATGATTGGAGTTCGTTCTTCTCTTTTTTCTCATCATATAGCAGATTGGAAAGGCATTTATTTTCCGTAAAAAACAAATCAAAATTTCCCAATAAAGTTGCATCCATCCAATCCAACTTTGGATTAATTATTACATTTTTGTTTTTATATCATTTATTGTTCGCTACTGTGTTGCTATTTATTCTAGTCTGCCCGTTTCCAGAAAAAAACAACAAAAATCTGATCTACAATGTAATGAATAAAACAATTTTTTGATTACCCGAAGTTTATTGTTGTTCTCTTATTCAAATTATAAACGATATAAATAAACAAATTAATAATTAATTAGCCTAGGTGAAGCTGTGCGCTTGAATGTGTCATCGCATCATGCATCCTATGCAGTGTGGTAAATTATTATTGCTCATTATTGTCTATAGGCTATTTTATTAATTTAAGTAACATGGGTTATCTTAATATATGTTTAATGACATTGTATTATAATATTACACCACCCAAATATGTATTTACTTCCTTCTAATTGTCGTTGTCAGTGCAGACTTTTTCAGCTTATATTGACCGTTACGAAAAGTGATGAGTGTACCCTGCATAAAAGAAGCCTTAAACATAAAACAACAGGACAAAAATATAGCTGATGACTAGACGTAATCATTTCATGACTCTAGACACTTCTTTGTGAACACAGTGGCATAATACAGTGAAATAATATATTCTTTAGCCATATCAAAACAGTTGTCGTGTGCATGGGTAAAATTTACCCGCTGGCGGTTTAAGGTATACAGCGACCCCTGGCGCTTCTAGTGTTAAATGCCTCCTTCTTCTGGTTAAGGATAGCCTTGATGTCACCAGTGATCCAGGGTTTGTTATTTGGGAAACATTGCACAGACTTTGTAGGTGTAATAGTGTTTCTACAGAAGTTGATGTAATCAGTGAAGCAGTCAACCTGTCTGTCAATGTCCATGCTGTTCCCTTCTACTCCCAGCAATATGTTCCAGTCTGTACATTCAAAGCAGTCCCTTAGAGACTCAACAGCCTCAGGTGTCCATTTCCTGACTGAGATGGTGGTTGCAGGTTGCTTCAGTATACAGGGTTTATAACAGGTCTGCAGTAAAACCAGGCTGTGATCTGACCTGCCAAGTGGTGGTAAGGCAGTAGAGATATAGGCCTCATTGACACTTGCATATAGTAGATAAAAATGGCACAACCCAGACACTACCAAGATCAGGCAAAACTCAAGCAAGAAGGGCAGTTTTCAGAGAAGTAGCCAAGAGTCTAACTACAACACTGAAGTGGTTACAGAGCTCACTGGCTGAAATAGGAGAACCTGTGCAGACCTCAACACAATCATCAGCTACTCACGGACCCAGCCTCTCTGGGAGAGTGGCCAGAAAGAAGCCACTTCTGAGAAAGGCCATGTTAGAAAATCTGAGAGTTTTTGGAAAAAGATTTTGTAGTCTGATGGGACTTAAACTGAGCCATTTGATCTAAAGCCAAAGCATAATATTTGGCACAAACCAAATACAGCCCAACACCCAGGTAACAAGTATGATCAAGCATGTTTGTTAGCATCATTTAATATTTTCAAGTATGTTTAGCCTGCTTTCATTACTACCTGGCTGCATTTCGTTTCCATCTGCCTCCTTACTTTTTATTTCCACTGCCCTGACTAGTCGAGTGCTCCCCACAATGGAGACTAGTAAATGTATCACTAGTCTATGCAACAGAGTATGCAATATATTTTACTGTTTGTTCTGTATTCGAGCTAATCCCATCCTGAAGAGAACATTTTGTTCATTATCTTGGTTCTGGATAGTACTTATGTTTTTTTCATAAAGGTACAAATCAACTAGAAGTAGGGAAGCTGGGAGAAGAAAGAAAAGGAGCTGATTTTTGTAGAATAAGCTCCCTGTGCCAATCATAATGAACAAAGATTGAGTTAAAAGGGGGAGAAGATTATTTTACCCCATACCCTACTTTTATCACCCAGAGCACATCTTTGAAAATCCACAGCTGTTATACATCTGTATAAAGCTGAAAAGAAAGATGCATGATCAAAAAATATGCATGAAATTTAAAGATGCTAGATATTCAGCTTGTATATAAATACCAATTATTTGTAGTAATTGGTATTAACTTTTAGAATAAACAATCCTGTGAAAAAGTAAATTGAATTATGCATATGTGCCATTGAACATACTGTCTTAAAATAGAGGTTAAACTAAAATGAACTTGCAGATTAGAAAGAAATTGCAAAGTAACTTTGAACTTTGTGTAAAACTGTTTTCAGTGGGTTTAATGCATTTATTCATTCATTCTTTCATTCACCTATCTGTCTTCAGTATTCCTGGTCAGGGTCACAGTGGATTCAGAGCCTAGACACACACTGGATGGTTCCATGGCAGAGCACTACGTCCACAAATTCACACACACATTCACAACTAGGTGGAATTTAGAGTAGACAATTTACCTACCAACATGGTTTAGGGAGGTGGGAAGGAAAAGAGAACCAGGAGAAAATCCCACTTCTCCCGTAACATCTTGCACCAACTCTTCCCCCTCAAACTGCCAGAGGGCCCCTGACTTTTGAACTCCTTCTTGGGTTGTTTCTCATTTCTAGTCTAACTGCTGTTTAAAGCACATGGACTTGAACTTCAATATGAAGCCTTACAGTTTACCAGCCAATCTTGTGAGTTCTTTGCTGTGGGCTCAACCACCACTGATCAAATTATATTTGAGTGCTGGATCATTCTCAGTACAATATTGCAACTAACACAGAAATGGGTGTGTGTTAAAATACTGACATAACATCTTATGGTCAGAAACAGACATGACAAAAGGTGTAGGCCAGTTAACACACCATGTTCATGAAAAAAATAAACTTAGTGACTGACACACACACACACAGATATTAGCAGGCTTATGTGAAAAGAGTCAGCAAGAACTGGGAAGAATGAGTGAAGGGAGAAAGCCTGTTAGACCCTGCTGGACAAAGTAACAGAGTTAAAACAGAAAAGAAACATCATAGATTTTTGTTTGAAGATTATGTGAATATCCACTAAAACTTTGGTTTCCTAAATTGTGTATCCTTAATTCTTATTGGCAGGATATAGCTTGGATGTGAGAATGGATGCACATTCAACAAGAGATAAGATCATCCACCTTGTCTTAATGCTGCTGGAGCCACTGCCTTAGATCGTGTCAAAAGACAGAAGCAAGACTGAAGCTTCCTCATCTACTGCATGCAAAGAGGAAATCTTAAGCGATGTAGCATGAGTCTACAGTCACTAAATTGGAGTAAAGGTAATTGCTGGTACATTTCCAAAAAAAGTGATGGAATGTCCTAGTAGTGGGGCAGCTGGCATTATTAAAACATTAAAACATTCCACCTTGTGGAAAACACCTTGTGTTTTCTGGGCAGTGAGTGACAGTAATGCTTTTGTACAGGAATACTGTTATAACCACAAACAAGCACTTGATTGCTTAGATTCAGTGTAAATCCTGATAACAACAAGATATATAGGGTGTCTCAAAAGTCTCCATGCATAGGGGAATTGAATACTTTAGCAAAATATCTTCCTTTAAAGAATGCCTTTGACAAAAGAACATATTGAAATCATTCTCATGGCTGGATCGGGAAGCTTTCGCAAGGTTGCGTTGGACATGCAATTACATGCATAACACCAGATGTGTTAACACGAGTTCATCATGAGTGGGAGAGACGACTGTGTGTGTGTTTACCAAGAAATGGCAATCGTATAGAGGATGTTTTGTAAATAAATTTACATTTTACTAAAAACTGTTAATTTCCCCTATATATGGAGACTTTTGGGACACCCTGTATTTTGATGAACTGTTAAGGTGACAAAACATCTAACAAAGGGGTGTCCAATCTTATCCACAAAGGGCCAGTGTGGGTGCAGGTTTTGATTCAAGTCAAGCAGGAGCCACACCTGATTCCACCTGTTTAATCAGCAGACTCAGGTGTGGCTTCTGCTTGGTTGGAATGAAAACCTGCACCCACACCAGCCCTTTCCAGATAAGACTGGACACACCTGATCTAACATATCTTTGAAAAAGTGCAATGTGAAGTGTGAATTTGGTAGAAGTTAAAGTTAACTAAATGTTTGATAAAACATTAACATCTTATAAGAATACAACAACCTCAACTGATGATCAACACTTTGTAACATTTCTATAGATATGAAACAAATTTATTTCACTGAGCATCAGACTCGAGCAAACATCTGAGACTCATCGAGACATCTTGCTTGACATACAGTAATGTACTAGTTTCACATGTGTGGATCGAGATGGGTATAATGGGTATAATGTCAAGCAGGTCTTACCAGCTGGGGTTATGTCTCTTCTTCGTAGCCCTGTAAATCGGCTTCTGTCATGCTCTGGTCCAATTGGTGCCCCTTCACCCTCCATCAGAGAGTAATATTTGCCACTCTCCTGGTCAAGGTAGTAGTTGAGTGACTCTGGGCACTTGCTGGAACTGGACTTGCTCATGCTATACTTGATGATGTCATCGCAGGACATGATGCCTCGCTCATCTCTGTAACAGTTGAAGAAAATGTGAAAGCATGTGAAGGCATGTGATAAAGCTTTGGATGTCAGAAGGGCACTGTAGTTTGAGTACAGTCCTGGGCAAAAAGAAAAAAATGGACCAAGCCCAAAATGGCAAAATACTAAGCTTTCAGTGGTCTTAACAACAAATCATTGGTCAGGAAATTATCAAGAATTAAACAAATAGATAAAGAAACTTAGTATGGGATAGCATTTCCCTTTGATTTATTTAAATGCTGAAGCCTTATAGCACTTGATGGGCTGATCAGGTGTGGCAGATAAACAAATAATGACTAAAGCTTTTAGGGAAAAAAAAAACACATTGCATACCCAGACATGTGTTAGTTTGAATTTTACATCAAACATTTTAATTATTATCATGATTTTACCTTTGCATACAAGAAAACTATATAAGTGAATTTCCGTGTTTTTTTCCCAGTTAGCTTTTACCCAAACAGTTCACTGCAGAAAAAATAAACAAGCAATAAAAAGGCCTCAGGAGTGCATTGTTTAAATTCTTGCTAATTTTCTGACCAGTGATTTGTTAAAAGTTTAATATTTGCCATTATGGGCTTTTTTAAAATATTTTTTTCCACAGGAGTGTATTTTTAAGGCTGATTATTGAAATCTGGTTATGAAGGCTTCTAGGTTTCAATAATAAATTATGCTACATTTGCATGCATGCAGTTTCTTGGAATATGCCCACCAATCTCTGTTATGACTGTGATTTACCTTGCACTGCAGACACCTGAAACTGGAGACAGGATGAACACTTTAGATCTGTCTATCTTAGAAGACAGCCCCATTGTGCTACTTGGAGTTGTGGAGTCACCATTAGGACTGTCGGGGATGGGCTACAGAAAAATTTAAGACATGGAAAAAAAAGAGAGCATAAGAAACAATATGCAGTAACATACTAATATTTTTATTAGTTATTATTATTTATTATTTTAGTAATAATGCAGTAACATCCTAATGTTTTTAAGGTGATAACCCTGTGGTCATAACACAGGGAGCTAAAAGCAAGTTACCTCTTAGACATGGTCAAAATCAGCTGCATCAGCTGATACAGCTTAAAAGATACTCAGCACAAGACCACAGGGCACGTTTGTAATATGAATCTCTACTCATGGTAAACTGCATTAAACAATAAAAATGGAAGTATTCACAGCAAGTACTTATGTCTGAGCTATCTACATTTGATGTGTATTGAGTTACAAATATTAGTGCAGTGTGCTTGATGCCAAACAGCGCAGTGACAAAGTGATCTTACACTTGAACATGTTTAATAATTTGAATTAATTAACTGAATGGAAAAAGTACACACTTTAGCTTAAGGTTAGTATTTGTAATGACACTAAGACACAACAGGGTATATAAAGACAAACTAATCAAGGGCTTAACATGAAACACCTGGACACAATCAGGAACTACACCAGGATGGAGACAGGATAAGAACAGAAACAAAAGCAAATGGGGATGACCAAAAATTAAATAAGTGGTCCTTGCACTCTAAACTACACTGCATGCTGAGAAGAGGAGTTAGGGGTAGCAACCCCCAGTGTTTCCAAATCAGATGATTTATCAGGTTAGTTTTATTAAGTTGTCTTATTTGTTTGCTATTCAGCAAATTGTTAAAAAAATAAATCCCCTTAATAATAATGGTTTTATTTTTAGTTACACTATATGACTATCACACCCATATGTGCTTTTTGAACATTCCAGATTTAGTCCTTCTTTGCTGTTACCTTCACTCTTCTGGGAAGGCTTTCCAGTAGATTTTGGAGCATGGCTGTGGGGAATTATGCCTATTCAGTCACAAGAGCAATAGCGAGGTCCAGCATTGATGTCGGGTGAGAAGGCCTGGCGTGCAGTCAGTGTTCCAGTTCATCCTAAAGGTGTTCAGTGGTTGAGGTCAGGGCTCTGTGCAGGCCACTTGAGTGCTTCCGCTATAACCTTGGCAAACCAGGTTTTCATGGACCCCACATTGTGCACATGGGCGTTGTCATGCTGGAGTAGGATTGGGCTAGGCCCCTTCCAGTGAAGGGAAATTGTAATGCTACATCATATAAACACATCCTATACAATTGTGTGCTTTCTTGTGGCAACAGATTAGAGAAGACCCACATATGGGTGTGATGGTCAGGTGTCCACAAACATTTTGACATACAGTGTACATGACCATGCCAAATGGTTGACAGAACCTTTTATCTCCTAATTTGGATGAAACACGAGGTTTGGGAGGGGAAAAAAATGAGGACAATTTTTTTTCCACAGACATACTAACAGAAGTGTGGAAGAAATCTTTGCCTTTTTCGAGTGATGCATGTCCATGCATCACTTATGTCTGGAGGTTTTGTGGCTATGACACCTCACCTATTCACATACATTACTCATTTGTTGAGAGAAAATGGAAACAAAAAGAAAACTATTCACATATACTTTCTATTTAAACAGGAGAAACCTACACTAAAAGAACAAAAATCATTTTTGACTGTCTTCAGAAAAGTAAATACTATAATGGGTTTGCTCTGAATAGGAGAGGGTGGGATAGAGGATAGAGCTCACTATTCTCCCGAATTACAAATCTGGCTCAGTGAAAATAGTAATTTACTTATTAAGCCAACTGGATGGCTGCCTCTACGAGCTGTGTGGCTCTGACAGGGTGCGGCAATCACTGACAGTAAGATTATATAGAGCAGCTGAGAAGGAGAAAGAGAGAAAATAGAAGACGTAGAAAGGAAGGGTATGGGGGAATTTCTATCTGTACTTAATAATAATAATAATAATAATAATACATTTTATTTATAAAGCACTTTACATTTTAAAGAAAATCTCAAAGTGCTACAGAAAAGAGTCATAATATATACAGCAATTAAAACCAGCTGCCAACTGAGATTAGCACAGAAATTTAAACTCTAAATATTAAAAGACTTTTTAAAAAGGTACGTTTTTAGACCCCTTTTAAAA
>CM040981.1:10055284-10066313 GCA_022985145.1 Pangasius djambal | reverse complement strand
TATATATATATATATATTACACACACTATAACACAGGGCAAAGCCATTTACTAGCTTCTATATATTCCATAATCTTAATATTTTATAATTGCACCAGTGTTCTTGGGATAGGTTTTGGGTCCACCGCTGTCAACTAACAATACAGTTGGTAACTATTCATCATCTAGCAAAGCACACACTCTTGTTCATTCTTGATTTTTAAAAATTACTCTCAATCTGTCTAAGAAACTCTGACAAAAATCTGGTAAATTTAATCTGTTAATGAGTATAGATTCACAGAAATGTCATGAAATGAAAATTACACTCAAGTATTGCATTTCATTAACTTCAGCATGTCATTCACCCTACAGGGCCATACTTTAGAATTAATCATCAGTCTAGTTACAAGTATTAAAGTATATAATAATTAAATTATATACTTTTATATTAATTAAATGTTAATTAAATTAAATGTTTTATATTAAATGTAGAAATGTGTTGATGATATTCATCAGTCTTGGTGAAATTCAATATTTTAACAAAGCAAAATATCTCACTGAAATTCATTTAATGCCCATTTAAGCAATCCATTTTCAGTGGGCGGAGCAGCCTATGTGAACTTACAGCTTGGATCCTATGGCAGATTCAGTTACACACTGTGTTTTAAGGGGAGCAAAGATTAATGCTATATATATATATATATATATATAAAACAGTATGTATATTTCATCAAATATTGTTTTGACAGGTCTAGGTCAAAGGTCATCATGAATATTATGTCAAAGGTTAATGATGATAGGATCCTACTGAAAATGTAAATGTGGTTTGAACCTCAGATGTTAAAACATATGTGTTAATAAATGTCAGTCACACACACACACCCACACACAGATGTTAAATGAGTAAAGGACTGTCTCCCCCCACACACACACCCTACAGATGTTAAAAATATATGTGTAAATGAATGTCAAACACACACACTCCAGAGATGTTAAATGAGTAAAGGACTGCCCCACAAACACACACACACAACTCCCTTTTGTTTAAAATAATAAGGTCGTCACGAATGTTATTTATATGTCAAAGATTAATGATGATGGGATCCTACTGAAAATCTAAATGTGGTTTGAAACTCAGATGTTAAAAACATGTGTAAATGAATGTCAAACACACACACACACACACACCACTTTCTATTTCCAAAGAGGGTTCGTTCAATTAGACCCACAATCACATATTTTCTTTTGTCCAAATGGATAGAAACAAATAACTATGCGCACACACATTAAACCTGCACACACGCTACCTTTTTAGCTAGACTAGCCCGTCTCTACACAAACACTGAAAAAAAAAAAAGGAAAAAACAATATGGTGGAAACTCCTTATAAAGGCTAACACTTCCAGAATGTTCACATTCTGGCAATTTGCCAAGAGATTTCCATCTTTTTGGAAATTCAGTGAAGGTTTAAAGAATTTCCAAGCTCTCCTTGCTTTAAGAGACCATGAACTTCTCAGCAAGAAAGAAGTTGTATTTTTAGAATATTAAAATCATTAAATTTTAATTGTATTAGAATGTTTGTGATTTTACATTTTGATATTAAACCTATGCAATATTTAACACTTTAAATATTCTGAACGTTTCCGATTTCAACAGAGATGTTCGTCTACTTATCTGGTTATTTATGTATTCTGGTATAAGTCTATACCTAAAAATTTAACTTTCAATAAGTTTTATTACAGAGCAAGTCCAAACAGTGCTCCTCTGATTCTAGTGTCTAGGAAATTGTAACAAACGAGTGCAAACCTACTAGGTAATTTTAGGTTGTCACTTAGAACTGTGTAGTGAGGTCCCTGGAGGACTAGTGGTTAGGCCACCGCTGTGGCCCGGGTTTGATTCCTGGCCAGGGAACTAACCCCAGCAACTGGGATTGTGTGCAACAGTGCGCTCTCAGTGCCAGTGCTAAGCCCGGATAAAGTTGGGGAGGGTTGTGTCAGGAGGGGCATGTGGCATATAAACTGTGCCAAATTGAATATGTGGACCTATGATCTGCTGTGGCGACCCCTAACGGGAACAGCTGAAAGAGGAACAGCAACAACTTAGAACTGTGTAGTGAGCTAAAAGGTAACTGGTAAGTTACTAAGAGAATATTTTATTTGTTTACTGAATATTTTAGACTTTATTTTATTTGTGTTTAGTCTATTTTGACGTTGTGTTTCCTGGAATGTCCACACAAGGCCACTTGAATCCAAAATCACTGGGGCATAACTACATGTAAGTCACAACATAACAGTATGAATATTTCGTACTCTAAAGTCTTTCATTTATCATATGCATTTATATTTTGTTTGTTCCATATTTAAAATTTGAGGACATCCCAATTCAGGTGAGATGATATTATGTATATTTTGCCTCCTATTTCATTCTATTTTCACTCATCCGTTGAAAATGTCTCACATTTTCTGTCACTTCCTTTTCTCTTTTAGATGTGAGCGATCCCGAAGATGATGGTAATATAGAAGAACAAGAGGAGGAAAAGAAGAAGAAAATAACACCAGAGAAGTCGATAACACACTAGAGGAGATTAACACCGCAATGAATGAATTCTTGCAACTCAAGACTGCTTTATTGGAAAGTTTTGGACATCTTGATAATACAATTCAAAACGGTCCAGGTAGCGAACATAAATTTTATAATAAAATTCTACAGATATGGCACAGAAACGCTCAAAATACAATTCAGTTACAGATGCTAAAAAACTTTGAACTGAAAATACTCTGACATCACTCCATGAGTTCTGCTATGGTGAAAACCAGAGTTCTTCAACCAGTCTGTTACAGCTGAGGTCAAAAGTTTACATCCCCCTTTCAGAATCTGCAAAATGTTAATTATTTTACCAAAATAAGAGAGATCATACAAAATGCATGTTATTGTTTATTTAGTGCTGACCTGAATAAGATATTTCACATAAAAGATGTTTACATATATTCCACAAGAGAAAATAATAGTTGAATTTATAAAAATTACCCCGTTCATAGTTGTTCATGAGTCCCTTGTTTGTCCTGAACAGTTAAACTGCCTGCTGTTCTTCAGAAAAATCCTTCAGGTCCCACAAATTCTTTGGTTTTCCAGCATTTTTGTGTGTTTGAACCCTTTCCAACAATGACTGTATGATTTTGAGATCCATCTTTTCACACTGAGGACAACTGAGGGACTCATATGCAACTATTACAGAAGGTTCAAACGCTCACTGACGCTCCAGAAGGAAAAACCATGCATTAAGAGCCGGGGGGTGAAAACTTTTGAACAGAATGTGTACATTTTTCTTATTTTGCCTAAATATCATATTTTTTCATTTAGTACTGCCCTTCAGAGACTACAGAAGATAGTTACATGTTTCCCAGAAGACAAAATAAGTTAAATTTTCCCTGATCTTCAAATTCAAAAAGTTTTCGTCCCCCAGAATTGTCAGTTCTGAAGTTTGTGAATTTGAAATCACTGACAGATCTGGTGGATGAATGTGTGAAAAATCCAGATGAAGCCAGTCAATTTATAACCTCACATAACAAAATTGTGAGAGATTAAAAACCGTTTTCATTTGAGAAAAAAAATCACTGTTGAGAAGGTTCAGGGGTGTGTATAATAAGCGTGTTTTATTACCTGATTTCACAACTCTCCCTTACAACTATTAAACTATTCATGTATATGTATATATTTTCTTTTGTTTCTGTTGATATGTTTTGAACATCAGTATTGGAAAATATGAATGTGTCTGCTTTTGACATGAAGGATGCAATTGCCCTTTTCGTCTATCGTATGTGGACTGAGTAAGCAGAAAATCATATTTTATCAAAATGTTGTTGGAAAACTTTAAATAGGTATTATCAATAGTTACCAAAAATACTGTCTGTGGTTATACATGATGGCAACCTCTGTACGATGAATTGATGACCAGAATAAATATACATTTTCATCAAGGAATCCCTGATTCTTTGTGTGATGAACTATACCCCCCAAAACAAACTTATTGGTAATTGTTGACTTGATGGAATCTGCCAGTAAGTAGAATAGACTTTTACAAAATACACCCACCACAGAAAACTGAGCATCATCTATCTCCTTCAAAACCTGATTTTTCAAGAACAGCCTAGTAGAACAATCAACCTAAACACCAACTACAGCAAGTACTTATTAAAATGTACCACCGCTAGACCTTACAGATATTTATTTGTGAAAGCAGATTTATTATCTGAAAGCACAAACACCAGAAGAGCTCCATCTTCAGTCATGGATTTTTCCATGAGAAAATCCAGTTGTGTATGTTCTGAAGAAAAAAAAAGTATTGAAAAACAATGTCTATTTAATTGAAAAAACCTCCCATTGTTGAATTCATTATATTGGTCCCCACCCCAAAGGAGAAAGGATATGTGATGCACCCACAGATCTCATACTGAGCATATGTGAACTAGCTTTGAACGTGTTCAGAGGGAGACTTTCCAACCTGAGAAACCATTTCTAGCCTGGTGGACATAATAATCTACATAGGACTGCAGATCAGCATACACCCTATCTATCATTTTTACAGACAGAAGTATAGTTTAGATATAAATTTCCTGTAACTAAGAGGTCTATGCTTGTTCTGATCCAATTTGACTTTGATTACTATATCAGTACTGTGGTTCTTGGTGAGAGGTACATAATGTGATTTATCATAAGTAATAGTGATGATTTTGTTTTCCCCCGTTATATGTACGCATCTCATTAAAGGGACAAAGCTGTCATCTACTCTTCGACATAAGCCTGTATGAATATCAGTGGGATTAGGTGCTTCTGGTTTGTGGTACACTAACAGACCATTGGGATTCATACTGAGAATATATGCAGTTTCCATAAGCCTTGAGCATACAAGTTTTATGGTTCAGGATGCACATTTTTTCATAGTGTTTCAGGTTCTCTCCATTTCAATATCCAGTTTTTTCATGGCTTTGTTGATGTAACTAACCAGTTTTTCAATCATTTCATAATATTTTTGAGTTATTTAAGTATTCTGTAGTATTATAGTATAATAGTATTCTGTTCTGTTTACACCATCCATCAGACTCACATGAAATAGACATCCATGCTGGGTTAATGAACCAACTGTGAAAATACTGCACTTCTGAAAGTGAAATCTCCCACTCTCCTTTCAAAATGATTGGTTTGGTAAATTTATTAGTATAGTGTGCGAACCTATTATTAGGGTAAATCGATGCATCACTTGGAAGAGTCATAAAGAATGCGCACTCTTCCAAGGTTTAATGATTATGGATTTCAGTCTTGTTCACAAGGATCCTTTTTAAGCTCTAGTGTTTTATTAACTTATTATTAACTTTTATTATCGGCCCAACCCACCAGTTTCAAAATAAAAAAATTGTGAAATATTCCTCTGTATAGTTTTGCCCATAGCCTTTTTGCAAATTCTAACAATATCACTGACTTTTTTAGGTGAAAATAATCCATGGAGGGTTTTAAATACTCTGAATCAATTGGCTCCTTTGACTTTGACAGGTTTCATTTTGATGCTGAAATGGTAATTGTGATTGTACACTTGAACCAAATCCTGTACTATGTCAGTGTATTTTCTCGCGTTAAAAGCTGTAAAATATTTCCACATTGTTCTATTGAACATACCAATGCTTTTTGCCCTGTATCCGTAGCAAAGTGAACAATGTTATGTTTTTTTAATTAAAGGTAGAAATTTTTATTAAACTCCTTCCCTTGGTCAGTTGGTAGTTTTTTGGGGACTCTACCTTCCTTTAGAATGGAATCAAAAGCTTTAGCTACCTCAGCTCCAGATATTTTATCCAAATTTGCCTGGGTACGTGTATTATGAAACAATACACGTATCCATGCAAATTTGGATAAAATATCTGCACACGTTATCATAAATATCGCATTGTCATTACTGTCTGACAAGTTGCTTATATCAGCTAAATCCACTTGCCATTGTTCATCGATGTTCTTTACAAAAACTTTGCTTCTTTTAAACTTTGCAGATAGTTTATTCAGACTGTGTGTGTCCTGCTAACCATTTTTTTACATTTCAGAATCATTAACTCGCTTACATATTTTCTCAAGAATAGCTCTTTGCAAACTGTCAACGCCAGCATACGACCCTGAGTCTGATGACGTTTAATATATACTATTCGTCGTTCTGTCAGTCATTTTTGAGTATCAGGACAAAAATGATCAAACGTAGGTATAGATTAAGCATTTTATCTCAGAGAACTTAATGTAAGGTTTACATTTTTATGCATTAAATATTCAATCAGGCAATCAAAGATTTTAGCGATAAACATTTTCCTTTCTAAGCAATATTAAAACACACACCAGTTACATAGGTTAAGTTACATAATACATGATTAGTTTCACATTCAAAAGGTTGAACAAACATGAAAGATAAAACTTATTGCAAATAAGTGTGTAAAGGATACACAGTATTAACATCGAACAAAGAATCCCAATTTTCAGTAAAATCTCGCACATTGTTCATGAGTCAATAAACAACTTGTATATCAACAGGAAGATGGAGAGTAAAAATACTTTGGTCGTTGACTCTCAGTTCAACAATTTTTTGGAAAGAAGAGATAAACTCGGTCTTCAGGCTTTTCTCGCAGTCAGAATAGAGGTGGCGTGTTTTGAAGTTTCCCATGTATGTGGCCGGTCAGTGGGTTCCAGAGAGGAATGAAAGTTCCAGTAGTCCACAATGTCTTCATACACCTGGTTGCTGCACATTTCTTTTGTTTTCTCTTTGACCTCATTCAGAACAGTTTTGATGTGAGGCTCATCTCGCCAATCACACACTACGTCTTCAGAGATGCCTTTTTTTTTTCTAGATTCTGCACAATTTCAGAGCTCTCATCAACATGTATTTCAACCATGGTTAAACAGCTTTTTCACCAATCTGTAGGCATTCATGTGCAGATAGTACACATCAGGATCAAACTCACACTTGTGTTGGAGTTGACTCGAGTGATCAATCGTGCAGCCATGGCAGTTTCCTTTCTGATTTTGATAAATAATTCTGGCCAATAGTTCTCCGATCACTGCACAGATGATGGCTAGCACGATGTTGGTTATGCACCCGTCAGTTTCATCATTCGTTGACAGTTAGGTCAGATGTCTTTTTCGTAGGGTTTCGCCGATGTTTTTGCCATCTTCAAAACCAAAATTGGTCATTATCCATGGTAGCAACCGAGTTGAAAAAAAATGGCTCTGAATTCATGAGCCATACGGTTTTCTGATGCTCAGAAGGCTTTAAGTTGTATGTAGGCAAACTCATTTATTTGAAACCTAGTTGTTGGAGAAATTTGTTGTTCTGATGTGATTGTTGCGGAGATGTACTGCTTCTCCATTTACACCTGTAGGCCTCTGGTGAAAAGAAATCCATTCTAATAATTTTTCCAGTCACATTGATCAAAAGTTACCGTCTCAGAAGCACTGCTCCAGTGGATGTGACCAGGTACCGACAGCTTGAAAAGCACAATGCCTCCTTTTTCTGCATTGAAAAATATCAGGCTGTACAACCATTTGACATTTGACCCAATACTGAATCCTTTCATTCTCTAAAATTTTTTCAAATCTTCCCAAAGTAGATTATACCTTTTTCGGTGCGTCTAGACAAGCGGCCATAGTTGAATACTCAAAGAATCAACATTATTCCACATCCATAGAGGTAAAGTAAGTGGTTTCGATTACTTTGTCAGGGCACTTAAAGAATCTTCTCTCTCTCTGTCCATCTCTGTGGGTGTGTGGGTGATTGACATTCTTTTACACATCAGAGTTTCAAACCACATTTAGCTTTTCAATAGTATCCTATCACCATTAACCTTTGATGTATAAATAACATTCATGATTATTTTATTTTATTATTACAAAGGGAGTTATGTGGTTGTGTTTTTGTGTGTGTGTGTGGGGGGGGGCAGTTCTTTACTCATTTAACATCTGTCGGTTGTGTGTGTTTGTGATTGACATTCATTTACATGTTTTAACATCTGAGTTTCAAACCACATTTAGATTTTCAGTAGGATCCTATCATTAACCTTTGACAGACATAACATTCATGATGACTTTTGACCTAGACCTGTCAAAACAATATTTGATCAAATATACATACCACAATATATATTATGATGAGTGGAAGACCTCTCAATGGGGCTGAAATTCATAGCCATCTGCCAATCATTGAAACAGTAATGAACATAACATCTCAAACTTAAACATATTGGTGCCGGTCAGACTTGCAGATTGCGTGGAGTTTCATCGTCAGTCAGTAGCCTAACTCATAACAGTTTTACATAACTAGTATACCTTTTTAATATATCTTTGTAATTGGTAAATTTGTTATTGTAAATAAATTGTGAATACAAAGTTATTTTTGAATATTTGCCTTTGTTTCAGAATTGTTTTGTTTATTTATAGGTCTACCTAGCCAGCCGTAGCTACCATCTTCTGTGAAATTTAGCTAGCTAGTTAGCAGCATAGATGCTCTGTAGCACAACATGGCGGACACTACTAATGCTAATGAGCTGATTTGGAAGAGTCTTTTGATGCCATCACGTGCTTATTTAAAAAAAATATTTTAAAAACCAATACTTCTCAGGCACACTTAAAGCAACTGCTGTAAGACCACAACAATCATCTATCATGAGTGACTACAGAGCTATTTCTAATCTGAACTTTTGAAGGTAGTACTTAAACTGCTCAGTGATTTTCTCTTCAATAACAACATTTTATTAGAGACTTCAGAGAATTCTCTCTGTATAGTCAAGATTCATAATTAATTGAACATGGCAGTGGCAATCCATACACTCTTGAACTTTTAGTGGAAGAATAAAAATCAGTGAGTAAGTGAACAAAATAAAAGGCAAGAGGGCAAACAAGCTGCAAGAACATGAACTAGGCCAATGCTGTTCTAAAAATAGCAATCTGGGGTCCCTGAGGTGTGGGCTTCTAGCCTTTTCAACATCAGCCTCAAACACACAGCTTCATAGCACTGCTCTGTCCCATGTTTTACCATGTTTACTGTATATATGAGGCAATAAAATTCTCTTAAATGTTCTTCACTATGCTAAAGCTTTTACTGCAAGAAAGCTTATCAAATATTGACACATTTTTAAATCGTTGGTCACTCAATAGAGGTCATTTATAATTCAACAGAATTTAAAATATATGGAGTTATGAATGAGAACTTTATGAAGATTAATATTTGTTGAACAGTTGATGTAAATGGTGGGTTCTACCTGCCCCTGAACGGTCCACAATAAATATAAATCAGTATAAAGTATGACATGTTCTTTAATTTGTTTTAAAGTTTTTGAATGAACACCACACCACCTCAGCACTGATTATTTACCAGCATGCCCCATCATGTTTTATTCCATATTATATATATATATATATATATATATATATATATATATATATATATATATATATATATATATATATATACACACATATACATATACACATACACATACACACATACATACATATACATATATACATACATACATACACACACACACACACACACACACACACCTGAACAAAATCTTAAGACCGGGGGAAACATTCCAAGTATTCACATTTCATGCTGGTGGATCATAACTAGGCTGTAAGAACTGCTTCAAAATGTCAAAAGAAGAAAAAGGAGCAAGAGACAAAAAAACAGAGATTGGCAATTTATTGAAAACTGCATTTAAACTCAAACAGGCTGTTCATCAGCTGATCAAAAGTTTAAGACTATAGCCCAAAAATACCCACAACAGAGCTGAAGGTGTCAAAAAAAGGACTCCGTAGTGAGTAGCCCCACCGTTCTTGGTGATAACTTCAAACACTCGTTTCGGCATGCTTGATGCAACTGTTTCCAGGAGGCTGGTGGGAACGTTGCTCCATGTGGTGAAGATGGCTTCACGAAGGGCATTCACAGTCTGGACCTGACGTCCATTTTTGTAAACTTCCCTTGCCATCCATCGCCAAACATTCTCAAGGGGATTTAGTTCAGGGGAACACACAGGATGGTCCAGAAGTGCAACGTTATTGTCCTGGAAGAAGTCCTTCGTCAGGCGGGCGTTGTGAACTGCAGCGTTGTCCTGTTGAAAGACCCAGTCATTACCACACAGACGAGGGCCTCAGTCAAGAGGGATGCTGCGACATGTCCACATAGCCAGCCGCCGTTTGACGCCCGCACACAACCTGAAGCTCCATTTTCCCATTGAAGGAAAAAGCACCCCAGAACATGATGGAGCCTCCTCCACTGTGTCGCGTAGAAAACATCTCCAGTGGGATCTCCTTGTCATGCCAGTATCGTTGGAAGCCATCGGGACCATCCAGGTTAAATTTTTTCTCATCCGAGAATAAAATTTTCCTCCATCTTTCAATGTCCCATGTTTGGTGCTCCCTTGCAAATTCCAAACGGGCAAGTTTGTGGTGTGGGAGGAGACGTGGCTTTCAAAGACGTTTTTTGTTCTTTAAGTCCTTCTCTTGCAGATGCTGTCTTATGGTTATTGGGCTGCAGTCAGCATCAGTAAGGGCCTTAATTTGGGTCGAGGATCGGCCTGTGTCTTCACGGACAGCCCATCAGATCTCCAGGTGAAATTTTTTTGGGTCGACCACAATTTTTTTGTCCCATAACTCTCAGGATCTTTTAAGAAATTTAAAATGACTGTCTTACTGCGTCCAACCTCGGCAGCAATGGCACATTGCGAGATCCCTTGCTTGTGCAGCTCAACAATCCTGCCATCTGGAGATCATGACTTTTGATCAGCTGATGACCAGCCTGTTTGAGTTTAAATGCAGTTTTCAATAAATTGCCTACTCTCTATTTTTTGTCTCTTGCTCTTGTTTCTTCTATTGGCATTTTGAAGAAGTACTTACAAACTGGTTACAATCCACCAGTGCGAAGTGTGAATACTTGTAATATTTTCCCTGGTCTTAAGATTTTGTTCAGAAGTATATATATATATATATATATATATATATATATATATATATATATATATATATATA
>CM040981.1:10044193-10055184 GCA_022985145.1 Pangasius djambal | reverse complement strand
TGTTTAATTCAAGGGGTTTAATAAAAATAATGCATTAATCGTTGATGTTTGGAGTGGCCAAATCAGCAAGTTGGTACATTATTATGAAGAAGGCATTTATTATTAAAAAAAAATAAAATAAAATAAAATAAAGCCTGACTAGTTCTTATGCAAGATTAACTTGTACCAGAATGACGGGAAGAGAAGAATATGGATCATAGAAGTAGCAGGATAAATTCTGAAGCTTATAGAGCTATGCTTCTGCTCAGATTCAGTCAAATGCTGCAAAACTGATAGGACGCCGCTTCACAGTACAGATGGATAATGACACAAAACGTACTGCAAAAGCAACCCAAGAGCATGGAAATGGAATGTTCTTAAATGGCTGAGTCAGTCACTTTACCTCAACCCAACTGAGCATGCTTTTCACTTACTGACGAAATAACTGAAGGCAGAAAGACCCACAAACAAGCAGCAACTGAAGGCAGTTGCTGTAAAAGTGTGGCAAAACATCTGAAGGGTGAAAACAGCATTTGGTGATATCCATGGGTTCCAGACTTCAGGCATTCATTATCTGGAAAGGATTTGCATCCAAGTATTAAAAATAATTCTAATATTTATGATTGTTAGTTTGTCCAATTACTTTTGAGCCTGTGAAAATGGAGGGACTACGTAAAAATTGTAATTCCTAAACGGTTAATGCAATATTTTTGAAAAATCGCTGAAAATATTGAAAATATTGCTGAAAATCTGTGGTGGTATATGGAGGCAAAGTTACGAAAAATACTTATGGACCTGGCTGTATATATACACTATACATCAATCATTCATAACATTAATACCACTGACACAGCATCTCCAAAACAGCAACTCTTGTGGGGTGTTCCCTATATGCAGTGTTTAGTACCTACCAAAAGTGATCCAAGGAAGGACAACTGGTGAACCAGCG
This sequence comes from Pangasius djambal, assembly GCA_022985145.1. Lineage (NCBI taxonomy): Eukaryota > Metazoa > Chordata > Actinopteri > Siluriformes > Pangasiidae > Pangasius > Pangasius djambal. Next base: position 10,054,256 of record CM040981.1, on the reverse strand, counting down.
ACAGGGTCATGGGCACCCAAGGCCAATGTGCTGGACAAACAAGTCTAATCCATGGAGGCCACACTTCACTACTTGCTTCACAACTTAACTCTGCTGCTAATGTCTTGGTGACAGATACCACAGCACACCTTCAGAGGTCTACACAATATTAGGCACATGGTTTTAATGTTATGGCTGATATATACACATTATAATTATTATAATGTATATAATCATTCTAATTCCATTCTTCCATGCCAAGCTTCTTATGGCAGACTGTGATAATTTTTAATGGATATTGTCTACATAATGAAAGCTCAACTTGGCTATCTTAGTTCTGCTGGAAGCATTTGAAGCATTTTCTGAGGTGAATACAGGCAAGGCTATGGGAGGGAAAAACTACCTGGAGGACAAGAGGCTTCCACCATAGGTTCTTGACCAGAGCTGGGGTAGAGTTTAAAGTGTTCTGTGGCCTCTTCTTCAGAGTGAGGGTGACAACTTGTGGATCCTCACGTAATGTTTTGACCAAGTTCTTCAGCTGCCAGCCCACCTAATGAAGCACAGATACAGTGCACCAGATGTGCATTCACATTTAATCAGAATAAAACAGCTGTTTGTACTCAATATAAGCAGAGCAGCAAGCAGACAGCCAAGAAATCTGACACTCTATTTACACTGTAAATTGTCACTAAAGAGACATGAAATTGATCAGCACTATATCTATGAAAATTGTTTGTGACATCATTCTGAGAAACATTATGTCTTTTGCAGCACCAGTGGCAAAAATGAAAGGAATTGAAGGAGATGAAGAAATTTACTTATCTATAAGATAATGTAATCACAGCCATATCTGAGGAAATGGTGCTTACCTAATTCAGCCAAGCACACATGATGCATGCAAAGAGACAGATGGGGCCTCTCAGTGCCCAGACCAAAGCCTAGTCAGACAGAACACTGCATTGACAGCTGGAGTCCACCTGTTCCTATGATGGATCTCCTTTCTAGGTCATTCGAAGAGCTATTCAGTAAAACTTGTACTTACCAAAACTTCAAATATAAAACACTAACAGACATCACTGGTGTAACACGTTGTTCTCAGAAAGTCACATAATTAATTGAATGAAGTCCACCTGTGTGCAATTAAAGTATAAATATACGTGTTCCTGGAAAGCTCCAGTTTGGAAGAAAACATTTGGTAGAAATGTTGGGTAAAACATACCTAAACAAACAGCATCAAACAGGTCTTTGTCAAATTTCTGGAAAAGTATCAATAAGGGTTTGGTTATACAAAAAAAAAAAAATCTCAAACCTTGAACATCACTAACCCCATTAAATCTATTATACATAAATATAAGGAATAATGTGACCAAACTTCAGTGACTGGGTAAAGAGGGCCTTAGTTAGATAGGCAACCAAAGGAAAAGGGTAACTCTGCAGGAGCTGGAGAAATCCAACTTCTGAGTTGTGTTCATAGATCATCCAAAGTGCATACAAGAAGGCCATTGTTGGGGAAAAAAATTAAATCCCATTTGACATGTTGGCAACTTATCAAACATCTAATGAGACTAATGACTAATGAGTCTTTCTGGTACAAAGCACTACATACAAAGTTTGGTTCATCTTCCTGAAAATACCATCCCCAAAGTGACATATGGGGGGTAGCATTATGTGGGGATGATAATTTTTTCAACTGTCTGCTTTTTTGTTGATTAACAATTTTACCCTCCTTGAACATTTTTTTTAATTCCAACTTGAATTGGTATTGAAATGGACTTGTGTGATTTTTTTTTTTCAATTTGATTTACATAGTATGTAATAAAATATTTTTTATAGTGACACAAACGTTAGTTAAACAAGGTTATTAGACCCACCTTTGGGTGCAATTCTTCTGGGATATGTCTCTATCAGCTCTGGATCGTACTATATTTTGCCGATTTTTCTTGCAAACATTGCTCAAGCTCTATCTGATTGGACGAAGACTATTGGTGAACAGCAATTTTCAGGTCTTGCCACAGGTTTTCAGCTGGATTGAAGTCTGGGCTTTAACCAGGCCATTCTAACTCATTCAGGTTCTTGGTTTTGAACCATTCCAATGTAAGTTTGTCAGAATGCTTAGGGTCGTTGCCCCGTTGGAAGGTGAACCTCTAACCCAGTCCCAAATCTCTTGCAGGGTTTCTTCTAGGATTGTAATGTATTTGGCTCCAACCATCTTGCTCTCATCCCTGACCAGTTTCCCAATCTCTTTTGTTTGATATATTTTTTATAACCAAACCCTGACTGATACTTTTCCAAAACTTCCAGGACTTGTATTGGTAAATAATTGGTCTTCATGATGATATTTTCATAGGTGTGTTCTCTACCAAAATCTAGGGCCTTCCATGTGTATTTATATTGAGATCATGTGACCCTTTAATTGCACACAGGTAGACTGTTTTCAATTAATTATGTGAATTATGATGGCACCTAGTTACACGGTTGCACAAACTAATTTAAGGGTTTCACAGCAACTAGGCTAAATGCTTATGTAATCACATTGACATTTTATTTGTCAATAATATTTCAAACTATATTGATTTTTCCCCCACTGTAATATTATTGGCTGTTTTGTATAGATTCATAGCATATAATACCCAATTAAGTCCATTTAAGTTGCAGATTGCATGGAAAAGTTCAAGGGGAGGGGTAATGTGCAAGGCCCTGTAGCCTTGAGCTATATTTAGTTGTTGCTTGCACACTGACACAGTGGTAAAGATGGTGATTGTAACAATAATGCTGGTCAAACCCATGCTATTGTTTATATTTTTCTGTTTTTCTATACTGTTAGTCTCTCTCTGTGGTGCTTCATTACTGAGTCTATGATTTTTTAAATTGTGATGGCCTCATAAAATGTTGATATGGGTTAGTGAATATTTGTGATCATGAAAAGACAATTGTGGCTTAAAATCTTCGAGTTTCTTTAGGTTCTTCTGTTGGTTTATGTATGCTTCAACTACTTTTCATCTGACCTGATACTTGGGCCATATTTATAAAACTTTAAAAAAAAGAATATCTGTGTCTAAGAAGCACAATTACAAATAGAAATGATCAGGTCCTTCATCAAGTCTGTCGGTTAACTGCTTAAAACCAAAATGTGGACTTCCAGGGTAGATAGTGTATGTGTGAGGAATAGAGTGCATGAGAGACATACTCACCACAGTCTGCTGATTGACCTGGATGACCTCATCCCCAGCATGAATCTTCTTGCACTGGTCAGCAGGGGACTACATGGAAACAGAACTCATTCAGTATTTCCAGTATGCACACTCACATACATTACATATATATATATATATATATATATATATATATATATATATATATATTTTTTTTTTTTTTTCTTCAAATTTTGCCATATTTTGCACCTCAGATTCACACTTCCAACACCGGATGGCAAGTTGGACTTTTACTGAAAATTCTTTTGTTGGACATTTTAAAGTTTTTTAGTTTAAGTAATAAGTATTTCATATAAATGTTGTCAGCTATTTCTTGACTGTTGTCATTAACGTAAAAATAATGAGAATGTAAAAATCTAGTCTCAAGGGGCCTGAAGAGGTTCTAAGCATGGCTGCCATTTTCAAGCAAAAGAAATAAAAAGTGTTTCCCTGCCCAATTACTTGTAGATTCCTCTGGATACTCCCAGATACACTATTAATACACACATTCATTCCTAGCATGTTGACTATTGGTCATGAAGCTCATTCTTGTAGATAAAAGGAAGCAAGTAGAAAACTGGAATTAATTAATTCATTCAGTAACTACTTGATCCAGGTCAGAGAACCTATTCTGGAGACAATGGGCATAAACCAGTAATACATACTGCACAGGAAGCCAGAGGTGGCAGGAATATGGAGAACCTAGAGGAAACCCACACCAACACAAAAAGAACATGCAAAACTCTGGTCAGACAGTAACAAGAGCTCAAGTTCTTTTTCAGGAAGTTAGAGTCATGAGGCAGCATTGCTTATATAATATAATATTTGAATAAATAATTTAAGGTTTATTGTGTTATTAGTGCTTGTTGTTGTTGCTGCTGCTGCTGTTGTTGTTGAATTCTTAGAGATTGCACAGAAATTGTTTGTGCGTTCATACCTGTGCTTTACTGAGGTGGTCCACTTGAGAAACTAATAAAAGAGAACACTGAGCTTTGTCTCCCTGGTAACCGTATGGTTGCATAGCAACAGGAAGGCAAGGCCTCAGCTGTGAGGAGCAGTCAGAATTTGACAGTGGAATTTTTGCCTCAGGCACAATGGACATACAAGCTCTTTAGAAGAATCACTTTTACAACGCACAGGTCACTTACTTCCAATTATTTGACCAATAAATCAGTCTGGAGTGTTACATTGAAGCAACGATTGTTATCCCTCTACTAGATTCTAAAATCTAAAATACTGAATCAAAAGAAGAGTAACAGACACTAGGTCTAGAACCACTTATGAATTTACTGATAATTATTGATGGTTATGCATTCTGCATGCCAATACATTATGTGAAATGTCAATGGTGCATACACACCAGTATGTGCGTAAATTGTGTGTGCAAAATAAATGTTTGCTTAGATCATGCTGGTGCAAAGAAATGAATACACTGGCAATAAGATCTTTATAAAGGGTCTGGACCACTAATAAACTTAAATCCTTTACTGCTTTTTGTTTAAGTATAATTACTATTAAACAAATATGTAAACTATGAACATAATTACAGAAATTACATGGGCCAAGCACTTTCTTTCACTTTCAAACATCACAGATCACAAATTCCTTACAATTTGAACTCTTGGCAGGTTCCAAGGAATCAAGAGAAAGAACAATGATGGTTACAGGTTAAGCAGCTCAGAATTTATGAGCAGTTTTACTAATTTGTGAAGGATAGCACCACCTAGAGGGGACTGACACAAAACTTCTTGGAGTCCCTAAGGACTCGAATACATATACTCATATAATTTTGGTCAAAATCCATCACACCCTTGCTGAGATATGCCCTTACTTCCTGTGTGGCTACATCAAATTCGTTTGTGCCTTCTGGACAAATCATCCATCATATCAAAAATCTGAGAAAAAAAGTTTCGTTCCAGCCGGTCTCTGACTTCCAACTTTCATGGTTATTTGACAAAACTTGCAGTAAAAGAAGTGAAAAACTGTTTATCTTAAAATTCAAAATGGCCGACTTTGTTTTAGGATTGAAATTTTTTGATAGATCAGCAACACCATGCATCTTCAAGGGAATCAATTCAAACAAGAATTTTGATTGGATGTTGAGCAGTCCAAAAGTTATGAGAAGTTTTACAAATTTGCAGACTATAGCACCACCTACAAGTGAATTTAGAGAAAGCTTCTTGGTAACTCCTTGGACGAAGTCCTTCATTGGCCTACTAAGTTTGGTCAAAATACATGACAAAGCTGCTGAGGTATGCCCTCACTTCCTGTTTGGCTGCTTCGCCATTAAATTCATTTGCACATTATGGATGAGAAATAACTTTTTCGGGCTGGTCTCATGATGCTGCAGGCTAAATTTGGTAATGATTGAACAAACTTTGAAGGAGAAGAGAAAAAAATCACAATGGTGGAAAAATCAGTACGGTGAAAAATTAACAACATGATGTCCGTTGAACTCGGCTTGACCCAAAGAATCAGAGAAAGTGGATCTGCGTTTCTATGACCTTCCATTGCAGAGTTATTATTGTAAATTTATGTCCAAATGTGTCATTAGTGCCCATTAGTGGTACTATAGGGCTTAAGTGGCATACTTAAGTGGCATACTCCAAAACTGCTGTGAAGGTTGCTGAGACTGTCCTCTGTCACTGTACCAAATTTCATAAAAAGCATACGAAGCGTTCTATGGGCTGCCATAGACTCCCAGAGGATGTCCCCACTTCGGATACTCAGATCACATCTCTGTTATGCTAATTCCAGCATACAGACCACTCGTCAGACGCTCAAAACCGGTTCTGAAACAGGTAAAAACCTGGCCAGAAGGAGCCATCTCTGCTCTTCAGGACTGTTTTGAGTGCACTGACTGGGATATGTTCAGGAAGGCTGCAACCAACGGTGATTCCATTAACTTGGAGGAGTACACATCATCAGTGACCAGCTACATTGGAAAGTGCATTGATGACGTGACCATCTCCAAGTCCATCACTACACACTCCAACCAGGAACCGTGGATGACTGCAAAGGTGCGTGCGCTGTTAAATTCCAGAGACTCCGCCTTCAGAGCAAGGGACAAGGCGGCCTTAAGAACAGCAAGGGCCGAACTGTCCCGAGCCATCAGAGAGGCAAAACGCGTACATGCCAAGAAAATCCACGGTCACTTTCAGGACAGCGGAGACACTCGGCGCATGTGGCAGGGCATCCAGGCGATCACAAACTACAAGACAACATCACCTGCTTGTGACAGTGACGCCTCCCTCCCAGATGTGCTGAATGACTTCTACGCCCGGTTTGAAGCACAGAACAACGTGACTGCAAGGAAGACCACACCTCCTACCAGGTGATCTGTCTAACCACAGATGAAGTGAGGAACACTCTACGGAGTCAACCCACGGAAGTCTGCTGGACCAGACAACATCCCTGGCCGGGTGCTCAGGGAATGTGCAGAACAGCTAGCAGATGTCTTTACTGACATCGTCAACATCTCCCTGAGCAGCACCGTTGTTCCCACATGCTTCAAGACAACGTCCATCATCCCAGTGCCTAAGAAGTCTTCAGTCTCCTGCCTCAATGACTACCGTCCCGTTGCACTCACACCCATCGCTATGAAGTGCTTCGAGAGGCTTGTCATGAGGCACATCAAATCCCACCTTCCACACTCACTGGACCCACTGCAGTTTGCGTATCGTCCTAACCGTTCAACGGACGATGCCATCACCACTACTCTCCATCTGGCTCTCACCCACTTGGACAACAAAGACACATACGTTCAAATGCTGTTCATAGACTTCAGTTCAGTATTCAACACAATCATTCCTCAGCACCTGATTGAGAAGCTGAACCTACTGGGTTTGAACACCTCCCTCTGTAACTGGATCCTGGATTTCCTGACTGGGAGACCTTAGTCAGTCTGGATCGGACACAGCATCTCCAGCACCACCACACTGAGCACTGGAGCCCCTCAGGGCTGCATACTTAGCCCGCTGCTGTTCACTCTGCTGACTCACAACTGCGCAGCAATGCACAGCACAAACCACATCATAAAGTTCGCCGATGACACGACCGTGGTGGGTCTCATCAGCAAGAACGACGAGTCAGCATATAGAGAGGAGGTGAAACATCTATCAGCCTGGTGTAAAGCCAACAACCTAGCTGTGAAAGTGAACAAAACTAAAGAGATGGTTGTTGACTTTAGGACAGCACAGAGCGAACACTCTCCATTGAACATCGATGGATCCTCCGTGGAGATCGTGAAGAACATCAAATTCCTTGGTGTTCATCTGACGGAGAACCTCAACTGGTCACTCAACACCAGCTCCATCAGCAAGAAAGCCCAGCAGCGTCTTTACTTCCTAAGAAGGCTGAGGAAAGCCCATCTGCCACCCCCCATTCTGACCATGTTCTACAGAGGGACCATTGGGAGCATCCTGAGCAGCTACATCACTGCCTGGTTTGGGAATTGCACCATCTCAGATCGCAAGACCCTACAGCGGATAGTGAGGACAGCTGAGAAGATCATCGAATTCTCTCTCCCCTCTGTCACGGACATTTACACCACACACTGCATCCGAAAGGCCAACAGCATTGTGGACGACTCCACACACCCCTCACACACACTCTTCACACTACTGCCATCAGGGAAGAGGTTCCAAAGCATTCGGGCTCTCACAACCAGACTGTGCAATAGTTTTTTCCCTCAAGCCATCAGGCTTCTCAACACACACAACTGAACTGGAACTAAACTCACACACACACACACACACACACACACACTCACACTCACTCATCTTCATACATTCATTAAGTTATTACAAACAAGTTGGCTTGTTCTACTGTTTACATTGTACATTCCACCACTGCCACTTTAGTTCTTGTAAATTTGCACATTGCACTGTATATAGATATATATACAGTAGGTTACGGGTTGCTGCTATTTTGTGTTTGTGTACTTGTCCTGTACAGTACTTGTCCTGCACTATCTCGTGTTGTCTGTTCTGCACTGTTTTGTTTTGCACTGTTTGTACTGTTTGCACACGATGCACTTTATGTGGCTAGTCCTCAGCTCTGTGTTTTCTAACTCTATGTTGTGTGAGGTGACTATGTTTTTCTATGTAGCACCAAGGTTCTGGAGAAACGTTGTCTCGTTTCACTGTGTACTGCGTCAGCTATATATAGTTGAAATGACAACAAAAGCCTCTTGACTTGACTAAAAACATTCTGCTTGGCCCCCCTAATACTACTACTACTACTACTACTTATTATTATTATTATTATTATTATTATTATTATCATTATTATTATTAACAAAAAGGCAGCTATGAAAATGTATAAAAACTTACAAAAGTAGCTCACTTTTGAGGGTAAACCCCAAACCTAGCAAGACTGCCTACATGCATGATGCTAATATACACCAGGTTTTTGGAGGACAAAATGACACGCAGAACTGGCTTCAACAAATGACCCAAAATTTAGTAAATTGGAATAGGAATTGGCCACACTTTCCATTTGTCCACACTTCTTTTGCGCTGACTTTCAATATTTGTTTGTAATACTCAAATGCATATGTATGAGGGAGAGAAGCTCAAGTGAAAGTCAAAAAGCTGCTACTTCTAAGGTATTCTAAAGTAAAAAGTAAAAATTTTTTACTGTTGAATTTAAGTAATGTCATGTTTTCATGTGAAAAATAACTTATCAAAAACTGCTTTAGATAATTTTCCTTTTTAAGCAGCTACACCATTTTCCCTGAAAACATCATTCAGTCTCTGTAAGTTTGCTGGTGACTAACACAATTTGCCATCTCTCATATGAGTTGGTCAATGCACAGTATGCATGACTTCATAGTTTGCTAATGAATTAATCAGAAGTAAACTATTATGCAAATAACCAATATTTACAACTCGCTGGAATTTGACAGTAACTAGTAGCTGTTAGCTACTGGAATCATTGTTGTCTAACCTGTCTTTTTCAAATTAAATGGAGTTTGTGCCTTCTGTCTTAGGCCCAATTTATTGCTGTTGAAGTGAATTTGTCAAAGGGCTTTCATTCAAAATGTCACCAGGGCTTAGGGGGCCAACAGGGCAATCTTAATTTTAGGATGGGAGGTTGTTGATTTTGAGTTGGGCTTTGAGCAATATGCATGTGTTATATTAATTATATCTATAGTAGGACTGTAATGTAATACACTATATTACCAAAAGTATTCGGTCACCCATCCAAATGATCAGAATCAGGTGTATAAAATCAAGCACTTAGGCATGCAGACTCTTTTTACAAACATTTGTGAAAGAATGGGCCGCTCTCAGGAGCTCAGTGAATTCCAGCGTGGAACTGTCATAGGATGCCACCTGTGCAACAAATCCAGTCGTGAAATTTCCTCGCTGTCAGCTTTATCATAACAAAATGGAAGAGTTTGGGAACAACAGCAACTCAGCCACGAAGTGGTAGGCCACGTAAACTGACGGAGAGGGGTCAGCGGATGCTGAAGCGCATAGTGCAAAGAGGTCGTCGACTTTCTTCACAGTCAATTGCTACAGAGCTTCATGTGACCTTCAGATTAGCCCAAGTACAGTACGCAGAGAGCTTCATGGAATGGGTTTCCATGGCCGAGCAGCTGCATGCAAGCCACACATCACCAAGTGCAATGCAAAGCGTCGGATGCAGTGGTGTAAAGCACGCCGCCACTGGACTCTAGAGCATTTCTGACTGCATTGTGCCGAGTGTGAAATTTGGTGGAAGAGGAATTATGGTGTGGGGTTGTTTTTCAGGAGTTGGGCTTGGCCCCTTAGTTCCAGTGAAAGGAACTTTGAATGCTTCAGGATACCAAAACATTTTGGACAATTCCATGCTCCCAACCTTGTGGGAACAGTTTGGAGCGGGCCCCTTCCTCTTCCAACATGACT
>CM040981.1:10030588-10044093 GCA_022985145.1 Pangasius djambal | reverse complement strand
TTTTGGTCTACTGTTCCAAAACTGCGACTACTGTGTTAACACCTACCCAAACAATCTTCACTGAGGAGGTAAACACACTAGGGAGAGATAGTAATGTACTAAATTCTGCTTAAATGAAAACACCCTTAAAATATCCTGTATAAATATCATCCTGTCTCAAATGTAACATATGGCAAATTCCAGCATTTTGTGTTGGATTCTGTACTAGCAAACCAGCATGCATTAAGTTTGTGATAGGGCGATATAAAACAGTTGGGAATATCTGATTACTGAATTACAGTGGCACATCTGGTAGTGTTACCATCCTACAGTTCCAGGGTTCAATCCTGAGCTCTTGTTACTGTCTATGTGTAGGTGTACATGTTCTCCCTGGGTTTACACCAGGTTCTGCGGTTTTCTCACATTATCCAAAAACGTGAAGGTAAGCACATTGGGTACACTAAATTGCCTTAAGTGTTCTCAGAATAGGCTCTGGATCTGCTGCAACCCTGAGGGGTAGCAGTAACTGAAGTTGAATGAATGAATATTACAACTCATATGGGATGAGCTTGCCACCTTCAGGAAATAAAAGTGCAATTTACAAACAAGAGGAGGTAGTCCTTGAAGAGTTTTATAGTCATACTCCATGTGCTATGCCCATCTTGTGATTTTTTTTCCTCATGCGTTTTTGTGCAGGCTATAATTATTATATAATGTGCTGCCTCCAATGAGCAATGTTATCAGCAGCTAATTCTTGTCCGTTCTTGTCACTCAGGACACTTACATTTTCCGTCATACCCGTGATCACATGAAGTCCATCATATGTTGACTTGATGTACATTCCCTGGGAATAGGTAAGGTGAAAGTGATGTTAGATCATTAAGGTACACAGTATGAAGTTCAAAGCAAATAATCAGTTGAGATATAGCTTATACTACTGTGAATACCTTTAATGCTTTCCATATTTTTTACAATCCTTTAAAAAAACAGGTTTTGTTAAATTTTGAGAGGTTGACAGAGATGTGAATAACAAATATCTGGAAATAATTCATTGATTAATTCAGAACACACATACCAGGCCTTCACTGGGCATAATGTTGGTAAGGTGGACAACCTCCAAGTGAGCTGATTGGGACACTAGTGAGTCAGAGGACAGTGATATGATATGGTCACATATTCCAGACAATGTTTTGCACTGCCAGATAGAGGAGGAGAAAAAGAAAACAAAATGAGAGGAAAGCATGACAGACATCCACTCACCAAACACCTTATTAGGAACAAATGTGTAATCAGCCAATTGTATTTACAATACATCAGAATGGGGAAAAAATGTGATCTCAGAGATTTTGCCCGTGGCATGATTGTTGGTGCCAGACAGGCTGGTTTGAGTATTTCTATAACTTGCTGATCTCCTGGGATTTTCACACACAACAGTCTCTAGAGTTTAATCAGAAGGATGCAATAAAGAAAAACATCCAGTGAGCAGCAGTTCTGCAGACAGAAATGCCTTGTTGATGAGAGAGGTCGATGAAGACTGGATTGAGCAGACAGAAAGGCTACAGTGACTCAGATAACCACTCTTTACAATTGTGGTGAACAAAAAAGCATTTCAGAATGCACAACATGTTGAACCTTGAGGCAGATGGGCTACAACAGCAGAAGATGATGTCGGGTTCCACTTCTGTCAGCCAAGAACAGAAAGCTGAGGCTGCAGTGGGCACAGGCTCACCAAAACTGGACTGTTGAAGGCTGGAAAAACATAGCCTGGTCTGATGAATCTCAATTTCTGCTGAGGCACACAGATGGTAGAGTCAGAATTCAGCATCAACATCATGAAGCCATGGACTCAACCTGCCTTGTGTCAACAGTTTCTGCTTGTGGAGGTGGTGTAATGGTCTGGGGAATGTTTTCTTGCCAAACTTTGGGCCCATTAATACCAATCAATCATCGCCTGAATGCCACAGCCTATTTGAGTATTGTTTCAAATGAACATGACAATGAGTTCAGTGTTCTTCAGTGGGCTTCCCAGTCTCTGGATCTGAATCCAATAAAACACCTTTGGGATGGAGTAGAACGGGAGATTCACAGCATGAAAGTACACCTGAAAATCTGCAGGAATTGCATGATGCAATCATGTCAACATGGACCAGAATCTCAAAGGAATATTTCCAACATCTTGTGGAATCCATGCCATGAAGAATTGAGGTTGTTTGGAGAGCAAAGGGAACACTACCCACTATTAGTATAGTTATAATAGTTAGTGTATAGTAAAATGAAAAATGAAAGACAATTTCATACAATATCATTGCTCAGAGTGAAATAATCCTGCTGTGATCTGTAAGATTGATCCAGTTCTGTGCAGACCTGTCCAAACCTGGAGTCCTTTAGAAGAACCTCTTTCACTTCCCTTCTGATTTCATATTCAAAAATATATTACGCATTGAAATATTTATAATATTTCTGTATTAAAACGTATGAAACATTAACTTTAAGATGCTGTTTTGTAAAATGGGTGTAAGGATACTCAAACGTTTTGAAAAATAAAATTATGTAAAAATAAAATTGCTGGCTCTTGAGTGGCACAACAACGTCTACACTTTCATAGGGAGATTGCAAATTTGAATCTCCACAGCCATCCATGGCCAGAAGCTAAGGGATCAAAATTGGCCATTCTTGCTGGGTGTGAGAGATGGCATACACTAGCCAATTGTGGGCATCTGTGAGCTCATGTATGTGGAAGAGGGCAGATGGACAGAGTAAAATCTGTACATGTGTTTTCCAAATAGTGAACTAGACACGTTTTGCATACATACATTTTTTGCACAAGTCATGTGCACTCAATTTGCTATTTTCCATCTTCCTCTCTTGCTATATAGATAACTATGACATAATTATGTAGTCAAATTTAAGATCATACTGTAGATGCTCCACTCATTCTTTCTAAATATGCACACACAGTTACAACTAGAACATGATTATGTAACATTTTCAATCCTTGACGGGTGAACATAAACATGGGTTCATATCTACAGGGTGTCCCAAAAGTCTCAATACATAGAGGAAATTTTCACTTTTTAGCAAAATGATTGCCATTTCTTTGCAAACACACACAGAGTCCTTTCTCCCACTCATGATGATCTTGTGTTAACACGTGGTGTTATGCATGTAATTGTATGTCCATCGCAACCTTGCAACAGCTTCCAGATCCAGCCATGAGAACGATTTCAATACATTCTTCTTTTGTCAAAAGCATTCTTAAACGTTATCTGAAAAAATACATATATAATATAAACTAAGTATGAAAAATTTTGCTAAAAAGGGTTCATTTCCCCTATGTATAGAGACTTTTGGGACACCCTGTAGATCCTGATAAAGACCACACAGAAATAAACAAACACACACACACACTATCCATATGATTGCTCTAGGCTAGAGTGCTTGAGGGACAGAAAAAAGAAGCAAATGCTTGCATTATGTGTCTATTTTTAAAAGTGACCTGGATGCAAGAGATGATGCATAAACTTAGATCTGTGTGTTATCTTGTAACACAAGGAACTGTAAAATACTGCAACATGTAGCCAAAATCGAAAAAATGCAGGGTTACAATAGCTTGACTTTATATTATTATTATTATTATTATTATTATTATTATTATTATTATTATTATTATTATTATATTTACTGGTGTTTTATGTAGAAACATTTAATTTCATTATTTTTGAAGGCATCTTTGCTCTACAGCATTTCTTTGCATGTGCCTAAGATAAGACTTTTGCACAGTATTGGATATATATATATATATAGTGTTCAAAATAATAGCAGTGTGTTTAAAAAAGTGAGTAAAGCTGAAAATCTTTATAATAACTTTTATTTCAATACACACAAATGAATTGGGAACACTGCACATTCTATTCTAAATCAAAACATGAAGGAAAATTGATCAAATTTGTTATTACTTTACAGAAAGTGAAGAAAAAGGAATATTAGGCTGTTCAAAAAAATAGCAGTGTCTTCATTTTTCTTTACAAAGTCAAACATTTACTGTATAAACTGAAAAATGCTTGAAGATTTAGCTTTCTTGTGAATCACTGAACTAATATTTAGTTGTTTCTGAGAACTGCTTCACATCTGTGTTGCATGGAGTCGACCAGCTTCTGGCACCTGTGAACAGGTATTCCAGCCCAGGACGATTGCACTACATACCACAATTCCTCTGCATTTCTTGGTGTCACCCCACAAGTTTTCTATTGGATTAAGGTCCGGAGATTTGGCTGGCCACTCCATAATGTTAATCTTGTTGGTCTGGAACCAATATGCTGCTCGCTTACTGGTGTGTTTGGGGTCGTTGTCTTGTTGAAACACCCATTTCAAGGGTATTTCCTCTTCGGCATAAGGCAACATGACCTCTTTAAGTATTTTAATGTACTCAAACTGATCCATGATCCCTGGAATCCAATAAATAGGCCCAACACCGTAGTATGAGAAACATCCCCATATCATGATGCTTGCGCCACCATGCTTCACTGTCTTCACAGTGTACTGTGGCCTGAATTCAGTGTTTGGGGATCATCTGAAACTGTCTGCGGCCCCTAGACCCAAAAAGAACAATCTTGCTTTCATCAGTCCACAAAATATTGCGCCATTTCTCTTTAGGCCAGTCAATGTGTTCTTTGGCAAATTGTAACCTCTTCAGCACGTGTTATTTTTTTCAACAATGGGACCCATAGCTTGGCTTCACATAGGTGTCTTCTAATTGTTACAGTACTCACAGGTATCTTTAGACTTTCTTTGATCACCCTGGAGCTGATCATTGGCTGAGTCTTTGCCATTTTGGCTATTCTTCGATCCATTCGAATGGTAGTTGTTCGTTTTCTTCCACGTCTTTCTGGTTTTGGTAGCCATTTTAAAGCATTTGATATCATTTTAGCTGAGCAGCCTATCATTTTCTGCACTTCTTTATATGTTTTCCCCTCTCTAATAAACTTTTTAATCAAAGTACGCTGTTCTTCTGAACAATGTCTGGAATGACCCATTTTACTCAGCTTTTCAGAGAAAAATGCACAGTACAACATTTGCTGCCTTCGTCCTTAAATAAGGGCCATTTGTTTGACACCAGTTTTTTCACAGAATGATTTACCTCTCTAATTGAATTCCACACTGCTATTATTTTGAACATGCCCTTTTTAATTAATTATTCAATTACACAGAATCAGCAGCATGCATGTCATGACTGTTGGGTCAGTTGGTTTTCTATAACTCTACTACACCTACTAGTAAAATATTTGCCATGTAGAAATATAATTTCTACCAAAACCAGTGATTGATCTGGTTAGTGATGTTGGACTGCTATTATTTTAAACACAACTGTATATATATATATATATGTATATATACACCGATCAGCCGTAACATGATTATCTTGACATTATGGCACTTGTCAAGGGGAGGGATATATTAGTCAGAGTCAGTTCTCAAAGTTGATTTGTGACATGCAAGGATCTGAGTTATCTATGACAAGGGCCAAATTGTGATGGCTAGATGACTGGGTCAGAGCATCTCCAAAACAGCAGGTCTTGTGGGGTGTTCCTGGTATGTAGTGGTTAGTACCTACCAAAAGTGGTCCAATGAAGGACCACCAGTGAACCGGTCATGGGCGCCCAAGGCTCACTGATGCACATGGGGAGCAAAGGCTAGCCCATCTGGTCTGATCCCACAGAAGAGCTACTGTAGCACAAATTGCTGAAAAGGTTAATGCTGGCTATGACAGAAACACATAGTGCACGCATATGTCAGAACACTTGGTGCATCACAGCTTGCTGCGTATGGGGCTGCATAGCCACAGACCGGTCAGAGCGCCCATGCTGACCCCTGTACACTGCCGAAAGCACCTACAATGGGAACATGAGGATCAGAACTGGACCATGAAGCAATAAAAGAAGGTGGCCTGGTCTGGCGAATCACATTTTCTTTTATATCATGTGGATGACTGGGTGTGTGTGTCGCTTACTTGGGGAAGAGATGGCACCAGGATGCACTATGGGAAGAATGCAAGCTGGCAGAGGCAGTGTGATGCTCTGGGCAAATGCTCTGAGCTGGGAATTCTTGGGTCCTGGCATTCATGATGATGTTACATTGACACGTACCACCTACCTAAACATTGTTGCAGACCAAGTACACCTTTTCATGGCGATGGTAGTCCCTAATGGCAGTGGCCTCTTTCAGCAGGATGATGCAACCTGCCACACTGCAAAAATTGTTCAGGAATGGTTTGAGGAACATGACAAACAGTTCAAGGTGTTGACCTGGCTTCCAAATTCCCTAGATCATAATCCGGTCAAGCATCTGTGGGATGTGCTGGAAAAATAAATCCGATCCATGGATGCCTCTCCTCGCAACTTACAGGACTTACAGGACTTAAAGGATCTGCTGCTAACGTCTTGGTGCCAGATATCACAGCACACCTTCAGAGGTCTTGTAGCGTCCATGCCTCGACGGTTCAGAGGGGGACCTACACAGTATTAGGCAGGTGGTTTTAATGTTATGGCTGATCGGTGTATACACTCCTGAACAAAATCTTAAGACCGGGGGAAACATTCCAAGTATTCACATTTCGCACTGGTGGATCATAACCAGGTTGTAAGAACTGCTTCAGAATGTCAAAAGAAGAAAAAGGGGCAAGAGACAAAAAAACAGAGATTGGCAATTTATCGAAAACTGCATTTAAACTCAAACAGGCTGTTCATCAGCTGATTAAAAGTTTAAGACCATAGCCTAAAAATACCCACAACAGAACTAAAAGTGTCAAAAAAGTACTCAGTAGTGAGTAGCCCCACCGTTCTTGGTGATAACTTCAAACACTCGTTTCGGCATGCTTGATGCAACTGTTTCCAGGAGGCTCGTGGGAACGTTGCTCCATGTGGTGAAGATGGCTTCACGAAGGGCATCCACAGTCTGGACCTGACGTCCGTTTTTGTAAACTTCCCTTGCCAGCCATCCCCAAACATTCTCAAGGGGATTTAGATCAGGGGAACATGCAGGATGTTTCAGAAGTGCAACATTATTGTCCTGGATTTCGTTATTGTTCTTCTTTTGGCATTTTGAAGAAGTACTTACAACCTGGTTACGATCCACCAGTGTGAAGTGTGAACACTTGTAATATTTTCCTTGGTCTTAAGATTTTGTTCAGGAGTGTATATGTATACACACACACACACACACACACACACACACACATTAGAGCATATTGTGCATATACACTCACATATTGTGAGTTCCCATGAACAGCTACCAAATGCTAATTTAATGCTTGGAATCAACCCCAGATCTTTTATTTTTATTTTATTTTATTTAATTAATTTAATTTGTCAGTTTGTCAAAATGATTATCAATCAATTGTCCAATTACTTCTGAGCCTGTGAAAATGGAGGAACTCTGGAAAAAATGGCTGTAATTCCTAAATGGTTAACACAATACTTTTGTTATGTTTATATATATATATATATATATACATATATATATATATATATATATATATATACACACACATACTCAGTGCCTTGCAAAAGTATTCATACCCACTGAACTTTTCCACATTTTGTCACGTTACAACCACAAACAAAAATTTATTTTATTGGGATTTTATGTGATAGATCAACACAAAGTGGCACATAATTGTGAAGTGGAAGGAAAAGTCAAAAATTTTTTACACATAAATATCTGAAAAGTGTGGCGTGCATTTGTATTCAGCCCCCCTGAGTCAATACTTTGTAGAACCACCTTTTGCTGCAATTATAGCTGCAAGTCTTTTGGGGTATGTCTCTACCAGCTTTGCACATCTAGAGAGTGAAATTTTTGCCCATTCTTCTTTGTAAAATAGCTCAAGCTCAGTCAGATTGGATGGAGAGCATCTGTGAACAGCAATTTTCAAGTCTCGCCACAGATTCTCAATTGGATTTAGGTCTGGACTTTGACTGGGCCATTCTAACACATGAATATGCATCGATCTAAACCATTCCATTGTAGCTCTGGCTGTATGTTTAGGGTCCTTGTCCTGCTGGAAGGTGAACCTCCGCCCCAGTCTCAAGTCTTTTGCAGACTCTAACAGGTTTTCATCTAAGATTGCCCTGTATTTGGCTCCATCCATCTTCCCATCAACTCTGACCAGCTTCCCTGTCCCTGCTGAAGAAAAGCATCCCCACAACATGATGCTGCCACCACCATGTTTCACGGTGGGGTGAGTTCCAAGTGGTGAGTTCAGGGTGATGTGCAGTGTTAGGTTTCAGCCACACATAGCGTTTTGCATTTAGGCCAAAAAGTTCAATCTTGGTCTCATCTGACCAGAGCACCTTCTTCCACATGTTTGCTGTGTCCCCCACATGGCTTGTCGCAAACTGCAAATGGGACTTCTTATGGCTTTCTTTCAACAAAGGCTTTCTTCTTGCCACTCTTCCATAAAGGCCAGATTTGTGGAGTGCACGACTAATAGTTGTCCTGTGGACAGATTCTCCCACCAGAGCTGTGGATCTCTGCACCTCCTCCAGAGTTACCATGGGCTTCTTGGCTGCTTCTCTGATTAATGCTCTCCTTGCCTGGCCTGTCAGTTTAGGTGGACGGCCATGTCTTGTTAGGTTTGCAGTTGTGCCATACCCTTTCCATTTTCGGATGATGGATTGTACAGTGCTCTGTGAGATGTTCAAGATTTGGGATATTGTTTCATAACCTAACCCTGCTTTTCTCCACAACTTTATCCCTGACCTGTCTGATGTGTTCCTTTGTCTTCATAATGCTGATTGTTCACTAATGCTCTCTAACAAACCTCTTAGGGCTTCACAGAACAGCTGTATTTATACTGAGATTAAATTACACACAGGTGGACTCTATTTACTAATTAGGTGACTTCTGAAGTTAATTGGTTCTACTGGATTTTAGGTAGGGGTATCAGAGTAAAGGGGGCTGAATACAAATGCATGTCACACTATTCAGATATTTATTTGTAAAAAACCTTGGACACCATTTATCATTTTCCTTCCACTTCACAATTATGTGCCACTTTGTGTTGGTCTATCACATAAAATCCCAATAAAATACATTTTTGTTTTTGGTTGTAACATGACAAAATGTGGAAAAGTTCAGTGGGTATGAATACTTTTGCAAGGCACTGTATATATATATATACATATATATATATATATATATATATATATATATATATATATATATATATATATATATATATATATATATATATATATATACACACTAAATTTTCATTCTTTTGAAAATATAGAGAACAAAACAAATAAACATAGACTATTAATAGAACAATCATAGAATTAGTTGGGCACTGAAATTATCCTGAAAAGTGTATGGTGGTGTCAGTAGAAGCATTTAGGTCAGAGAGCATATAGGAGTTAATTTAACTTTTCTTTTTTTATTGGAGTAGAATATAATGTAACTTGTGGCTCTGTGGTAAGATGGATCTTTACTGAAAATGGGTCAGGCCTCAGCAGGCCTCTCCCACACACACACAGACACACACACACAAAATCACAAAGGAGCCAAAAAGTGCAGGACTAGTATACAACACACTAACACATTACAGAAAGTGGCCAATTGGGTATCTGTTCTACAAAAAAAAAAAAAAAAAAAAAAAAAAAAAAAAAAAAAAAAAAAAAAAAAAAAAAAAAAAAAAAAAAAAAAAAAAAAAAAAAAAAAAACATTACACTACCACACTCAATCATTTATTTACATAGGGCAGTGGTAGCTCAGTGGTTAAGATGTTGGACTACTGATCAGAAGGTCATGAGTTCAATCCCCAGCACTGCCAAGCTGCCACTGCTGGGCCCTTGAGCAAGGCCCTTAACCCTCAACTGCTTAGTTGTATAAATGAGGTAATTGTAAGTCGCTCTGGATAAGGGTGTCTGCCAAATGCCGTAAATGTCACAGATCCCACAGAGTGCAGACCTAGAAACAATAACATTGAAAACCAACATGTCCACCTACAAAAATGGCCTGGAGACAAATTCTAAAAGAGAAGCCTTTTACAAATAACTAGGTGAGTACAGTTCTGTAATTTTTTGCCTCATTTATAGATGGACAGAAAAGGAACTCACCACATGAAGGATCTTGTTTTCAGTCTCAAATACTGTGCAATCCTGTAGGAACACAGACAGCACAGAGTAAATCAAGTAAAATAACCCACTGGTTTTAACAGCCATTTCAGTAAGATTGTTAATGTTACAACAAAGAAATACAACACGTGAGCTAAAGGGTATATTTGGAGAATTGATCCTTTGCCTGATGTGGTGCATTTGTGACCCAAAAAGCCAAAAGTATGCAGACACCTGACCATAACACCCATATGAGGGTCTTCCCCAAACTGTTGCAACGAAGTTAAGAACACACAATTGTCTAGAATGTGTCTGTATGCTGTAGCATTAAGATTTCCTTTCACTGGAACTAAGGGGCCCAACATGTTCCAGCATGTCAGTGCCACTGTGAACAAAGCGAGGTCCATAAAGACATGGTTTAAGAAGGCTGGTGTGGAAGAAACTGAGTGGCCTGCACAGAGCCCTGATCTCAACCCTAGTGAACTCCTTTGGGATGAACTGGAACACCAACTTTGTGCCAGGCCTTCTTGCCAGACATCAGTGCCCATTCTCTCGTGCTCTGAGTGAATGGGCACAAATTCCCACAGCCATGCTCCAAAATCTAGTGGAAAGCCTTCTCAGAAGAGTGGAGGCTGTTATAGCAGTGAAGGAGGGACCAACTCCCTAATGCCCATAGTTCTAATGGGCTGTTCAATGGTCAGGTGTCCACATACTTTTGGCCATATAGTGTATGTGATGATGATAATGGTGATAATGATGATGATGCCAGCCAAGCAGATAGCACATAAATAGCCTGCATTTAGCCTCCACAACCTGGGGATATATTGTGGTATTGACTGGATTCTCTTGATTTCCTTAAGCATTACATATATTTAATGAAATTTTAGTGGTGTAAATAAGCTATGCAAGCCATCAGTTGGTTATGACATTTCGTGACCTTAGTTTTATAAGTTTCTGTTTGTTTGAAGAGTCATTTTGAGATCAAAGTTTGACATGAAAGTTTTGACATTCCACCCACGCAGTGTTGGCTCAGTGGTTAAAGCTTTGGGCTACTGATCAGAAATTTGTGATTCCAAATCCTGGCACCACAAAGGTGCCACAGTTGGGCCCTTTAGCAAGACCTTTAACCTACCCAAAATCTAAAGTAGTTTCTAAACAAGATATTTCACCATAGATTTTAAAACATTTTTAAAAAATTTAACAATAGAATCATAGTGAAAACATATTGAAGCATGCAATATGTTTCTGTGCAACCATACACACATTTAAATCTCTCATAAACTTTGCTAAATAAGTCAACTAATAATAACTCGATAGGAAAAGTTCGTCATGACAAACTTTGATGTTGGCTTGACAAAGCCAGTCTGAAAGTTTAAAATAATTATGATTTTGAAATTTGAAGGTAATGTGCAGTTTTAAGAAAGAAAGAGAGATAGATAGATAGGGTGCCACTAGAGTTGATCAGATAGATAGATACATAGATGAGGTGCCAATACTTGTAGAGTTGATTAGATAGATAGGTAGATAGATAGATAGATAGATAGATAGATAGATAGATAGATAGATAGATAGATAGATAGATACTAGTAAATAGATAGAGAGAATGGTTGAAAGATAAATGGAGAGATAGACTGATAAGTGGATAGATAGAGAGAGTTTTAGTGCTTGAAAAACAGAAGGAATGAGAGACTGATACAGGTAGACTGATAGAAAGAAATATGGAGAGACAGAGAGAGAGCGAGCATGTATGCTACTGATAGTTTGATAGAGAGATGGATAGAGAGAGTGTGTGGCATTGATAGAGAGAGAGATGAAGTGAGAGTCTCTGTTACAGGTACATTGACAGAGTGAGAGGGAGAGAAAAAGGGCTTCAGGCCATATGCACACAGGTGTGTGTGAGTTTTGACAGTTTGAGGAGTTATGCCAGGCTCTGAACATTCCATCAATGTAAGTGTGTGGGAGTTTTTGAGATATTTGATCGTCTGCTACGGGAAAACTGTAAGTCCGATCAGTTCGAAGAAGTATAGCCTAATCAGTCTGAACAGCCTGAAGGACTGTGCTGAGTTTGGTGGAAGTAGCTTGAAAGCTCAAGGAGTTATAACAGTCAGAAATTTTAAATGAAATGCAGTTGTGGCCTAATGGTTAGAGAGTCAGACTTGTAACCTGAAGGTGAATCTGAAGGTTGTGGGTTCGAGTCTCGGGTCCGGCAGGGGTTGTAGGTGGGGGGAGTGAATGACCAGTGCTCTCTGCCACCCTCAATACCACGACTGAGGTGAGACCCTTGGGCAAGGCACTGAACCCTCAACTGCTCCCAGTGTGCTGCGCCAAAAAAGGCTGCCCACTGCTCTGTGCGTGTGCGCGTGTGCGCGCGTGCACTTGGATGGGTTAAATGCAGAGCACAAATTCCGAGTATGGGTCACCATACTTGGCCAGGAGTCACTTCAATGGGAATTTTGGCCAATTTGAGCTTCTGCAATGGGAAAACTATAATTCCACTCAGTTAGAAAAGTCAGAACAGGCTGAAGGTCTATGAGGAGTTTGGTGCAAATAGCTTGAAACCTCTGTGAGAAGCTATTTCTAGCATTTAGAAATTTTGGGTCTCATAATAATAAGAATAAGAAGCTTATAAAAGCAGAACAGTATGTTGGCTTTGTCAAGCCAGCATAATAAGGCATGTAGTTAACTTATGCACAGCAATAATACAAGTGCTCATATTATCTGATGTTATCTACAGTATGAGCTTTTTATTGTGCCAGAACATTTACACATCATAAGACCAATAAATACAGTAGTCCTGTTTTGTACACTTACTTTGTATCACTCTCATAGAACATATGTAAAACATCTATAGCTAAATTTTTCTTTCTCCTCTATCTTACATAGGCTTTGAGTCTGATCTCTTCCATCAAGATATAAAAAAAAAGATTGTGGATATTGATTGGTTACGGCTGCCTATGTTGCATAGTCATTCGGGATTATGCTTGACTAGTAAATAGAACGTTATAATGCCAGTCTGTGAGTTTGGAGGTTTAATATTAGACCAAAACTTTGCAAAATGAAAAAATAACACCACAGGAGAATAAAGTATCTTGCATATTCATGATATTTATTTGGTTGTTTATGTATTATGTATTTTATTTTCATCCAAAATACTAGATAGAACATTATAATACTGAGGTCATGATTTGTTACCTTTCAAATCACTGGCTGTGATACTTATGCTAACTTCACTACTGATACTACTGTGCTGTGATAAATCTGACCCAGGGTGTAATTCTACAAAGGGCTGTACAAAAAGCACCCTGTGAGGTTTCTTAGATCTAACAAGTCCACCTCCTGTTGTCTGTCCTTTAGCCATGAGCAACAGGGAACCTAATTTATATAAATGGATGATTCATAGCCTAATATTGGTCAATA
>CM040981.1:9997907-10030488 GCA_022985145.1 Pangasius djambal | reverse complement strand
TTCTTAAAAAAAAAAAAAAAAAAAAGTTATGTTGACCAAATATGAAGACTAACAGTTAAACTCACTTTGTGTTCTATCATTATAAGGAAAATAAAAACTCTTTCAACACAGAAAAGAGATGGTTTCTGAATGGCTAAACTCAGGGAATGGATATAAAATATGAGATAAAAAATCTAAATTTTGAGTGTTTAAATACACTTAGTAAGGAAAGAAAAGGGCAGAGTATGTTGAATTTTCATCAGCCCTTACATATTTTTATTTAGTCCTCTATTCATATGGTCATTTCCATAATATTGGCACCCTTTACAAGAATGTGATCTAAATTTCACAAACAGTCAAAATATAAAAAGAATATAAAGAAACTTGAAAGGTTCTGCATGGTGGAATGGTTCATCAGCTTGTCAGATGTGTTGCTCAATTTATATATTCTGGAGATGACTGTATATACAGAAAACATTTACTTTCCCCCTTAGGGTAATTCTGGTGTTCTGCAATAATGCAGGTCTGAAAAATTAAAATCTCCCCTGGCTGTTCTTGGCCTGATGCATTTGCCCAGGTTTATCATCTCCCTAGCACCAGGCATGTTGGTTCTGTACACAAGCTTTCCTAATCCCAGAAGAATCCTTTGGCAATGTTGTATGAACTGACTCCATCAGAACCTTTGGTTGGGGAGCAGAGGAGAACAAGGCCTTTATCTCAGGCAGATTGGCTCAGCATAGAATGGACCCATAGACTCTAAGCGGCTTCACTCCAGTAGGTGACAGTGAGGCCAAATGCTCGTTAAGCCTCCACTTGCCCCTGCAGTATGCTCTGCTATAGCTATATATGAACTTAGAATGAGAAAAGCTTTAAGCTTTGTTTCCTTATTAGCAACATTAGCTTTGGCTGAAGTATTTTGACATTCTGGAATTGAATACCAACATATTGTAGATTCCCAAAATATGCTTCCATTTAAAAGCACTGAAATGTGTAAGATACCTACGTGTTGCACTATTGTGGTTAACTCCAGGCACAGTTGAACGATGTTGTTTTTCAGCAGTGAGTACTCAGTCACATTGACAAAGGGTGACCTGCAGGCCAAAAAAGACAGCAAAAAAGATATATTTAACTGCTCACTGGGTAACCTTGCATAAGATTATAGTGTGAAATTCATAGTTTCCAAAAAATCACAAACAAATCTTAAGTTTCTCTTATTTCTGAAACACTGTAGATTTTATTATAAATTTAGCCTGCTAGTTGTTTAGCTAGAAATCAGCTAGTTTGTACCTATCAAGCCAGGCTAACAGGTTTTTGGCAGCTCCTATGAGAGCTACTACTGAGGTGAGGAAGTCATTAGGCAGGCGTCGTGAGGCCCATCCATCATAGTGACCTCCCCTGCGTTGACCCATGATGAAGTTCTGCAGGTTCTTTGAAGAGGCACTTAGCTTATGGGATAGTGTCCGCAGGTTCTCTGTTTCCAGCCCATAGTTCTGAAATGAGTCAAGAACAAAAGGATAAATAGAATTTAAAGGAACAACCCTTCAAGATAAATCTGTAAAATTATGTTTTCTGGCTCTGATGATAACCCAACATCATGAGTGATGCAGGAATACACCTTGAATGGGACATCAGTCCACCACAGGGCACCATGCACACACACTTTCACATAGAGGGGCAATTTAGAGTAAAATGAGATATAGACAATAATAAACCAGGGACCTTAGAGCTGTGAGGCAGCAAGACTGCTTTTCCCGGCTTGTACTGTAGCTTCTTTCAATTGTTCTATGTTTTGGGGGTCCTCCTTTAATTTTTCTCTTAAGGAGGTGAAATGCATGCCCAGTTGGGTTAAGGTATGGTTATTGACTTTGTCAGTCTAAAACCTCGATGAAGACCTTTGTTGTGTTGGCAGTGTGTTTTGTGTCATTGTCTTGCTGCATGATGTAGTTCCACACAATTAGATTGGATGTATTTCTCTGTAAATTCTGCACACTTCTGAATTCATTCTATTGCTACCATCATGATTTACATCAGCAATAAAGATCAGTGAGCCTCTTCCAAAAGCAGCTATGCAAGCCCAAGCCACTGTCTCCTCCACCGTGCTTGACCAATGAGCTTGTATGTTTTGGATCATGAGCAAATCCTTTATTTCTCCATGCTTTGGCCTTTTCCATCACTTTGGTAGAGTAATTTTGGTTCCAGATATTTTGTGGCTCATGTCTCTATTTCTTTGTGAATTCTAATTTGGCTTTCTGATTCATAATGCTGATGAGTGGTTTGCATCTTATGGTATGGACTCTATATTTCTCCTATTGAAGTCTTCTTTGAATGGTGGATTGTGATACCTACACCCCTGCCCTGTGGAGCTTGTTGGTGATGTCACTGACTGTTTTTCTTCACAGCTCTCACAATGTTTGTCATTAACTGCTGTTGCTTTCCTTGGCTGTTAGATGTCTGATTGTTAGTACACCAGTGGTTTCTTTCTTTTTCTTTTGCCCTCTTTTCTCAGCTTCAAAATGACTTGCT
Source organism: Pangasius djambal (assembly GCA_022985145.1). Lineage (NCBI taxonomy): Eukaryota > Metazoa > Chordata > Actinopteri > Siluriformes > Pangasiidae > Pangasius > Pangasius djambal. The sequence goes on along the minus strand of CM040981.1, from coordinate 10,027,986 downwards.
TTTCTCCCATAGACAGCTCTCTGGTCTTCATGTTTGTTTATCCTTTTTAAGAACAAATACACAGGTGAAACCCAGGGCTCAAACCAAGAGTAGACATTCAGAGCTATTAATTATTTAAACAATCAGTCTTGACAGGGCATACCTGGGCAACAAGAGACACCTCTCAGTCCATGTTCCAGTATTTTTTGATCACTTGAAAGATGAGTGGGTTTAAACAAAAAGTGCCATGTTCTGAGTTATTTAACACATATACATGTAAATATCAGGAAGTGAAAGATGAAATTCTGATCTATTATCTCATATTCATCTTTTGATCTCAAAATGTCCTCAGTGTATAGCAAAAACAAAAGAACTGGCCTTACCATTTCAATACTTTCTTTACTTGAGGGCTTACAGGGCTGTACTTTGTCCCTATATTTGTTTGGATATATCCAGTATCTAGAACAATTAGTATTGCCTGCATCTCCATTTATCTAGCTTGACACAGTAGTGAATGTAACCACAACTTTCTATGGTCGTTGTTTTAAACTTCAATGTCTCACAACGTCTTCCATGTACTTTCTTTCCTGAATTTGTGTAAATTGTGTCAAATGTAATATCAAACAGTTTCCTTCAGAATGTGAATGATATGAAGAATAAGATATCTCACCCATGATTCTTCTATATATTTTTCAAGGTATTTGTTTAAACCTATCTAGTATTATTTCACTAATATATTAAGTTAAAAAATAATTTCTTATATTTATTTATATATGAGGTGAAATATATAAAGATGGTACATTGTTAGGATGGAATGGAATGGTGGAACTGATACAGACTATTCAACCTTATAGTGTTGCATTAGGGGGAGGCTCATTGTTCTCATTAGAAAACCAGCAGTATTTAGTCCTCAGAGAGTATGCAGCTAATTAATCAAAGCAGCCCTCTTTAAGGGTTATCAGGCCTTAATGAAAGACAGTGAGATAGCACAGCTATCAGTGGCAGGTCAAATCAGAACCAATGTCATACACTCAAGTTTGTGAGACTGGGCACTGCAGTGTCTATTGCATTTAGTTCACTGTTGTCTAAAGCAATTATATCCAACGTATATTTCCAATGGAGGAAATTAGTGTTGCAATAGACGTCATTGTAATTTCATGTAACTTTCAGTGCTGGAATAAAATCAGGTTCACGTTATCTTTATTCATTAGGATAGTAAAGCAAAACAGATACTACATTAGCCTTCTTGCCTTGAGAGGTTTTTTAATTATGAATTTCCTTTTTTTTTACAATCATCCATTCTAATCTTGTCTGTTGAGGTTCATCAAGTGTTTTGAATACCAACTACATGAATGCACACTGAGATATCCAAAACTAATCCCAGATCCAGTAACAGAGTCGAGCAATAAATGGATGGAAAGGAAACAACTATGATGATCTATTTAAACACATTTCCATGACATTAATGATGACCGCCATATAACATAAATTGAACAGTGCTATTCCCACATTGAAGTAGGAATTCCCCACTGCTTACATCTCAATTTATCTCCCTGATTATGAAAGTCTGAAACTGACAGGGAAAGTGGAATTTGGTTGCTTAATTTTCAGTTGTGAGGTCTGTAGATTTGGGATTCAGTCATAGTCTGGCCTGATATTAAAGCTTTGACTCGATTTTGTCAACTTCCCTGTCTCTGCTGCATATGCCTGATGCCAGATGTCACATCTTTGCCTTCATTCTAGTAAAGTGTGGAGCTGCTGGAAGGGCAGAGGGGTTTAGGAAGGTCTGAATTTAGCAGGGTATGAATGGGCGCTAAGCCAGTGGCTGCATGCAAAGCCTAGATAACAGGCATTCTTGCCATCATGCGCTCCACACACACACACACACAAACACACAAACACACACACACACACACACACACACACACAGGCAAGGAACGTCATTTAGCATCTGGCACTGATTCCCATACTAGAGCTTACTGAGCTGAAAAATTCCCTGATCTACCAGCACGGCTGCTGTGACACCTCTCCATGGTGTGGCTACTCTGATCTCTCTAGCTGGTTGTCTATGGCTGATTTGTTTAAAATAAAACTAAAAAAGAAAATTAACCAATTAAATACTGAATGCATATCAATTTAAAATAGTCTGATTTCCAATACTAAATATGTTCCATCTGGCTCCACTGCGGATGCAGGAGCTGGATCTGTCCTGATCCCAATCCATCTCCGTCTTTACCAAGCTCACACTCATCTGAACTCTAATGTACCTGTTTCCTGTGTATTTAAAGAACTCTGTCTGTTCAGTTAATGGCGGAACGGAAAATAGAGAACTCAAAGCCAATATTTAACTGGAGGTTTTATCAAACAAACAAAGTAGACATCGAAAACCCTGGTGAAAGCTGTGAATCGTTAATTTGTTTTAGAAACGCGATATTGGTTGAGTTGATATTGGTCCCCTTGCAAGCTAGCTATGCTGTTAGCCAGACCACATCTAATGCAATTTTCTGAGCTTACTGAAGTTAAAAATTAGATGGCAAAGGATTAAGATAACTCAATAAAGACCTGATATAAATGTATATACAGATAAAATGTGTCAGAATGATTGGTTTTAACTAGGTTAAGTAAAATACCTGGTTGAAATGCATCAAGTTAAATCTTTCTTTTCCTTATAGCATTTGTTGGTTAAATCTGTTGAGACAACAGATCCAAGCTGCTCATTCTTTCCACAGTTATATTTTTCTTAAAATTAGCTATAATTTTATAATGAGCAGTACGTTATAGAAAGATGACAAAATAAGTTGTTTGTTGGGAAAGTTTTATTTCATTTTACATATCCCTATTCTCTATTGACCTTCAAAAGGAGAGAAGATGTGGCAGTAATAGAGGAGGAGTCATGGCTGAGCCTTGAAGTTCTGGTGGGAGCAGTCACTAGAGGAAGAGCTGGGCTAGAAACCTTTGCAACTCCCCAATATGACAGAGCCCAAGGAAAGGAGTAGCAGCTGAGGTCAGAGCGGCTGTAGAAGAGGACGGGGCCAGCAGAGCTCTGGGGATGTGACAGCAAGGTGCCAGTAAAAGATAGGAACAGGCTGAGGTGAGGAAGACCTTGTGGGCTGACCTCTGGTGGGCAGAACCACACCACATCAAGTTCTCCATCCAGGCAGTATATGACGTCCTCCTTAAGGGATGAAACCTTGTCACCTTTCAGAGAAAATCGCCATTTTGAATCCAGAATAGGTCATTTGTGTGATTCGTGTAGATCTAATGAGTTTGAAATTGGCGGGGTGAGGGTGTAGTCTGCGAGGACAGAGTCACGGGGAATGAAATGAAACCCATGCCTTCTGAGTTGCTCCTGGCTGCTGTGCAATGCACCGGAGAAGAGTGAAGACTGAAGGGGTGATTGTCGTGAAATCTTGGTTTCAAAGATTTCAAACATTAAAGATTTAAATAGACTTGCATCAACAAATTTCCTTTTTAGACATCAATAACAAGTTCTGAAGTGTTTGTGTCCATTACTTTAAAATAATTTTCTCACAATTTAACACCTTTTTCCAAAACAAATCCTTAAAAATCTCATTACCGCAACAGTCTGAAAAAGTCAATACCATTAGGAAAGCTAATACATTTTCATATTTTTAAAACACGATTAACAGTCATTTTTATTTGATTTTAACTGATTTCTCCCATTACCGCAACACCTTCCACGATCTACAAACTACTATTTTTTTGATATTTTCAAAATGATGTGGCAAACCTGACAGAACATAATGTATAGATTCTGCACATGTATTTAAAAGCAAACCAGGGCTCAGCTCTAAGGATGTATTTGTAAGGAAGGATGTATTTGTATTGTATCGTCTATACAATAATGGAATGCTCTTGATTTCAAACTTTCGAAAAATGTTATAAAATTTAATGTAGAAAATAAATAATATTGGCACAATCATGGATTCAAGTTCAATCAATTTCATTTTACAGTGCTTCATAACATATTATATATGCTTCATACATAACATACGTAGGCTAAAAACATTAGGACATGTGCATAAAACACGTGAACCATTTTACCACAGCACTGAAAAATTACCAACCATCAAGGGCAAATACCACATTCTGATTTGTCAGTGCTTTTCATGTGTACATTAATTCAGAACAACCGTGCTTTTACACAAGAAATCCTGTATTCAAGAAAATCCTATAAATTCAGAGAAAAGGTTTGTATATATGGGTTATGCTGCCAAGTCACAGAAAATTAATATATTAATGTTTTTAATCCTGTTGTTTCATATTAATGTCATTAAAGAAATAGTATATTATAAAAAATAAAGACAGCAAGGCAACCCAAATCCATTTTAAGACAAGTAAGTCTAGTCTTTCAATTAAGAAGAAATGTGCCATACATTCCCCTCTGAAAGTATTGTAATGTCAAGGCCAATTCTTTTGTTTCTGCTATATACTGAAGACATTTGGGTTTGAGATCATTTCCTTTCATTTCCTGATATTTACATCTACATCTGTGTTAAACAACTTGGAACATAGAACGGATAGTCTTATCCGTCTTAGTTAAAGTAAATAAAACTAAATGTTTGGTTGTGTATCCCTACTGCATCAAGCCAGCAACCCACTGATATCACCAAACTGTTGCATTCTTCTTGTGTGATGCTTTTCCAGGCTTGTACTGCAGCTTCTTTCAACTGTTGTTTGTTTTGGGGGATTTCTACATTCAGTCTCCTCTTCAGGAGGTGAAATGCAGACTCAATTGGGTTAAGGTCTGGTAACGGACTGGGCCAGTCTAAAACCTTCCACTTTATTCCCCCCGATGAAGTTCTTGTTGTTCTGTTGTTTTTCCTTGGTTGCCCTTTTCAGGGTCTGGTTGTTAGCACATCAATGATTTTTTTTCAAGACATTCCAAATTGTTGTATTGGCTGTGCTCAATGCTTGTGCGATGGTTCTGATCAATTTTCCCTCTTTTCACAGCTTCAAAGTGGCTTGCTTTTCTCCCAGCACCACTTGAGATTTCAGATTAATAGTTTGCTAGCTATGCAGTTATAGTGCAGCTGAGTACCTGCAAGTTATATAACTAAGGATATGGAGGTGGAGCATTCACAGGAGGCAAGAGAAAGGTTAAAAGTAATTGGCTTTACTGATAAAAAAAAAAAAAAAGAACAAACATCATACAATTATACAATTGTGCTTGATGTAGCTCAAGTTTCCCTTTTTGTTCTGTTCAGTTCAATTTCATTCTTTACTTTCTTTTAGTTAGACTATTATTAGAATTATGGAATTTTGGTTTTGCGTCTCTTTTTGTTAACCTGACCTCAATTAACCCTACATTTATTTTAGCCCCAGTTAAAATTTTGTCTTTTTGGTTTTCATCTAAGCTTTTATCATAGTTTTTGTTCTTGTGTTTTATGTTTTATCCCCTATTTTAGCTTTAAATGGTTAAAATTCTACTTAAATTCAGGCATATATATTTTAGCTTTGTTTAGTTTTAACTCTTTCATTTAGTGTTACACATTCCCTATTTTCCAGGTTCTGTTAGGTTTGGTAGGTTTGACTTCCGTAAATTCATGCAACTCAGATTGATAAACCAACAATAAAAACAATATAATACAACTAGGAATCAAATACAATAAGCAAAAGAAAATAAAGCATATTTCTTTTTTTTTTTTTTTGGTTTCTTAATCTCTCAGTTCTACTATACTTCCGATAGGGTCTCTAAGAGCTCTCATACAAGTCAGTTCAATTCCTTGGGTGGCTCACCATCTACTTCCAAGATCGAATGTGGTTCTGAAGATCTGTTCCTCAGGATTCTGATCCTCTCCAAAAAAATAATAAATAACTGACCTGCTTAAGAAAAACAGGTCCTGTAAACCATTGCTGTGTGTCCTTAAACCTCACTGACTATTGCTCTCAGTCACATCCAGTGTCCATTAGCACTTATAACTACTTACATCACACAACAATGAAAATAAATTCACAGGTATCTTAACAATAAATAACAAATCTTCTTTTACAGGTCCTCTAAACAACAGACCCTGAACTGAAAGTGACCATTGTCTCTGGTTGCTAGGTCATTGATACTACAGGAAAAGAAACCTGAAAGTCTCTCCTGTGTTTGAAGTATTGCTTGTTCCTGCCAAACCCTGTATCTGTCATGCATCTGTTATACCCCCAGTGGGGACCCTGGATAGCATAGGTCCATAGCCCCCATTTGTCGCCTCTTACACCTTGTTGGGCTCCAAGGTGGGCACTTGAAGAATGTGGTCTGCTGTGGCTACTACAAGTCCAACACCTCCTACTTCACAGGAGTTTGGAAGGGCCCGTTCGAATCAAGTGGCTGGTCAAGACTTGACCTGGGTTGTACCTTCTTGGCATTAATTTCGGCCATTCATTTTCTCTTCCCAGAAGGCGTTGGCTAAGGGTCAGTTGAGCAGCAAAATTACTTTATGTGGCTGCTCGAGTATACCATCCCTATATCCCTGATGCATATCTGCAGGGTGTCTGCGGCTCTGTGTGTCCCTTGTTGGGCTCCAAGGTAGGTGGGGAGTAGGGTGATGCAACAAAATACAGATAGACAGATTGGCTACCAAACAAACCCCGAGAAAAGGATGCTGGATCAGGATTTAGATCTTGATTCAGTAAATAGAGATTCTCTTTGTCATTTGATAACTGGCAGAGGTTAGTAATCCTATAATCTCTATAACCAGACATGCCCCTTACCAAGTTATCTCAGGAATAGCAGGAACAGTCAAAAATGCAAAAAAGTTGAGCTCTGGACAGATTCTGGTAGAGTGCTCAAAGAAGGCAGAAGGAGAGAATATTTTATGTGCCACTGAGTTGGCTGGTACTAGTATAAAGGCCTTCCCTCATCTATCTATGAACAGCAGTTAAAGGAGTCATTTGCATTAGAGAGCTAGAGGAAATGGATGAGGCTGAAATAGCCTCAGAACTGACATGTCAAATGAATAACAATTAAAAAACAAGAACAAATTATTAAAACCAGCACCTATATAATGATGGTTGATAGGCCACAACCACTGTAAAAGATTCTAATAGGCTACCAAAGAGTGCCTGTTGATTTGTATATTCCCAAACCACTAAGATGCTTCAACTGCCAGAAATTTGGTCATGGATCAGCAAGCTGTAAAAATAAAGCTATCTGCTGCAATTGTGAAGAGGAAGGACATTAACGTATCTGCCAAAAACAACCAAACTGTTGCAACTGTGCAGGTGAACATAGTGCTTCCTCAAAAGACTGCCCTGCCTGGGTCAAAGAAAAAGAGATCGAGAGAACGTTATCAGTAAAAATGCTATCTGTTTGCTAAATGATAACTTAAATACCTATCTGCATCCAGGACATGGGACATACTCTGCAATTGATCTGACCATATGTGAACCTGAATTATTGCTTGACTTCTTATTGTAAGTATGGGATGGCCTGTGTGGGAGCAATCACTTCCCCTTGATTATAACCTTGGCAAAGCAGACATGCAACAGAGAGCTAACTGGCTTTCCTTTCAGACCCTGCGCTAGAAGTTCCTTAAGATAGAGCCTCAATATATCCAGGACCCCATAAAGTGGTTCACTGATACTCTAATATCAGCTGCAGATGAAGTTATCCCAAATACATCAGGTTTGATGAGATGTAAAAAGGCTATTGAGGCCTGTAAAAAAGCAGAAGGCTTTTTATTCGAGACCCAACAACAGAGAATCTAACCAAGTTAGAAAATTTGTAGCACACAGACCTGAAGAGTCATCTGTGCAACAAAGAAACGAAGTTGGAGGCAAAAGCCTAACACTAAATACACCAGCAAAAAGGAGGTTTGTAGTATGACGCGTAAAATGAAGGGCAAAGGAAGCGGATCACAAATATAACATATCAAACATTAAGGCAGAGACATTCAACAAAAACTCCCCCCGAATTCCAAGCAATACATGTACAGCAAAAATCCACTTGAGTTCTACTCAGACAATACAGAACCATATAACCTTCTAACAATTACCACCCTTGGACAATTAGTTCTGACTAATTGTCTTTGTTAATGACATGGAGAGGATGGTTAGTAATCGTCTTGCCCGGAAGCTAGAAACTGACAATCAAATAAATAGACTCCAGTGTGGCTTTAGATGGGGTAGGAGCACATTAGATCACCTTGTTAGAATGGAATCCTACGTATGTGACACCTTTGTTTAAAAAAAAAAAAAACAGGAACGTGCTGTAGCTGTTTTTTTTTTTTTAATCTAGAGAAAGCATATGACAACATGGAAGTATGGCATTATAAAAGACTTATACCAAATGGCTTTTAGGGTGCATCTGCCCATTTTTATCTCCAATTTTTTATCCGACAGACGTTTTAAAGTCAGGGTAGGCTCTACCCTCTCAAGCTTACACACACAAGAACTGGGAGTACCTCAGGGAAGCATTCTTTCTGTTACCCTTTTTAGTATTAAAATCAAATTCAATCAATTAAAAGGCTTTAATTTGATGATCTCTGTATTTGCTGCAAGGGGAAAGATACGAATACCATCGAACGACAACTATGCGTAAATAAATCCATGTGTGGTCAGTCAATAAGGAGTTCAAATTTTCTAAAACAAAAACTGTCTGTATACACTTCTGCCTACTATGATCTCTACATTGTGACAGACATAAGCCTGTTACTAGGCTGTGAGTTAGCTGGTAATTTTCTCCCTCACCTCTAGGGCACTAGGGTACCTAATTCACTGAATGTGTAGAGGTTGTTGTAGAGGAAGAGAGAACAGTATCTGGAGTTGGAAGTATGGCTTACATGCGGTGTTCAAAAAATTGAGGAGTCCTTATTGAGAAATGACAGTTTAAGCTCCACTAAAAAGGACTTCAGGTTACCCTCCTGTTATCTTATCATTTCTTTCATAACTGGACTTCCAACCTGCTATGAACTTTGGTTATGAGGGATGGAATCAGCATGGTTGAGAGGATTAACTTTTATTGGAGGATACCTGCTATTACCTCATTACAAAATAAATTCACTGTTTACCACCAGTGGCTAAAACTGAACAATTTAGTACTGGGTTCGATAGACTGGCTATTATAAAATCAATAATATGCTTTTGACTTTTGGATGCTTCCTTTCTTGTATATTGTTTTGTTTGTATTGTTTGAATAATGATTTTTTTTTGTTATTTTCACTCTTCTAAAATAAAAGACCATGCTACTCATTCATATGGCAGTCATACTTTCTGTATGTTCATATGACAGTGTAAAATGCTGTAGAACCCCCTTCTTATTCCATAACTGGTTTTGAGTTTAAAATTACACAAGACTAGTTATAACACCATGAGCCAGAGCTGGACATACATAGAAACCACAATAAGGTAGTAAAGGAGACAAGGTTTTTGGACTTCTTTTAGACAACAGACTATCTTTTATCCCACATATGAAACTCCTAAACAACAGATGCCTTAAGGTTTTAGATATTATAAAGGTGCTGACAAAAACAAAATGGGGCGCAGACTATACATTATTACTACACGCATATAGGACACTAGTCCAATCCCAATTGGATTATGGGAGTATAATCTATGGCTCTGCCAGACAATCATACATACAAATGCGGGACACTGTGCACCGTGAAGTACTATGGCTCGCCTTGGGAGGATTTAGGACCGCTCCTGTTCAGAGCCTACATGTTGAAGCCAGCAAACCTTCACTGCTTAACATACACTTGAAACTGGCTCTTCAGTATACAACCAAGCTTAAGACAAATCAACAAAATGCAGCCTACTCTCCAGTTTTTCATCCCCAACAACTATATTTATATGAGGTCAGACCGAAGTGCATTCATCCCTTTGGGCTACGTGTAAGACATCATTTAGCAAACCTGGACATTAACCTTCACATCCTAACTCCAAAGCATTTCTGCTCTATTCCCCCATGGGATCTAAAAAAAAAAAAAAACCCAGACATCATCTTTCACATGTCTCAAAATAAAAAGTCAATAATTATGTTATGTACCAGCAGCAGTTCCTTACCATAAGAAGCAGATTTCCTCATCACATACCTATATACACAGACGGATCCAAATTGGACATTTTTTAAAAGTTTCAGTCTGGTTTTCGTTCCGCTCACAGCACGGAAACAGCCTTACTGAGAGTCACAAATGACCTGCTGATGACAGCTGATGCTGGTTCACCATCACTTCTTGTCCTTTTGGATCTTTCTGCAGCGTTCGACACCGTTGATCACGGTATACTTCTCAACAGGCTACACCACTCTGTTGGACTTAATAACACCGTCTTGCGTTGGTTTGAGTCATACCTTGCAGACAGATCTGAATTTGTGGCCATGGGAAGCTCAAGGTCCCGTTCACATGCTGTTAGATGCGGAGTTCCACAGGGAACCTATTCAGTTCTTGGACCTATTTTATTCATTCTTTACATGCTCCCCCTTGGCAAAGTCATCAGTCGCTTGGGAATTTCTTTCCATTGTTATGCTGATGATACACAACTATATATGAAAAATGATGCTCACTCATCATCATCGTCATCATCATCATCAACTTTAACTACGCTCACTGCCTGTCTAGAGGAGATAAGGACATGGAGGAATCATAACTTTCTCCAGCTGAACAGCTCAAAAACAGAAGCCATCCTCATTGGTTCCCCTCATCAGATCAGAACATCTACCATAACTTGCATTACATTCTCTGGCCAGGACATCCCCCTATCACCATTAGTTACAAATCTTGGTGTTAGGTTTGACCCTCATTTAAACTTTGAGGCTCACATTAAACATCTTTGCAAAACATCATTTCATCAGATCAGGAATATAGCCAGACTCCGTCCTACACTCTCCCTACATGATGCTGAGAAACTCGTCCACGCCTTTGTCTCCTCAAGACTGGACTACTGCAACTCTCTTCTCATCGGGATCCCTAGCAAGAGCATCCAGAAACTCCAGCACATACAGAATAGTGCCGCTAGGATCCTGATGAGAGTGCGTAAATACGAACACATCACACCAATTCTTCAATCCTCACACTGGCTTCCCATTTCCGCCCGGATTGAATACAAGGTCTCCCTCCTCACACATCAGTGCATCTATGGCAACGCCCCCACTTACCTTAAAGAACTCCTCACCCACAGATTTCAGCACATCCCCTCCGCTCCACAAGCACTCATCGTCTCCTCCCCCCTAGGACTAAGACCCGCACCATTGGGGATCGAGCCTTTTGCGCCGCTGCTCCTCGCCTGTGGAATGCCCTCCCTGAACATCTGAGGGCTCCACAAATGACTGATAGTTTTAAAAGGGGTCTAAAAACGTACCTTTTTAAAAAGTGTTTTAATATTTAGAGTTTACATTTCTGTGCTAATCTCAGTTGGCAGCTGGTTTTAATTGCTTATGTTATTATGACTCTTTTCTGTAGCACTTTGAGATTTTCTTTAAAATGTAAAGTGCTTTATAAATAAAATGTATTATTATTATTATTATTATTATTATTATTATTATGTATCTGCTGCACTAGCAGTTGGACAGCAGCACCATTCCAGGGCAAAGTTCTATGTTTACAGCCCGAGGCTTTGCTTTTAGCCCTGGAATACATTGAAAATGCACAACAACATAATGTTTTCATTTGTACAGATTCTAAATCCTGCCTACAAGCCCTTGAATCCATGAAAACAGATCACCCCATAGTAGTCTGCATCTTATCCAAAGTGTACCTTTTCTAGAAACTGAGCTACAGCATTGTTTTTTTGCTGGGTACTGGGCCGTTGTGGGCTCTCTGGCAATGAGCAGGCAGACATGGCTGCTAAACAGGCTCTTAGAATGAGAAACAGCGAGTGCCCTGTCCCACCAGCGAGTGCCCTTTCCCACCATCAGACCTCAGACCGATCTTGAACTCCTATATTGTAAGCAAGTGGCAAGTGAAATGGGATGAAAATGAGGATAACAAACTACATGAAATCAATCCTGTTATTGGCAGAACACTGACGCCTTCCTTTAAAACTCCCTGGGATCAGACTGTGTACACAAGTAGTTGCATAGGCTCAAGACTAATACATTATTAATGGGTGAAGAGGCACAATCATATCAGTCATGTAGAACTCCTCTGACTCTAAAGCACATGCTTTTGATGTAATCAGACAAAGATATTACTCAATAAGGTCTTTTATGGGGATTCTTTTCAAGGTAATACCAGAAAGAGTTTTAGAATTTTTGGTCCAAATTAATTTGAAACAATCCATATAGATGCTTAACTTGCTCAGTGTATCTTCTATGCTGTTGTGTTAATTAATTTGTTTGCCCGTTTATTTGTGTGTGCCTGTTCTTATTTATATCTACCCATGTATTCATATATACATTTTATTCACTTATTATTTATAACCTTATAATATTTTGTGTGTATTTTGTGTGTACTTTCACCATGCATTGATGAAACTTGTCCTTCAGACAACTACAAATAAAAAATCTAATAGCATGAGGGAGCATAAGACTAAAGGCAGGTATACTGTAGCTAAATGAATTCGTTAGTGTGTTTTGCATTAAGGGACAGTTTTTGATACCTAGATGTTCGATTTGAGTTAAGGTGACTTTTATCCAGACATGCAAAGAGTGTACTGATCAGCACTATCCCACTTTCCTCATAACTTCGGGCATTGCTTTTTTAAGATGGCACCCAGTGCCACAGCACAGGCATCTCCCCTAATTTTCCTCTCACTGGTTTGTTGTGATAGAAAAACTGCATGGGTTTCCAGGATGATCAGGATTGAAAGTGGATTTCTCAATCTCAGTATGGAAAGGCATCCTTGTGTATTCCCAGTGCCAGTTTTAGAAGTGACGGTACAGGTGAATTGCTGTTGAGATGAGCTGTTGCAATTAGTCATCTCCATCTTGGCTGGTTTGTTTCTCTTGCTGATTCTTTATTATAATCTGTTCTAAAAGGTAATTAGCAGAGCCTTCTCCTTCCACTGGCTTTCCAACACTAAGATTAGGAATTCAGTCAGATAGCCTGTTGCTGTGCAGTTCAGTGTCATTAACGTTCAAGCTGCTTCCCTTCTATTGACTGAATGGTTGAGCATTTGTTGCAGCATATTGATAAAGGTCTCCAAACACCATCAAAATGTGTCATGTTGCTCCCAGAGGACTTTGGCCCAGTTACTCGTCAGCCAGAGGATGAAGAAATTATCTATGCTACCTGGGATTTCACCAAGGGGAAGGTTGACAGTAGCAGCGCAAACAAGAAAGGGCGCTATGTGAGAAGGCCACAGCAGGTTTCATGTGATCTTCTGTAGTCTTGTGTTTTGGGGCAAGATATTCTTGTAGCAGTACCAGGTGTGTGCATAGCTTGTGTTCTGATTTCATGAGTGAGTACATATGCAAAAAGATATCAGACAGGCAGAACAAAGGCATATTAAACGTCTGGTTATAGATAAATTCTGATGACAGCGCTTGATGTCAGGGTCAGTAATTCCTTGCCCTAGCTCATGTATCTGTTAGAGCACAGTTGGCTAGAGTACAGTATGTGATACTTTTGCATATTTCCCTATATTCTACAAATGAAAATTACATAATACTTCTAATACTAAGACAAAGAACAAAGAAGTAAATGGCAGCATGGGAGCACTACAATGGTGAGTCCCACCACTAGATCTGAGAGGGTTGAAAAGGTTCAGAAATCCTCTAATACCCAAGAGCTTCTATGACACATATGCTGTGGCCATGCTGTGGCCACTGTGGCGTTAGAGCTCTCAAGCTGGTTGTCTCTGGCTGATTTTTAACAAAGTCAGGATTCCTTGGCCTAGTTTCTCAAGTCACAAGATACCCTCAAGCAAGCATACAACATATGACAGTACCCTGCCTCCATGGCTGACAGGCTGCAGTGGATGATTAGCCTTCACATTTGTCAGGAGAGCTATGTGTCAACATATCCTCACACTTTTTTTTATGTTTTCATGACCCTAATAGTATAACGATCGTACAGTACAATTTTCATACTTTTTTACTTACAACAGTGATGAAATTTATATGGTGAAGGGAACCATAACGAAATATTAGGCAAGGCATAACAAGCCATAAAAATATAATGGTATATGTGGCAAAATTTTATCTAGGGAGTTTACCACTACTACTGTATTTAATGTTATGTTTGCATTGTCATGCTAACTTTTCCTACCCACAAAGTAGAACCCATGACTTTCTGCTGGTCCACTTAAATAATCTAATAAATAAAGATCATTATTAATTGTTCAGTGGGGTGTATTCTTGTGTTAGTTGGAAAACCTGAAAATCGTAATGCTTGGACTTGTTATCCATGACTGTGTCTGTCTCTCCCACTTTCTCTCTCTCTCCGCTCCTTACCTTCTTCTGCAGCTGACATCAAAATGTCAAAATGACACACTGACATTGTCTGTGAAACCATGAATCTGACTAAGACTCAAACAAAAGAGAGAGGCATGGACTAGTGAGCAGAAATCGTCGGGGAAGACCTAGAGGTTCTTAAAAGATTGGTGTGACCCCATTTTTTTTTTCATTCTTCACAAATGCACAGGTTCCTTCAACACTTGCAACACCAAAATCCCCTTAATAACGTAAAGTCCTTTTTCTATCATTTCCAGTTGAATTGCTCATCAAGCAAAAACATGCTTCTACTCATATAGGACTCAAAATGAGCCACAACAATACCATTATCATCATGTACTAAAGTAATATGCATTGTCCTTGATAGCAAAAATCTGCAACGCCAATGCAATCATCCCGGATCATGGATCATGTACCTCATATGTAATACAGAGTGACAAGAGCTTTCTTCATAATAACTCTCATGTCTGCCAATTTACAGGATCATTTACTGTAAAAAGTTTTTAGTTTTCATGGTACCCTAGCTTGGAGTAAGGCCTGTAGGTGCCAAAATGCACTATATATATAATATATATATTTAAATACATTTAGATTCTACTTATATATTTGGATAATTTGTAGGTTCTAGTATTGTGTATTGTGTATGAATGTGGGTTGAAAGTCCATATTTGTTGACACTAGATTAGACTTTATTTGCCATAGTAGTTAACTTTCACATTAAAATTTGCAAGCTGGTTTTCCTGTTAATAGCGCTAAAGCATGCTTCAGTTTTGAGTTTTGAGTGAATTTTAGGGGAGCCTCATGGTTTTTTGACCGTGTCTCATCCTGTGTCCAGCGTTGTTTATTAGTCATTTGCAGTTACACTGGGTACACTGGGCATTTAAATGCTGACAAGGCTCAGATTTAGACACTGACAGTACAAACACTTATTAGACATGCACAAACACATATTTGGACATGATGCAGTAATGTAATAAGGTGAATGAGGTAAATGAAACGGTGGTGTACAATGGCAGAGTAAAGTGACACGTGCTATTAAATAAGGCAGAACACTAAATACTAGTACAATAAATAGTACATAGTAAATCTGAATAGCAAATATCCAAGTGTCCGGAAGTGGCAGTAATAAAGTGTCACAGTGCTAGATGAAGTACTACTGGCTGTTAAGTAGTCTGATGGCTTGGAAATAAAAACTGTTCTTCAGTCTGGTTGTCCGTGATTAATGATACTGCGGGCCTTCCTCAAACAACGAGTTTGGTAAATGTCCTGTAAGGCCCGTCGGAGGAAGAGCAGCTGCCGTACCAAACAGTGAAGCAGCTGGTCAGAATGCTCTCTATGGTGCAGCGGTAGAAGTTTGAGATGATGGAGGACATGCCAAACCTCTTAAACTTCCACAGAAAGTAAAGATGCTGATGGGCTGCTCTCACTGCTGTGTCTGTGTTGAGGCTCCAGGAGAGAACCTCTGAGATGTGGACACCAAGGAACTTGTAGCTCATAACTTTCTCCACCTCCACCCCATTCATGTAGATAGGAGCACCACCCCCTTTCTGTGACTTCCTGTAATCCACAATCATCTCCTTGGTCTTGCTGACATTCAGAGAGAGATTGCTGTCATCGCACCATGTTGAAAGTGCTCTGACCTCCTCACGGTAGAACGTGGCAGAGAAACCGTGGAATACTAAATGCATAATACATGATGTGGACATAATTTCAACCATATTGCATTTTAATAAAAACACAAAAAAGGAAGAAAAGTGCACCTTTTTTCTTGTTTTGTGGATCGGATTGCATTGGTGGATACCTGTGGTGGAAACCTCCACTTTTCATTCACAATTCCAAGAACGTAGGCTACATTTAGTCAGAAAGCCCTCTACTGCTCCATGCAGCAGATATGGATAACACGAAATGAAGATTATGAAAAAAACAGGGATTTCTGAAGTTCATGAGACATCAGTCCTGAGTGTGTTACCTGCAGCAAATTTATTGTCAAGTTAGCTAAACGTGGATTTAGCATTCAAGCTTGCGTTTAGTGGATGGGCTAACAGTAATAAGGACAATACTGTAGAAATAGAAGCGTGCTGGAAAAACTGTGGTTTCAGATTGTAAAAGGAAATCAATAATTACAAAAATCAATCAGTGAGCACCAGCTAAAGCAGTCAAGGAAGGCTAAGCTGGGGCAGTTAACAAGCCAAGCTAAGGAGCCAGATGACCATGCAAATGTGCACATCATCAAACTAAGATTTTTTATGGATTACCAAGACTTCTATAAACGATTGTGTAAATTGAACACCGGATTGATGCAAATTATGCCTGAAAAGAGTTTGAAGATGACCAAGTGAGATTGGGGGAGAAAGTGCATAGGATTCAAGGATTTATGCACAGAGTGGAACATGGATTGAGCAAAATAAGCAAATTGATGCGCACCATGAGCAAACTATCCAGTTTCAACCAACAGTAAAGCATACAAGTAACGTATCATTAATGTCAGTTGCTTCCACTAAGAGGAGTAATAGGTCAAGCAGGAGGACTGGGTCAAATTTTGGAAGCTGTTTGTCATCTTCATTCGTACATCTTAAGGCTGAGATGAAGAAAGCTGAATTGTAAGCAAAGGCTGCTGCATTGAAACAAAGGCAACATATCGCAAATGCATATTGCAGTTGCATATTGCAACATATTACAAATGCAAGTAGCTAAGGGCTAAAAGGCAACAGCTAGAACTGCAGACTGCAATTGCTGCATCAGATGCAAAGCTGAAGGTGCTGGATGAATTTGAGAATTGCCATACATCACCTGTGAGTTTTGCCCATAGGATGGACATTGAATCTGACTAGGTAGACTTGTCAGGGAATCTCAAACAGAGTGTTGACATGGAACATGATCATAAAAATCATTCAAAGCAATACAGCCACACATGTTGAGCGAGCTGATGGCACGTCAACACAATATCATAGTGAAGCAGCAAAAATGTCTATGTTGCCTCCATTAGATATTCCCATCTTTAGTGGTGATCCTCTTGACTACCATCTCTGCACAAATGAGATAACCACTGATTGGATAACTGCATAAATCACACTCACCATCCACTTTATTAGGAACATGTGCACATTCAGGCAGTTATCTAATCAGCCAATTATATGGCAGCAGCACAATGCATAAAATCATGCAAATACTGGTCAAGAGCTTCAGTTAATGTGATCTCTGTGACTTTAACCATGGCATGGTTGTTGGTGCCAGATGGGCTGGTTTGAGTATTTCAGAAACTGCTGATCTTCTGGGAATTTCACACACAACAGTCTCTAGAGTTTACACAGAAAGGTGCGAAAAACAAAAACATTGAGTGAGCGAAAGTTCTCTGTGAGGAAATGCATTGTTTATAAGAGAGGTTAGAGGAAAATGGACAGAATGGTTAGAGCTTCCAGGAAAGATATAGTAACTCAACAAGCTCAAAAGTAATTGGACAAACTAACAATTTAAAGTATAAGGATTTTTTAATACTTGGATGCAATTCCTTTGCATTGCCTGATGCCTGGAACCCATGGACATCACCAAATGCTGAGTTTCCTCCTTTGAGATGCTTTGCCAGGCCTTTACTGTTTGTGGGTCTTTCTGCCTTCAGTTTTGTCTTTAGTAATTGAAAAGCATGCTCTATTGGGTTGAGGTGAGATGACCGAGTCAGCCTTTTAAGTACATTCCATTTCTTTGCCTTAAGAAGCTCTTGGGTTGCTTTCACGGTATGTTTTGGGTCATTATCCAACTGTACTGCTGTTCTGTCGGTTTTTCAGCATTTGACTGAATCTGAGCAGAAAGTATGGCTCTATACTCTTCACAATTCATTCTGCTACTTCTATCAGCAGTCACATCATCAATAAACAAAAGTGACCCAGTTCCATTGGCAGCCATAAATGCCCATGCCATAACATTTCCTCTGCCAGGTTTGAAAGATGATGTGGTATGCTTTGGATCATGAGCCCTTCCTTTCCTTCTACATACATCTCTTCCCATCGATGTGATACAAGTTAATCTTGCCTCGGAACTGGGCTGGCATTTTTTAGAGGTTTTTTAGCAATGTCTGATCTGGCCTTTCTGTTCTTGAGTGTTACCAGTTTGCATCTTGAGGTGAGCCCTCTGTATTTACGTTCATGAAGGCGTCTCTTGATCGTAGACTTTGACAATGATACGCCTACCTCCTTCAGTGGATTCTTGACTTGGCTAGATGTTTGAAGGGGTTTTTCTTCACCAAGGAAGGAATTCTGCGATCATCCACTTCAGTTGTCTTCTATGGTCTTCCAGGCCCTTTGGTGTTGCTAAGCTCGCCATTGCATTACTTGTTTTTAAAGAGTGTACCAAATTGTTGTTTTGGCCACTCCTAAAGTTTCTGCTATCTCTCTGATAGGTCTGTTTTGCTTTGTTTCGGCCTGATGATGTCACTTGTATCAACACCTCTTTGGACCACATGTTGAGAGTTCCCATGAACAGCTACCAAATGCAAATTCAACACTTGGAATCAACTCCAGACCGTTTATCTCCTTTATTTGTTATGAAATAATGAGGAAACAGGCCACACCTGGCCATGAAGCTATTTATCAATCGATTTTTTTTTGTTTTGCTCAAAATTACTTTTGAGCCACAATTGGAGGGACTATCTAAAAAAATGCCTGTAATTTCTAAATGGTTAATGAAATATTTTTGTTAAACCCCTTGAATTAAAGCTGAAAGTCTACACTTCAATCACATCTTGATTGCTTCAGGTCAAATCCACTGTGGTATACAGAGGCAAAATTACAAAAATTGTGTCACTGTCCAAATACTTATGGACCCGACTGTAAGTGGTTGTAGGAAAAAAAAAAGCAAGATACAAAAGAAAAAAGATAAAAAAAAATAACTGTTAGAAGGACAGGCTAAAGCCAGACTCTCCCAACTCAGACCTCAGTCCACATTTCTGCTTTATCAGGCAAGCAAGATACCTGTGGAACAATTCGGGGAAACATTACATGACAGCACTGTAACTTTTAACGTAACACAGGAAAAGGCACAAGTCACATGAACATTTAAGTTCCTCCACAGTAACCACAGCAAACACAGATGACACAACAGTGACCATTTCAGGTTCTTTTTCTTGACTTTCTTCAGTGCAAGGAAGTGGCAGACATGACAGATAGTCAGCTGTAACATTGTCTCTGTCTGGCCTGTATTTTGCAGTGGTTAAAACAAAGCAAAGGGGGAGACCATCGGACAATTCTCATGCCTGTCTGTCCAAGGCCCTTTGTGGAAAATAGGGATGTTAAAGGCACTGTGATCAGTGTGAAGAAAAAAGTGACAACCCCACAGGTAAGTACATTACTTTTCTGTGTTCACTTTTTGAGTATTTCTGGGGGGGGGGGATGGATTAAATAAAGGAAAGGCTGGGCTGGCAGCAATGAGTTATTTAACATGGATTAAGTTTTCCTTCACCTCATGGTTCCAGTGGCAAGTAGCCTCCACCATTGGAGAATAGTTGAGGATTAACTTTGAATAACATCCAGTAAGACCAAGCACCACAGTTTATAACCACTGTGCATGTAGAGGAGGCCAACGGAATGTTTACCTGATTCAGCCTCCTGGTGACAAAATAAAATTTGTCACTCAGCTTGGACCATGTGTAGCATTTGACATTATTGGTGATTTTGTGGGACAGGTCCAGATAGCCTGGCAGATATCTAACATGATTCTTGAAAAGAACTCTCTCAGAGACTAGTCATAAACCATTGTACATCACCATATGCTGTTTAGACCATTCCTAGCATTTGAACACTGTTTGATTCTTTTTATTGCCTGATTCCTGTCTTGTTATTAAAAGCATTGTTCCTATGGACTTGTTTTGTCATACGTTTGTGCTCTATTATAGAACTATTGTCTGTCATAGCCTTTTACTGATGTGAAGCTTTTTTGTTTGCTCTATATTATTTTCCCATTTGGCACAATAGTTCAAGTCTTTGTTGTGGTTTGCATAATTGTACATTTCATATATTAAGATTTAGAAAAGGGCTGCAATAAACAATTATTTTTACAATTTAAATAACACTGAGTGTAGACAGTGTCTCTCCCTTTTTTTTAGTTCACTAGCCTGCACATTTTTCCTTTTGTTTTTGTCTGTGGAAGTAAAACCTTTCAGCAGCATTCTGTTCTGACTCAGCACTGTGAGGGGAAAAACCTGAAAATATGGAAATTACCCCACAGTGGCAGAAAATTTAGCTAACTCCAGTCCTGGAGCTCTCCAAGAACAGAGGCGCCCCTGAGCAGGACAGGTAACACTAGTACAAGTAATCACTCAAAAATATGCCCAAAAGCAGTAATTTTGTCCCCAATATAATGTTAGATTGAACCAACTGATGTGAATTTGGAATGATTTGAGAAGGTGTTTTGAACTCGGATACATATTAACAGACACTTCCTGGAAGCCCCGTCCCCTTCCCCATCTTACATGCTTGCAATTTGAGCAGCTCACTCGCTTTCTGCAAAGATAAATGGTAAACGTTTTGAGTTAATTAATGTGAAATATAAGCTACCATTGTATGTTCATTTTAATGCTATAGCATACAAAGACATCCTATACAACTGTGTACTTCTTTGTGGCAACAGTTTGGGGAGGCCCACATTTGGGTGTGATGGTCAGACGTCCACAAACATTTCGTCATATACTACGAGCAGTTTACTATAGTTATTAGAGTTGAAAATGGTCAAAATGGCTCTTTCAGTTTTCGATGCAAAAAGAAAACGAAGTATCAAATGTAACACTTTACAAATAATGTTAATGGTGATGATAAGAAGGTGATTAAATACACTAAATACACACAGCGTCAACAGAGAAAATGTCGGCAATGTGTCAACCACCCAGCTGAGTTTTTAGAGCAACAGTTTCCGACTACATAGCTGCTAATATTTTGCCCTCCCCTACTCTTCTTAAATTGGAAATGGTAGAAATGATCATTATCTTGTCATATTTAGGCTACTGCTTCTGAACAATTAGCTCGATTATTGCGATATTTTGAAATGGTAAATGCAATCAGGGAAAAATCAGTACTGCACAAGCCTAGTCCCAGTACTATGTGGTGCAAAGAAACAACATAAGGAATGATGATGCTGTCCCCATCAGCTTTGGTAGTATATTACATTTTACACAAGAAAAACACGTTAATTTATAAATCCACATCTAATATTTACAAGAGATAAATATAGAAAAATGTGAAATGACCTTTCACATTATTGATCTTTTTGATTTTTGTAATAAATAGCAAGAATGCACTGATCAACATTACATGTAACATTTTGGAATTGTACCATCTTTTCAAAAGTAATGACTTGGAGAATGATGAGTTTATAGGAATATATTAGGAATTAGGAATATAAAGAGTGCCATACCAGTGCACACAACAGATCCACAGCCTCAAGTATGAGTTCTTGGTGGCCAATACGTGTGATGCCGAGCTCTTCTAATTCCTGATGCGTGATATGGAGGAGCTGTTCACCACTTATCTTCTCCCTTTCAAAGTTCTTAATGTACTGCTGGAGGCAGTCGTCCAAGCCTGGTGAGCACAGCACATACACACACACAAGGCATCAGGATTTCTTCTAGTCATAATACATGTGTAAGCCTAAGCTTTTTATAAACAAGAATAACAGAAAAATAGAAACTATGGCCACAATTTTTTTGCTTTATGTAAATCAGTTAGTTTTGTGCAGACAGTTGGGCAGGATTCCCTCTTATGAAACATAGAGGCTTGAATCAGTATCTTTGTTGTTCTACAGTCAGGAGAGTGAGTTTGAATTCTGGATTTTTTTTTTTTTTTTTGTCTTAAGTTCAGGCTGCCTCTCTTCAACAAGGTGTATCAGCCTGCAAACCCTTTGCTCACAGGATTTTTTTTTTTTTTTTTTGCATCATTCCGTGTAAACTCTAGAGATTGTTATATGTGTAAAAATCCCAGGAGATCAGCAGTTTGAAATATTCAAACCAGCCCATCAGGCACCAACAACTATGCCACAGTCAAAGTCAAAGAGATCACATTTTTCTCAATTCTGATGTTTGATGTGAACATTACCTGAAGCTCTTAACCTGTATGTTCATGATTTTATGCATTGTGCTGCTGCCACATGATTGGCTGATTGGATAACTGCATAAAGTGACCAGTGAGTGAATATTGTAATTTTAAATATCATTTACACCACACAGAAAACTGAGACACCTCAGTGGATATAAACAGTCAAAATGGCAGTGCATTTGGTTGACAAGTTATAACAAATGTGCTTTTGAGTGTTCACTGATAAGTAATCCTCATCAGCATAGTATTTATATTAGTTAATATCTTGTCTCTTTGGTAGTAATACATTTGGCAAAGCTGGTATTTAATTAGTTTTGTTAGACATTGATTCTGTTACTTAAACTGTCTGAATAAGTAGCCACAGCTGAGTTACTTGTTCGTAATTGTCAAGAATTTAATCATTTAGTTTTCAACTTTTGTTGGCGTTTGGTGAGGGGAAAAGGTACATTCACGAAATAACAGAACTTCATTTAAAGTCAGAATACCATTTGGCATTGCTTATGCGTTGAAGGGTCTCAGGAAACAGCAACACACAAGCAATTTTGAACAAATGTGCGTTAAAAAAAATACCAGCAATTTAGTACAAAAAAAACTTATTCCAAAAGAAATTCACTGGCGTTATACCAGCTAATTATATTTGCACCTATAAGTTAATTAGTAGTCTTTTATGTGTTATGCTTTATCACCACTACAGATTTCAGTAAGCATATTTAGTGTAAAATTGTCTTGTTTGAGAAATATACCTAAAACAAAATCATATTAAGTTAAAAAGAAATTAAGATTCACCATAATCCCAACAAAGGTCTGGTGTCTAACACATTTTGGAGACCTCCATATATTCCAAAAGACTAACAACAGCAAGAGACCTTTTAAGATTCTTGCTATGCCTTTTATTCCTCTCTCCCATGCACAGGAGATGGATGAAGTGGCTGTGTTCATTACTTGAATAGGGTACAGCTGCTGCTCCCCTCCACACACACACACGCACACACACCCATAAAGGGTACTAAACATAGTGCACCTGAGCTTGAGCCCTGGCCAGATACATGAAAGTGTTGAGTATTATCATGCTTGTTCAGTTGGCATGGTGTTTTAATAGAGGACCATTCAGATTTGGACATGCTCCAGATGATTGTGCATTTAATGAAAGGATATTGAACTGGAGCGTGCACATCTAGTCATGAACAGGAGACACACTTTAGTGCTGTCTAATCTTTTAAATTCAACTCCTTGGCTTCTTTGTTTGAGTTTGAAAAAGCACTAAACATATATAGTTCTGCAGATTTGAACAACATTCATATCTGTGGTCAACTTAGATTTGTTTTTCAGTAGTACATTATTAGGAACAGGTCTGACACTTGTTTTCTTCACAATCTGAAGATATTTTTAAAAAACTAATTTAAAGATAAAGAAGTAATTGCTCATATGCAGGGTGATAGTTTGAATGCTCAGAGGGGAAAAAAGACATTCTCATCAGAAAATACATCAGGGTAATAAATAGCATAACAGAACAGCTGGTTGTACAATTTGCAGCACAGAATACTAACCTCATTGTTCATCACCCCTGGATGGCAAATTGCTGCTTAACCCAAGAATATCTTTGGATTGTTGTTCTTTTAGCTTTAATTGAAAATCATAATTTGGTCACTTTTCCTTCACTCAACCATTTGTGTGTTGTCACCTCTCAAGTTAGTAATTATCGACCTGCACCTGTGGCACTGCCGTGGCTGAATGGCAAACATGATTCGAAAGGCAGCTGGCTATGCTGCCAGGCAGTTATATAAAGACTACATCGGATCAGTGGGTCCTGATGACTGTGTTGCAGGAATACAAATGACAGTCCCATCTTTTTTTTGAGGCACAAGCAACGACTGTATATTAGGGTGGGCATCGTAAAAAGGGTTCAAAAATGAAGCCAAGATTTTGCAGAGGCCCTCTAGTGGCTGGCTGCAGTACAATTTCTATCCCCTCCCATTCTCATGTAAGTGAATGGAGAAGGAGCCAAAAATTATCTCCAAAAATTAATTTTGGGAATAGTGTTCTGTCAAGTTCTGTTGACCTTGATATCTCCCCATTATTTTTCCTTACAATGAATGTGTTTTATAGGAGCTAGGTGATGATAATTAAAAGGGCATGGTTGATGAGATGATTGACAATGGGACATGACACTCGAGCCTTATGAATGTGCATGCACTTTCAAACACACACCTGAAGCTCTTGACAGTTCCATAGCAGACCGTTGACCAACCAACAGGGCCGGGCGAAAGGCAGGTGCACTGTCTGAACAAATATATCTATAGTCATATCTACAGTGCGTGCTTTGGTTCCGAGGTGCCTACTGTGCAAACTCAAGTCAAGATGACAAAGTTCAAGTAGAGCAAATTTAGGCATCAAAACCGCACAATAAGAGCCAATGGCACCATGTTGTCCACTCATATATACGGTCATTGGGCTCAAGGCCTTGTCGATCTCAGACCCCAAAAAGTTATTGCTCTGTCCCTAGAACTTTATAGAGATTGAGAAAGCAGACCTGCAGAACATTTGGTTCTATTCACCTTGTTTTCTCAAAAAGGATACAAGTTTCTGCTCAGTATTAGAGAGAGGGGTGTACTGGTTTCTGAAGACCCTCCTTTTCCCGTCTAATATGGGTGACAAACGTAGGTCAAGCCATGCAGGTCTAAGATTGGTTTGCCTAAAGCCCTGCCCTTTCACCTCTGCCTTGCACCACATGTGTGTTTTTTTATGTATACGGCTTTTATAGTCTCCTCTTATGGCCACCGGTCAGCGATATTAACTTCAGAGCAGCACAATACTGAGTGGTTCCCTCTGCTTGCACAGATGAGTACAAGGATGCTGTATCTACACTTTGTGTCTGGGAAATTCCTCAGTGTGATGAACACCTAGTCAAGACAGCGCTTACTTCCAGAGGAGCAGCATCTGCACCCAGTGTTGGTAGCCCGTATGGGGAAGTGGTTTGGTGAGGCACAGATGGACCATTTCACCAGTGCCAAGTCAACACATTACCGGTTGTGATTCTACAGGCAGAGCCAAACAGCCCGCTGGGAGAGGATACTCTGGCTCTGCATTTCTTATACTGTACCAATACTTACAGATGTCAGCATTCTTGGTTTAGCTGTAGCATTTAGGAATTTTGACCTTTGTATGGCAGTATGGGAGACATCTGGTAATGATGATTTTTCTGCTTTTTCAACTAAAGCAGCAAATAATATTTGCCTGGCAGCAAAACTGATGATTTTGCTTGTCATAGAGACCAAATTATTTATATATAAATCTATGAAAAACTATTTATGTAATGTAAGCTGTAGGCACAGCACATGAATGCTTGGTCAGATTACACTTTTAACTGTGAGCACAATTTACAGAAAAGCACATTGACTTAGCAAAAAAAGATTTTAAAAAAGTGGGATAAAATAGCTTATACTGCATATACATCATGCCCTTAAGTGTTATTGACTGGACCCTGTGAATTGACCAATTCCTAGGATTTTGAGTGGTTGTCTTTGAAAACTACCTTAGTGAAATCAAACACTTCAACTAAAATACTTAAAAGGTAAGCCATAAGCTTACGTTGCATGCATTGGTGGCCACCTGACACCTGGGATGACCTTATGGTTGAATCTGGGATTTCTGCCCAAGGCCATGCCAAATAACTTTGTGAATAGATCTACTGAGCTTGCAATCCTCAATAAGGGTGAGTTAGCAGAGCATTCCTTGCTGTGTCTAGTACATATCCTATCCTTTCCTCTCATTTGGAACCTGCAGTGGTTCAGCAAGATGGTTTTTGGGAATGACCTATTTTATGATGGCATACTGTGTCATAGGTGGCAAGTTGGCTCAGTGGGTAGTGAATTCTGTGCATGTTCTTCATTTGTCTGTGTGGGAGATACAAAAACGTGCCAGTAGGTGGATTGGCTATGATAAGTTGTTCCTAGGTGTGAGTGAGTGTGTGAATGTGTGCGTGCATGGTGCCCTGCAATGGACTGGTGTAACATCCAGGATGTATTCCTGCTTCCCGCCCAATGTTCCCAAGATAGGCTCTGGATCTACTGCGACGCTGAGCACGATAATGTGGTTACCGAAAGCGAGTGAGGGAGTATCTGTTGTGTACATACACGTGTTATACACTGCCCTGGCAATTGTGTTAATAGACCTTTATCTTGGGATATATGCTATTTTAACAGATCACATTGACTGATTAGGTTGCTCTACTGCTGGAATCAATTGGCCTCAAACTTCAGTGTTCTTCCCCTGATTGATTATTCTACAAAGCCTGCTACAGCAGCCAAATAGCATGGCTCATGACTATCTCAAGCTACAATGATTTATCCAAATGATATAATATAGCCTACTGTTGTAACTTGATTTGCACTACATTAGTTTCCCATTTGGGTTTAGATGCTGGATTGTTGTTTTAACAGGTCATATCTTCACTACCATTACAACATGGCTGAACTCTGTGATAATGGAGTCAGATGAATACCTTAGATCATGGGCTTGGTGAAGGTCCAGCCTATCAGTTGTCAAAACAAACAAACTCACTCAGCCTGTAGATTTCAGCAAATTTGAAGAGTCATGCACTTATGCTAGTCTGATGGGGAGTTAATTTGTTGTGTGTACATTTCTGTAGGCTAGTTCATCTGCAATAATAAAAACAGCACTGATTATTGGATTTTGATAGGAGATTTTGGTTGTCTAAAAAGCAGGGTGCTCAGATCACCTGATAAACTCATTGGTAAAGCCAATATACTCTACATTCACAAATGCAAACAAGCTTGGATCAATATCAGACTAAAAGGTCTTGGATGAAAGGATACATATCTATACCTCTGCTTAAAAAAACAAAACAATTGACAATAGCTACTGTCAATTGTTGGTGAGCCAGTGCTTATAGGTTTTCTTGTGATTTTAGTGGAATGACATCCACCTGGTATGACAACCATCAAAATAACTATTGCTCATATGAATTTTGCATTTATAATGCATTTTGGTAAAATCTGGTGTTCAGTGGAGAACAAAGTTACTATCAATAGTGGTTAAAGTGCTGCCACTAGTAAAGCAAAGTGAGGCATCTAGTTGGACAGACATTGAGACAAACATGGTATGCTGAGGCAAATAAATGCAATGGAAGTCTTTGTGCACACAGAAAGACCTGTGTGAGTAACAAATCCACTAAAGCATGCTTAACAGATTAGAAATTCTATTGGAACAACTCAACATAGACAATTCTTTGGGGGGAGAAATCATTTACATTAGCCTAACAGAATTGCTTTTATAGCAAAGCCATAGCCAGTAAAAAGCATCTGGTACACAAGTTCCACTTGAGCAGATGTTCGAAGAGATAGACAGATTGTACCTGAGGATCTTCTCATGTAGTAATCAAACTTTAGGAGGTCTAGAAATGAGAATATTGTTCTATTACTGTAGATGTTTGACATTCCAGAAGGAAGTGCCAACAATAGATAAACATTTAGACATGATACCTTGGTTTTGTTTTGTCTTTTTTGACAAGGCATAATGGGGCAGGTGCAGTTCTGGTGACAGCTGAAAACATTTTCAGAAGAAAAAAAAACATTTGCTTTCTGGTGAATTGACACAAGGAGATCAAAATAAAAATTTGAAGAAGCAATGGTAGATTATAAAGAGAAGTTACAGCACCTTTTTCCACCTTCCACCTAATTAAAAAAAGGAATTTGCTATGAGCAACAAATGGCTGTGCAATTATCAGGAGCAGATCGCCACTGATCTCAGCTCAGCTCTATAGTACAGTAATTATAGTGTTCTGTGATGTGTTGGGTTTCTTGCTGATTTTTGCTTCACTGGTTCCAATAGGAAATGGTAAAGGGGTGATGGAAAATTTAGAGGTAAAGATTTTCTCTGTAGCTTCAAGCCATTCTGAAAATATAATCTCTCACCAAGCATGCTTTTGAATAACCCCATAACTCATGATGAAATTTATTTTACTGAGCTGTTGATCGCTAGACACATTCTGTCTGCAAACAAACAATGCAATGTGGTTTTGTGTGGTGTTGTTTATTCTAGACCTGCACTGTACCGAAAATAGTAGGGAGGGAAACAGAGAAACTAAAAACCCAATGTGCTCAACATTGTTCTTGGATGCCTTTTTAATGAAATATTCTGATTAGCAGACACTGATTTCCATAGACAACCATACATTTCCATAAATACAAAGTCAAGGAGAAGGCAATGATAAAGCTTGATTTGGAGAGATTAATATGGAGAGTAGAGTCTGGAGCAGTTGGAAAATCACATTTACTGACACTCACCTAAAATGTCATAATATGTATTTGGAGTGTTCCCAGTGCCATACTGTCTTGAGGTAGTAATGCTGGTACCCTGTAAGCAATATTACATTAAATAAAGGCCACTGTACAATAATTCATAAATGCCTAATGATGCTTCTTTACTGAAAGGCATGGCTCATGGACAAACCATGGACTATCTGTATCCTGGCTGAGTGCACGTCGTATTACGTATTGCATAGCATAACTCTATCTGTGAAAGTAGGATAAATTTACCTGGGGTAAATCGGCATGGCCAATCTTTCTATATGTACGTTTTTGGACAGTTTGTAAAAACTGAAGAACCCAGAGGAAACACACACAAAAACAGGGTAACCAGTGCAAAACTCCACACAGACAGTAACCCAAGCTCAGGACTAAAACCAGGACCCTGCAGCTGAGAGGCAGCATTAACTGCACGACGGTGACAGGCACAAGTAATCAAATACTACTTGGATTTCAAATAAAATAAATCAAATAAATGATTTCAAAATGAAACCACGCATCTTGTTTGATGTTAAAATGTGCAGTTCTTTCTCATAGAGTGAAAGTAAGCGTGATACACAGCGAATGTTAATGACAGTATGTGCATATGACAGTACTTGTCTGAATCTTTAGTAAAAATTCAAGAAGATCAAATTTTAATTAATGGCTGCCCACTCCCCCAAATACAGACAAGTGTGCCAATGCTTTAACCTTTATTGAAAATACAAACAAGGATCCTAGAAGAGAGGTTCTTGGAATTAGCATGTAAACCCACGGCAGCTTTCCTGAAGTGGGATCACTTTCCCGGAATGATGTAGAGTACATTTCCGATGCGAAAGAAGAAGTGTATCTCTCCTTCCCTTGCATGTGATGTGATGGAAAGGTTGCCATGACAATGGAGGGGGTCCCTTTATAACTCTGGTTTTAACAGTGGTTCAAGGTGTATGAGTATCATGGGCTGCTCGGTAAAGCACCAACAGCTGTAATTTGCTTAGATGTTGGAATCAGCAGTCTCACATAAGTAGAAAGCAAGCTGTTTTTTTGCCATGACAATAAACCAGGGACATTCAAAATCGTTTTCACTGCACTTTTTCAACCATTTCACCTGATTCTAAACTGGAAGAATTGTCTCAGGCAGCACTGAAGCATATATAGCCAATACAGAAAGTGCCAACAGAATCTCCTCCAGTTTCATGTGCGTTCAAGGGCTTCTTAAGTCTTCCACTTTTGCATTATCCTCAATCACGATCTAGAGAGCACTGATATGACATACTAACCACTCACAAACTTGTTCTGCTACTCATGTAAAGCTCTAATCACTTGAGTTATCATTTTGAGACATTATATATATATATATATATATATATATATACAGTAAGGTC
>CM040981.1:9996778-9997807 GCA_022985145.1 Pangasius djambal | reverse complement strand
AGCTCTTCTGTGGGATCAGACCAGACGGGCTATATATACACTGATCACCCATAACATTAAAACCACTGAAGGTGAAGTGAATAATATTGAGTATCTCATTACAATGGCACCTGTCAAGGGATGGGATATATCTGACAGACACATCGCACCACACTCCTTTCCCACACACTCCTACCCTCTCCAACCTTCCAAAAGCCTTCATTCCAACCTTGTGTCTGTGTTCTGCTTCTGGGTCCCACATCCTCATGGGTTGTAACACCGGATATTAGTAACTAGCCAATGACATTGAGAGAGTAACAACTGGTAATGTCTCATCTTCATGAGGTACTGTATAAGTATTAACCATACATAACATCATAATTGTGATAACTGTAATGATCTAAAGTCAGGCATTTTCAAAGATGGAGATCTAACATTCTAGTATCTCTCTCTCTCTCTCAGTACCATATCAATGGACTGATGCTTAGAATTTTTTTATTAGCTTCACATTTTTATGAGCCACATATTGCACTATTGATGGTTTTATTTTTTAGGAGTATATCAGAATTAGACACTTGGACAAAACAACTGTGCCATGCAGATCATAGAATGTATAATGAGTCATGATACTACAACATACCTTCACAGTAACTTTATGTGACCAGGTGGTGCATTTGCTTGGATAATTTCCTTTATGAGGCTTCTCTGTCACTACACCATTGCTTCACTCCCGGGTTTATAGTGGGATTTAAGAGGTCCTTCGTTCATTGGTGCTAAACATGTGTGAAGAGCACAACTTATGTGCTATTATATTATGTTCTCAATGTCAATATCATGGAAATGTGACCAGAATGTTTTGATAAAGACAGCTTAAAATAACTTCATTTGAGGGTTTGGGGGCCTTAGTTTTTCAGTGTTCCTTGTTAATTTTTATATTAAATGGATATTAAATATTTTAATATCCATTTAAATCTTTTTTTTTGGCAAAAATAAATAATATATTAAAGCCTTTAAATCAGGGGTCTTCAATTGGTGGATCCAGCACAGTAT
>CM040981.1:9979278-9991778 GCA_022985145.1 Pangasius djambal | reverse complement strand
TCTTAGCTCCTTTTTCAGCAGGGACGGATTTCTGTTCGTTGTATACATTTAAAAATGCACTGGAAATCCTCATTCTATCTCATTTTTATTTAAAATGAACGTTAAATAAAATGAACAAACGTTATCACTTTTCTGAAAGTCCATATTGTGTTGGTAATTTTTTTTTTAATAAACAAAACACCATAACTGAAGGACTATTTCAACATAGTTTAACTGAAATTTCTAAAAATCCTGACAAAGTCCTGATTTGTCTGGAATAATGCTTTATAAATGTATAAATTCCTATAAGGCCTTATAGGAAAACTCCACCCTGAAGCACGTTAAATATGTTCATATTGAAATATTAGTAATTCTGGTGCTGATTGTTTTGGTTGATGATGTGGTGTTATTCTTATGAGAAGTTCTGCGTTAACTTCTGTCACGTCACAGGGTGACGTTGCTAGCGCAGTTAAAGCGGTGTCTGATAGGCGATAGAAATTCAGTGATCTCAGACATGAGGGATAACCGTCAGGTTTTGCCTTCAGCCCCTAAAAAAGAAAAGAACAAGCACTTCTTTTCTCGCCCATCATTTTACAGTGACATTCAGCGTCATTTTAATGGGAACGTGAACGTAGATTTAGTGGAGCAGCAAACATTAGACTGCGAGGTTCAGAATGCAAGCCAGCTATATGATGCATTTGTGCTGAGTTACAGCAGAGACACGATGACGAGCATGATGGCGTTGACGTGATGGCATGAAAGTTGAGCCCTTGGAACCTGATCCGTTTGAGCAGAGCGTGCAGATGAGGAGGTGAGAGAGGTGGACAGACTAAAGGACTAAAGTGCCGCTGCATCAGTCTCTTTAGTTATGAGATGAATTCTGGGAAACCATTAACCAAAGTGCAAATAGACCAACATGTCGAGTGATGAAAGAAGTTTAGACCAAAAAAGTCAACTCAGAATTTAATATTAAAATAAATCGTTGCTTCATTAAATCAAGATCACATATTAATCATAAAATTTAATATGCAAGTCATTCAGGGTGGACTTTTCTTTAAAAAAATTACATACTGGCCTGTCCTAAGTTTGAATGCACCTGGTCTTTGATTCAATCAGTAGTGTGACCCATTTGTTCCAGACTTCCTTAATGGAAGGACAGTTGTTGAGTTCCATCAGTAAACTTTCATGATACACATACAGTGGATATAAAAAGTCTACACACCCCTGTTAATATAGCAGGTTTATATAGTATACAGTAATGTACTGCTGATATAGCAGGTTTTTGTGATGTAAAAAAAAATGAAACCAAGATAAATCATGTCTTGTCCAAAGAGCAAACAAACAAACAAACAAAATGCAGTAATATTTTAGTTTTATTACAGAGGAAGAACAGAAGAACTTTTCCCA
Source organism: Pangasius djambal (assembly GCA_022985145.1). NCBI lineage: Eukaryota > Metazoa > Chordata > Actinopteri > Siluriformes > Pangasiidae > Pangasius > Pangasius djambal. Next base: position 9,990,392 of record CM040981.1, on the reverse strand, counting down.
CCATCAGTGTGAAATTACGATGTATAAACATTAAGTGAAAAACAATCAGAAACATTTTAGGGAAAAATAAAAAAACTTACAAGCTGGTTGCATAAGTGTGCACACCCTTTTATAATTGGGAATGTGGCTATATTCAGAACCAATCACATTCAATCTCATATTCAAAGGTAATTATCATACAGTTGTCTTCAATGAAATTATTCTGATTAGCCCCAAAGAAAGAAAGACCAGCTGTTTCTGTAGGATTTTCTTCACATCTTCTTACAAAGCCTGTACTGGGTCCGACTGTCAAAAGGTAGTGATCAGTAGAGAGGCACAAATAATTTCCAAAACATTAGATGTACCATGGTAATAACGCCATAATTCCAAAAGGTATGTTTGGTGCAAAAACAAAAGCACATCACCAAAAGATCACCATACCCACGGTGAAGCATGGTGGTGGCAGCATCATGCTTTAGGGCTGCTTTTCTTCAGCCAGTTCTGCGGGTTTTATCAAGGTGGAGGGAATCATGAATAGCTACAAATACCAGTTGATTTTAGTGCAAAACCTTCAGCTGTCTGCTAGTAAGCTGAAGATGAAAAGGAATTTCCCCTTTTAGTACGACAATGACCCAAAGAATACATCCAAATCAACAAAGGAATGGCTTCACCAAAAGAAGATCAATGAATGAATATTTTGAATGGCCTAGCCAGAGCCCAGACATGAATCCAGCTAAAAATCTGTGGGGTGACCTGAAGCGGGCTGTGCACAGGAGCTGCCCTCAAAATTTGATGGATCTGGAATGTTTTGGAAGAAAGAGTGGGAAAATATTGCTAAGCCACGCTGATAGACTCTTACCCAAAAGGACTGAGTGGTGTAATAAAATCAAAAGGTGCTTCAACATTGTATTAGTTTGTTATTTAGTTGCACACTTATGCAATAAGGTTATTGTAAATTTTTCCCTAAAATATTTCTGATTTCACTTACTTTTTATATGTTGTAATTTCACATTGAGGATGGAAAAAAGTTCTGACATGATTTATCTTGGTTTCTTTTTTTTTTACGTCACAAAAACCTGCCATTTTAACAGGGGTGTGTAGACTTTTTATATCCCCTGTACAGTATTTTTTGTAGACAGCTTTCATTAATTCTTCAGTCAAACATTTATAGCAATGGCAGTGCTTTTGGAATTATGCATGACCAGCATTAAACATCAAAAACACAAATCTATTTCAGTTTTGACCCAGTGATAGCACAAGACCTTCAGGAAAGCATTTGAAACTTTTATTGACCGAATTCTGCAACAGCCCATAGGCTTCTGTTATAAGTGAGTTTCAGGTTTTTTTTTTTCTTTTTCTTTAGTCCGTAAAGCGAAATGTGCTGAAATTCTTGTCTGTGGTAACTATTAACCGTATGCTACAGATGTAGTGGATAGAGATGAGGCTGAAAACACACTAACTCGATGCTATTCTGGGCATTCGTGAAGTGTTCATTAGAATATCCATGTGCTTTGGATACACATCAGGACACTGATGTGAAGGGTGGGAGATTGTTTTTCACCAGTGTACACTTCCTCTTATTCCCTCTCTTGTGTTACAGACATGGTTTAATCTGGTGCCTTGAGAGCCAATACACCTACGGTCAAGTCATGCCACAGAGTGAAGATCCCCATCAGATAGCCCCATAATGTGTTAGATCTTGCCAAATTGTAATGAGTTGTTCAAAAAAAATATCAGCGAAGTAAAAAGGAGCTCATTTGTGATCCTGTGCATGCTGAATGGCTTACCGGAGTGCAGTGGCCGGGATCTCATTCTCACCTCGCCTGAAGCATGGAAGCATGGCAGGAGAAGCGGGGTGTGCATACTGTGAGTACTGTGCATACATGAATAAAACCTCAGAGTGGGGTGACTGGGTGTGAAATGATTTGGATGATTCGCCATATGACTGACCATCTGCTCTTTAAAGCTGCTGTATGTAAGATTTTGATATTTGACCTCTCTCTCTCTCTCTCTCTCTCTCTCTGGTAGAAAAAAAATTTACTACAAGCTAATTGCGGAAAACCATTTAGTAACTTGTCTGTCACTGTGTTGTCTGATTCGTGTTTTTTTTTTTTTTTTTTTTTTTTTTTTTTTTTTTTTTTTTTTTTTTTTTTTTTTTTTTTTTTTTTTTTTTTTTTTTTTTTTTTTTTTTTTTTTTTAAATAAAAAGTCCTGTGCATTGTAGCTTCAACAATAAAAGAGACCGGTGTCAGTTTTAAAAGAGCATGTATGCTCCTATAAAATTTTTCCATATACCCCATTTATTCTTTAGATGAATCTGCGGTCTGTGTTCACTGCTGAGCAACAGCGTATCCTTGAGCGTTACTATGAAAATGGGATGACTAATCAAAGCAAAAGCTGCTTCCAGCTCATTCTTCAGTGTGCTCAGGAGACCAAGCTTGACTTCAGTGTGGTCCGGGTAAGTCTCTGCTTATTCAGTGGACTTTATGGCTCAATTGATCTTGGGGAAATGTTTTGTTGAGCTCAAGGAACTGAAGAAAAAAAATGATGATCCTATTCTTCTTGTTTACACAGACCGGTGCGAGAAACAAACAAAATTCAGCGAGCGGCAGTTCTGAGGGCAGAAACGCTTTGTGGATGACCTCTCTCATCAACAAAGCGTTCCCGTCTGCAGAACTGCCCCTCACTGGGTGTGTGTTTGCTTTTCACACTGTTCTGTGTAAACTCGAGAGAGTGTTGCATGTGAAAATTCCAGGACATTAGCAGATTCTGAAATACTCAAACCAGCCTGGCATCAACAACCATGCCACAGACAAAGTCACTGAGATCATGTTTTTATTCATTCTGATGTTTGATGTGAGCATTAAATGAAGCTCTTGGTCTGTATCTGCATGAGTTTATGCTTTGCGCTGCTGCCACATGATTGGCTGATTGGGTCATTGCATGAATAAGCACAGGTGTTCCTATTAAAGTGGCCAGAACTTTAGAACTGTGTTTGGGATGCGTATTTAACTTCTGCTTATCAGATATTAAATACTCATCCCAAACACAGTTCTACACATGTCCCCATGTCCATTTCTTAGGACGTAATGTAATTTTGTTATTTTCAGCTCTCTGTGGACTCTGAAGAACTTGACAATGCTTGACAAATTACAGGTGATTGACATTGACATTGATCAATATACGCACTTGCGTATGAAGAAAATAAGTGTTTTCAAAACATTTGTAAATCTGGCAGGAATTTTAAGAGTTTACTTTGGTGTCAGGATTATGTGAAAGAAGGTCAGTAGTAATGATCCTTGACCAGTCTTTCTCCCATAGAGGTTAAGTCACGTACTGTTGCTCAACACTTGATTGAGTTTATTAAAAGTTAGTTCCCTCAGAGTTATTGGTTGGGAAAGTTTTCAAAATAGACTCTAGAGCAAGTTGATACAAGTTGAGCGGTTAGTAGTAGGAAAAACCTAAGCGGATCTTGCGCTAATAGTTTCCTATTTGTGGCTTTGCAGACATGGGTAGGCAACAAGAGACGAAAACTGGCTTCCAAAGCTGATAAGAATGGAGTGGTTGGTTTGTCTAACCATGCCATTGTCGGTGCTGGAGGAACTCTTGGCCCGGTATTAACGGCAGATATGGCTGCTGTGCGTAGTGTTCAGCGTGGGCCATCGACGGTTCACCTCCTTTCTCCCCAAGCCTCCTGCCCTTCATCTTCCTCCTCCTCCTCCTCTTCTTCTCCGTCCTCTAATGGATCCAGAAACAACAATGATGTAATAGTGACTGGTGCCTACTCTCTCCCACGCATTGTCAACCGCGTAGAGTCTTCATCCCAGAGCAGGGCAGCTGCAAAAGTAGTACCACTAAATCCTAATACTGAATCAAGTCTGCAATCTCGGCTTGTCTTGCACCCAGATGTGGTGTCCCTCCAACGCAAATCTCCTCATATCCCCAACTCCAGCACCTTCATGTTTAGTCAGATGAAAAGGATGCCTCGAGACCTGTCATCAGTTGCCCCCAGCTGGGTGAAGCAATGTGGTGCTCCACAGCACCAGCAATGGCCCCCAACTTCACACCAACAAACAGTGACAAACCTACACCGAACTCCCCCAGCAAGTACTGCAGAAAGCGGGGTCAGGATCCAGCAGGTGTTCACCATTGCTGGGTTAGCGGAAGCCTCACAACGTCCTTCCAGTGAAAAGAGTCAAGATCACAGGATAAGAAAAACATGTGTGCCTGATTCATCAGAGACTTTTTCAATTGCAATGGAAACAGGGGATGCAGACGACGAGTATGCGAGGGAAGAGGAGTTGGCCAACATGGGCATGCAGATGCAGCTCAGCAAATCTGCAAGTAGCAATGTCAGTGGCGTGCACAACAGTAGAATCTCAACAGAAGAGTCTTCACCAGTTAATAGCCAGGGTATGTACACTGTGACGACAAGGAACCTGCTGGAGGTGGCGCACACTTCCCCCAATTCTGTGTGTTTTGGAGAAAAAGGATGCCAAACCAGCAGTGCTTTGCTGCTTGATTCGGGCTCCAGTGGCAGCTATCCAATAAGACACTTCGCAGAGTCCTCTTCATCAAGTATACCCAATCTCAAGGTATAGTGAAGATGGGTTCCTGTTTGTTATTAGCATGATTTGCTACTTCATAAATAAATATTGATAAATATTTGATAAATTCTTGATAAATACTCATATGTTTTAAGTATCACTGTTGCGTTATATGATGATGACAGAGATAAAGACGGTTATAGAGGATCTTACTAAATGAACATACACCACTTTGGAGAAAAACAGCTGTTCTCTGAAGAGTTTTGTAAGGAATTTATGTGAAACCGTGAATAGTTCTTTTCTGTTACCAGTAAGTTTGAACAAGATTTACTTTCTGATTTGCAAATACTTTCTGTCGTGGTTGAGTGTTACTTATCAAAAAAACTTCATCACACAGGCTACGGCCATGAGGTTTCAGATAGGGGACATTACGACTGCCTTATTGCTGCTTAATGATTTTGCCATTGTCAGTTGGATGACAATGAAAGGGCACGTGACCACTGTGATCAAAAAGCAGTTCCAAATGTAAAAGGTGTGTGCTCAAAGTGTGTGTGCATGCTCAGCCACAACAACCAGGATTGCAACATTTTGTTAGTGCACTCCTTCATGCTAGCACAGATCAATCAAGCACAAAATCAGCCCTCATGTTCAGTTATTATGGAGTAAAGCAGAGCTCTTAAATCCGCTTGGTAAACAACGTGCTCTCAAAACATGAGCTGGCTGGGAAACATTTTTAGGGCTATTTATATGGACCATTTAATAGTGTATATATAAGAACATATGTAAGGTGAATATTAGAACGTTAGCTATTTTTACACAGTAGCTCCTGATCCTGTTCAACACAAAGCGTTGTTTAAAGAATTAGTTGATTTGTCGATTACATGTGCGTTTAAATGAAACATTAAAACATTTAGAGTATTATACCTTAAGTATTCTACCTTATACCTTGTAAAAGGCTCCAGTACCACGTTCCATTTAAATTTAAATCAAGAATCAGTAGTCATTTTTATATTTCTATAAAAAAAATATGTGTATACTGTGAAATATATTGTGAACTTTCAAAACAAAGTATCATGCTCTAATATTTTGGCTAAGCCACTTAAGTCCAAAAACTTTGCCTATGCAGCTGCTTAAGCTGTTTTTGTGTGCTCCCCGTTCAGATTATGCAAATCTATAAAAGATGTGGACCGATCTTTTATAGAAAATGTGGACCGAAGAAGGAAGTAGCATTTTTTTCATTCGTGTCAAATGCAATACAGTATAACATAAAAGCAAGAGACAATTTAAAATAAAAGAATAAGAATTAAAATACTAGAATTAGTTCCACATTCTAGACAACTGTGTGCTTCAGACTTTGTGGCAACAGTTTGAGGAAGGTCCACATATGGGTGTGATGGTCAGGTGGCCACTTACTTTTGGCCATATGAGGGCCTTTCGCACCGCTTTAGTTCCAGAACTAAATGTACAGTACTAAAAGTACTGGGCGATTTTGTGGGAACTATTTCCCAGTACCATTTAAAGGGTTGCATTCGCACTGACAGTGGGCACTAGGACACACTTATACTTGTGAAATAAGTTGACACTACAGTATGTTTACACGGCATTTTAAATCATGCGGGTGAGGGCGTTTTCATACACGTTTGGCCAATCAGCGTCTACTTACGGGAGTAGGAGTTAATTTGGTTCTCGGAAAAGGCAGTCTGCTACTAAAATCACACCCAGTTCCGGAGGTGCGAAAACGCCAAAAAGTGGGTAGTTCCACAGTTAGTTCAGGTACTATGAAAAGGTTCCCGCGGTGCGAAAAGCCCTATAGTCTACATTTGTGTCAAATGGCATTCCATTGTTTTTATAGGACCAATATTTTATATTGTGGCTACATCAAACTGTCAGACAGTGGTGCTAGACTTAATACTGCTCCTTGCTCAAGCCAATATTGTGCAAGAAAATGGGCTTAAGTCCAAGTTCATAATCACATGTAACTGAGACATGCCTCAGTTTTACTCAAACTCAATCCTGCTTGAATAACTCGCCCATAACTTCTGAATAGCGCTAAAGTCTGGAGTTATGTCTGAGGTCTGAATACCACGGTTAGCAATTAAATTAGTATTAGTTAGTATTAAACCCTCACTAAGCGGGCATAACTCAGTTCTGAATATGACTCTAGATGTTGACTGATGACTAGCCACAGTGGTCTGAGACTAGATGTCCTTCCTGTCACATTACGGTAATTAAAGTTGTGCCTTTTAGTATGCATTATGATGATAAGCTTTTTATAAATGTAAAAGATACATTTCTAAAACTATATTTCAGTCCACTGTGTTTCCAAATGCATTGACCTTCTGGACTAATGAATAAAAATTTATGACGACCTCGTAAGGTTCTCTTCAAATTTTGCCGAAATAAATTCCCGCAGAAGACAGTGGGTCTCATGATCCACAGTGAAAGGGACACAGGGGCAGTGACGGTTTAATGTGTCCAACAGCATCATGCATGCTGAATCAGATGTACATATTAGAGATTAGATAGCTGATGAGACATTCTGTCTACAGCACTGTGAGGCCACCAGCAGTGTTCCCTCTCCCAGCTCTGTCTCTAGGCAAATTGTAGTACAGATAGAATGAAAATGCTCAAGTGTGACATGTTTCCTGCAAACAAGCTGGCACAAAATGATGGGTGCGGACATGCCTCCCACCCATCTCCCACACACGTTTTTGACAGATGTCATATAGTGTGAGCAGTGTCAGAATTCAGTGTGCATAGAAGCCTAGTGTAGCCTACTGTTGTACATGTGGGTGGAAAAAAAACTTTACAATAGCCACGATCAGTTAAAGCCGATCTGTGATTTTTAGTGTCAGTTTGGTGGTGAAATTTAACAAGTGAATGGAATTCCATTGCCGTAACTGAGAGAAAATGTGTGGCTCTTTCTTAAAGATGGACAAAACCTTATTGACCAAATTTTAGTGGAGCAATTATTTTTTTGCCGTCTCTTTCACACAAAATTGAGCACGTCATTGGAGCGGAACGTTGCCTGCTTTTCAGCTTACGATGTCAAGCGATTTCTGCTGTCACTTCAGTGACTGAATCACAGAAAAGTTTAACTGGCAAGAGTATAATCAGTAGCCTACGAAAGTTCATAAACTGTCAGTTTCTACAAATCCACATAACTGTTCCGTTTCCACGCAAGTTAAGACTAGGAATTGATCAAATGGTGAATATTTATGTTTAAAAGTTTCATTTACTTGCTTTCAGAGTTTTAACTTATTTTAGCTTGTGTATTTATTGTTAATCATTAACTAAGTCAGCTAGTCAGATTTCTCTGCAAATTTCTTAGCAGATATTTTTATTTTGCTAGGACAGATTAACTGGCATCATTAGTGTGCAGTCACATCTAATATGTCTCTAATGTGCAAATCTATGGTGTTGAATATCATGGTATAAATATATAACTGATCATCAGTGCATGCCTATAGCTGGCAGTGTAACCATGTTTTAGAAAATCTTTAGTTGTTAATGTTGTTAAAGGGGATTCATTGCATCTTTAAAAAAAAAAAAAAAAAACTTTGTTGAACATTTTGAACGTATTTTATTGCATGAATGGCAAGCATTATGGGACATAATGTTACTCATGAGATGTTTTGTGTTGTTTCTTAGGTAAGTATCATGTCATCTCCCTGGCTTCTTAGCAACTCCCGTAAAAGAACGGTGAGTGCACTGATTCCTTCCCATGATGCCTTGCTCTCGTGTCCGGGATGTGAAAAAGCATCCTTTCTTAATCCTGTTTCTATGTAGCTCCAGGATAGGACCCAGTTTAGTGACGAAGATCTGTACACACTAAAGAGGTACTGGGACAACGGCATGACCAGTCTGGGCTCTGTGTGCAGAGAGAAGATTGCGGCAGCTGCCACTGAGCTCAGCGTGGACAGTGAAATTATTAAGGTCTGTAGGTTACCTCACGTTAGTCATTTCTGGATGCTTAAGTGTTTTTTCTTTTGTTCCATTTACAAAGGTTTAAAGAAGGAAAGGCTTTTATGGATATACTGTTATTAAATTATGGCTATCACCATCAGTGAATCAGCATGAAGTCAGATTTAATACGTTTCCCAATATAATACACTGACTTTTTTTTTTTTTTTTTATATTAAGGGTTTTCAAATAATACAAACAATGACAATAAAAACAATCGGACAAACAAACAAACCCACAGCGCTGAAAATTAAATGAGTACATACAGCGTACCTGAAAACAGAAAAGGAAAAAAGCTCTATTAAAATAAATGTGCAGAGTTTTTGTAAAAAAGAATGGAGAGGTTCCCAGAGTCTCCAAAATGTATCCAACTTGTGATTGAGATCATAGGTTAATTTCTCCAGAGGAAGAAAGGATGACAGCTGGGATATCCACATAGTGACAGTCGGAACCTGGGGTGTAGACCACTTCAACAGAATAAATTTTTTTAGCCGAACGTGAAATGTTGTAAACAAAGGCTTAAGAGTCTGAGTCAAAAAGATCTTTTAGGAGTGTCATTCAACAAATACAGTGAAGGAGATGAAATAAAAATAAAAATACACCAATAGAGCATAAAACTCGGTGATAATCCCTTGAAGAGCTTTAGCTGAAATTATGGTTTCTTCCAGTTCTGATAAATTTTGACAAGCCCTTAGAACCCCATAGAACAGTCCAATACTCCTAATGTGAATTGGAAAATCAGGATTTAAAGCCAAGGGAGATCGAACAGAAATAATCTGAGGAATGCTCAAATGTTTTTTTTTTCCCCCATCTTTCCAAACCAGAAATGTGTTCTAAACAATTATATGATCAGTGAGGTAGTTTATCTGGTCAATGTTATTAATAAACCAAAGGGATTCTAATCTTCTAGGATAACAAAATAAGGATTCAAAGTCAATCCATAAAGCGTCCTGCCTGTTCATAACCCAGCTTGTTATAGTTTTGAGTTGGGCAGCCCAATAGTAAAACTGAAAATTGGGCAGCGAAAGACCCCCCACTGACATTTTTTTAACACATGCCAGAGATGTGTGATCTTACTGTGTGAGTTTCCTGACTTTGCTTGATATTGACAGGCGTTCTTGTGTCAACAAGGGAGGTGTTTAAGTTGAAATAGATTAGCCTATTGGTGTTCACTTGTAGATGACTAATCGAGTATTCTTAGAAACGCCTATTGGATTAAGGAAATATTACTCAAAGCTTGCATCTAGATTTGATCTAACGCAACATTTTTAAATGCCCATAGATTTTTATATACTTGCTTACCACACATGCTCAGTAGTTTGTAGAGTCGTGTTAAATGTTGCGAGCAGCCCAAACAAACAACAATGAGTGTGCCAATACCTTTCTGAAAAATCTCATTTTCATAGTATTTACATATACATTTAATTCATTCATTCATTCATTCATCTTCAGTAAGTTATTTATCCTGGTCAGGGTCGTGCTGGATCCGGAGCCTATCACTGTACCACTGGGCACAAGGTAGGAATGCACTTGGGATGAAACCTCAATCCATCACAGAGCACCGTGCACACACATTCACGCACTCTTTCACCCCTAGGGGTAATTTAGCATAGCCAATCCAGCTACTAGCATGTTTTTTGGGAGGTGGGAGGAAACCCACACAGAAACGGGGAGTACATGTGAAACGGACAGTAACCCAAGCTCAGGACCAGCATGAAAGTAAGATGTGTCAGGTTAAAGAACACGGCCATGTGGTGGAGCTCTGATTTAGGTATTGTATCGACAATAGAAAAAAGGGCATCAGCACAAAACAAATTGCTCCAATTGCTTAATTTTATACCATATATTAAAAAAGAGTAAACGCAACACACTTTATTTGTTATTGAACATTTCTTGTTCGACGTTTTATGTCAGACATGGATCGGTAATCGCAGGAGGAAGTATCGACTGATGGGCATTGATATTCCACCTCCCAAAGGTGGGCCAGCGACCTTTCCTAAAGTAGCCAGTGCAGAGCTCCCATCACCTTTGACCCCTGAGGGAGACAAGCCTAAGTTTATTGAGCCAGCACAGGACAGCGAGCAGAATGATGCCGTGTCGCTTTGTTTGTCTGAAGGTAGGAGAGATTTTCTATTTAAGTGTGTATTTAACTGTCAGTAATTATGTCTCTGTTGGTCAAGCCTTTTTCAGTCATTATGATTTTTGTTTTATGTTTGGTCTGGAATGTAGAATGAATGTTCAAATGTTCAAGTGATTGTCATTCCTTTAAAGATGGAGCGAGTGACTCTTATCTGAGGGAGAATGATGATGGGAATGACGGGCTGAATAGTTCTGCTCTTGCTGAAAATGTGGTAGGCTACAGTATATGTCACATATGTACATGCATAATGTTTAAAGCGTATGTGTGTTTGCATTCTTGCCAGTGCAGCGTTGCTTACACTCAGATTGTGCACATACAATACCAGTTAAATGTTAGAGCATTCCTGATTTAATGTATTTTTTTCCATTATATTAGACATCTGACGTAAAAGCTTCTGCTGAAATTAGTTTATAAGACAAATATCAACAGTGAATTTGATGCATGAAAAGAAAACCTGTATCTTTATATATCTATATACAGTTAGGT
>CM040981.1:9947163-9970692 GCA_022985145.1 Pangasius djambal | reverse complement strand
TATATATATATATATATATATATATATATATATATATATATATATATATATATATATATATATAAATAAATATAAAATGTCTATATATAATGTATATGAGCAAGGCTTCTGAGAACTGAAACGATGCTGTAAGACTGTAAGTTATCTTCGCTGCTGATGCTGCAGGATTCTCAGCTTGTTCCGGTCACACTGGAGACACTGAAAGCCAGTCTGCGTACTTGTCTATCTGAGAAAAGTGTGTCTCATTGGATAACTAAATAAACTTATCTGAAGAATTTGTATAGATCTATGGAGAGCTACCAGCTGCTCAGACTTATGATGATGTCAGAAATGTGATGTGGGTGATATAGCAGAAAGATTACGTCACATCACAGCACTTTGCAGGAGAAGCGATATGCATCACAGCGTTTATTGTAAAGACACCTACATCTGATGTCTTTCGAGTTGCACTCCCAACCCTCAGTGTGTCTCTTGATACTGTCCCGGTTCACACTGTATGATTTTAGGCCCAGTATTGATGTCAAAGACAAATATCACACATTTTAAAAAAAAAAAAAAAAAAAAAACTCTGGGATGGCATCCTGGCAGGATGTAATATTTTTCTTTAATCAGAGTCTGTTGTTAGAGGATAGAAGGATAGTCCGTCACGGAGAACGTGTTATCGTACAGTCTGTTATAGAGTTCACCCAAGATCTTCTTTGGATCATCTTGTACAGTGTGACAAATTGTAATCTTAAAAGTCCGCTGAAATTGCACAGTCTAAAGCCGGCTTCCCAAACTTAATGTGTCAGGTTTCAGCTAGCGCATTCGATATTAACAATCGAACCATTACACAAAATGGGTGCTCTTAACATAGCTAGAAAGAGTGAAGTCAAGTCAGCGTTATTGTCATGTTTTCAGAATAGAGAGTATGCACAGCCAATGAAGCTCTTATTCTACAGTAGCGTAAAGTGAGTGTGACATAACAGTGTACAGAGACAACATACACAACAACATAAGCATAACATATGTGCCCAAAAAGGTAATGCGTGTAGTACAAACAGTGCAAATTATGTAGTGTGATTATAGAACATACAATGTAGTGCAAATGGCTGTATGAAGATTATTTTCTACATCACCGATCAGTGCAAAAAGATGCATTAAGTATTGTGTAAGCAGTGTTTTTGCAGTTACATTGAGGGACTCAGATCCAACGTCAGTTAACACGTGCTGTTTATGATACTTTTGGACAAAACAAATCGAACACAAACAAACAGCGCCAGTTTGGAGTGATTTGGACAACATGGGGTAGAGAATGACGTACCAGCACCTGAAGGAAGGTTAGTTGTTTGTTATATTTAAGAAAAAATCCTTGTAACCGCGTTTCTTTTAACAGCACACACCGGCACAATTCAAGCACAAACGAATGCCACCTGTTTGGGGTGATTTAAACAACATGGGGTGGAGAGTGACGTCACTGCTCCCAAACTACTACTTGTTATATCTCGGGAAGGAAAGTAATTACAGGGTTTGTTTTAATGGCACAAATCGCGCACAAACGAACGGCACCAATTTAATACGATTTGGACGACATGGGGTAGAGAGTGACATCACACAGCCAAACAAAAGAATATGTTTAATATCTTGAGAATGTTTAATATCTTGAACGCCAAACCTGCACAGACGTTCATTTTTGCGGCACAAATCAGCACAAACGAATGGTATAGTTTTGGTGACAATTTATTTCTATGGGGTGCCAACTTCACACAGGTTACTTTTGGCCTAAGGGAAGAAGCTGTTCTTGAGCCGGGATGTGAGCCCTGTGCTTTCTGAACATCCCATTCCAGATTTCTGAGCACCCCACCTTTGCCGTTATAATAACCTCCACTCTTATGGAAAGGCTTTCCAGTAGATTGTGGAACGTGGCTGTGGAGATTTATGCTCATTCATGAGCATTAGTGAGGTCAGGCTCTGATGAAGGGTGAGGAGGCCTGGGGCGCAGTCAGCGCTCCAGTTCATCCAAAAGGTGCTCAGTGGGGTTGAGGTCAAGGCTCTGTGCAGACCGCTCGAGCTCTGCTACTCCAATCTTGGCAAACCATGTTTTCCTGGAGCTCACTTTGTGCACAGGGGCATTGGAACAGGTTTGAGCCTTTTAGGTCCAGTGAAGGGAAATCTTAATGTGACAGCATACAAAGACATTCTGTATACAATTGTGTGCTTCCAACTTCATGGCATCAGTTTGGGGAAGACCCACATACAGGTGTGATGGTTAGGTGTCCACATACTTTTGGCTAAATAGTGTAAATGTCCTATTATTTGAAGAAATAATTGTCTCTTTCAGTCCTATCATGGCCTCAGTTCAGTTAAAGTAAAGCCATGATCACAGCAGATGAAACCAGGTGTGTCAGCTCACCACCACCATTTAAGGGCCTGATTATAATGTGTAAGATTTTTAACAACCGCAAATCCATCCATCCATCTATTTATTTATTTGCAGTTATCAATAAATTCTATCAGCAGATGGATAAATAGGCAGAGTAAACTCAGAGTAACGAGAAACCTGATGCATGCCAGAGTACTGTGAATAAAATCGCTGTAAAACAAAGCAAAACAGCAAATTTGCTTTCAGACTCTTCATGAATACAAGCCTCTATGACATTAGATGAGCCACTAATTGGCCAAAATGCCTGCGGAGGAGAGATGCCTGTAAGAAGAAATTAGACATTTTTTTTTTCTGCGTTTCAAGCATGCAGTGTTTCCATTCAGTGGTCGTGATAAATGGAATGAGTCATCCTCTTTAGGGATCAGGCCAAACACATTAGGCAGACTTGCAGTGCTGGAACGGTAATAGCTTGACACAGGGATATAGGAAAATGTGTGTTCTATTCTCCTTCCAAATGGTGCTCTATAACATTAACTCTAACCCATTGTTTGTGATTACAGTTTAAATTCTGTGCGCTCCAGCGCGGTGATACTGAAGGAAAGGGCTTGAGATAAATGAATGTCTGAAAGGTTAGAGGATGGCTTGGGTCAGCTCACGTCTCATTGTTCTTCAAAAGTAGCCGAGTTCAGTAATCACTGATTTGTGTCTAGTAAACGGCGACAGACATGATGAGAAGAAACAGAGGTAGGCAGAATTCAGACTCCGGCTACAAAAGTGCACTTTATTTCAATCAAGAAAACTAACAGCCAGTTTTATAACCATGTCAAACATGAAACATGGTGGATGGGGAGCGCTGAAGTTGGACCAGCTGTAAGTACAACACAGCTGAGTCAAAATGTGACATGAGACAGTGAATAAACAGCCACGGTGTCTCTTTTTTTTTTTTTTCAGATTATTGTGAGCATCACCGTTGTACAAAAACTTGGCTTTGCAAGTGCAGTTACACAATCTCTTTGGAGATTATGATTTTTAATCTTTCACAGAGTGTAAAGATTTCTACGGAGTTTACACCGATGGAAAGAAACAAGTGTGTATAACAAGCACAGCTGGTGCAGAATGAAACGCTTGTTGAAATGGAATCATAATTGCCGCGTGTGACACATCTCACACGAGAAAAAAAATGCTTGAGGATGTGTGTGATTTTAAATAGGCCTTTAGTTTATGTGGGTTTGTGCATGCACAAGCACGGAGAGTGATGCATGTCAAGCATGCTTGTTGTCTCTTTATATATTTAGTAATTGGGGCAAAACGATATTTTACTCGATTGGCACCCTTCATAAAAATGAGCAAAAATGACTGTATAAAACAAAAAGCACACGATAATCAAATTTTACACTCGAACAATAGGAGAAACTGTTCATCTTTGGATAATGGTATATTCTGTCGAGAGTATAACTGTCAAAATTATTGACATCGCAAGAGAATATTTTAAAGAAATGCAAGCAAGTGGTCATTCTTATAAATTCTATAGTATTTTCTATTTTCTCTTACTTCCTCTTCCCCTGAGTCAGATGGCTGTTGCACTAATCATGGAGTCACGGAAAAGAATACAATTAAGCACGATTAAGTGCCAAAACACAGTCCCACTGCACGGCGAGGAGGATGGTGAAAGACCCAAACAGTTTTAGAAGTAAAGTCTCAAACTCAACTTTTAAGTGCCACTTTTATAACACGTGTTTTGGAAGTGTTGTGAGAGTGAAGCCCTTCCTCAATGTATCTAAAAAAAAAAAAAAAAAGCAACGTCTGAACATCACAAAGTGTCATTAGAGCTACGTTTGGTATCATGTGTTGTGATCAGATGAGACCAAGTGAAATGTTTTGGTCAGGCATACCATCAGCATATTTGGCAACAAAAGGGGACTGCACACAAGGAAAAGTAGCTGATACCCGCGTAAAATCAGGTGCTGGATCAGTGAGGATTTGGGGCTGTTTTGAGGCTGGTGGTTCAGGAGCTCTAGTGAAGGTTGCTAGCATCAGGAATTCTACTGAGTACCAGCATATTTTAGCCAAAAACTGTTTGCCTCTTCCTGGAGGTTCAGACCTTTCCAGAGCTTTCAAAAGATAATGCGCCAAACATACAAATCAACACAGAAACGATTCAACACAAAAACGCGCACAAAAAAAGTTTGATGCAAAGTGCAATGACCATCTCAGTCTCCCGTGGTCTGAACTGAAGAGGGACATCCACATGCACAAACCTAAGAGCTTAAAATGGAGAGAACCGTAGACTAGTGAGATCACGTGCAGCATGCCATCGTGACCCCTAACTATCCCCTGTGCCTCTAAGGGGGAAAAGAAGGGTACGTGGCCAGACATACGAAATGCGTGTTGTGTATAAGTATAAAAAAATATACTGGAAGCTGGTTACTTGTCGGCCAAGGTCAGGAATGCTGCAAAACTGAAATTGTAATCGTAGCCAGTATTATGTAGCCCCAGAATTTCTAGCCATTAAACAGCGCGTGCGTGTGGGGTGCCGAGTGGTTTCTGATGGAGGCTCGTTACACTGCACGTATTCGTAAGCCCCTCCCTGATTCATGCCCACACCCCCCACTAGCCTCACCGCACACTGACATCAGTACCAAATGTGTGTCATCATGAGTAGTTGGAGAGTCCACCTCTTCACATTCTCCCACACGGAAGATAGCTGGCAAGTTCACGCCTCCACGGTGCTTCACCATGACACCATGCGTAAAAGCTGAAGAGGTGGCGCAACACTGTCTGCTTTTTCTTTTGCTTGCTTCATAAGAGCCAGAGCATTCATCTTTCTGTTTAGCGGACAGTACAGCAAGCACGCAGTAAGCATCGAGTGCTTATTCTTTCACGCATTTATAAAATAAGTCACTTGAAGCTCGTGGAATTAAACAAAGCCATGGGGGCAGGACAAAAAAATAATAATTTGCTGGTGAGTCGTGCAAATATAAAAATCTAAGGACCACACAGACACTGGAAGGAGGCACAAATTAACTCCTGGGGATGAACGAATTTTGGTTCTGAAAGGTTCAGCTGAACCACAACACCAACGCAACTGGTGAAGAAGTTGCAGGCACCGGTTATCAAAAATATTTGCTCTTTTGGAGGAGTCGCCTTTTGGAACAGCATCATGCTGTAGGGATGTTTTGCTGGAAACATTACTAAGTATTACTAAATATTACTAAGAAAATAGATGGCACCATGAGGAAGCAGGAGCGTCTAGGAATACTGAAGCAACACCTCAAGACATCAGCCAGAAAGTTAGAAGTTGGTCACAGCTGGAACTTCCAGCAGCACAGTGGTCTTGAGCATACCTCCAAATTTGTAGCAAAATAGCTTAAAGACAACAAAGTGAAAGTCCTGACCTGAATCCCATATATAAAATGTGTGAAACGTGAACTGATGAGGTGCGTCCGAGCAATCCTGCCCGAGTTACACCAGTCCTACCAGGAGGATTGGGCAGAAATTCTGGCAAAGTATTGTGAGAAGTTTGTGTAAGGCTACCTCTAAAAGGCAATGCTACCAAATACTAACAAAGCATATGTAAATGTTTGACCCACTGAAAATCTAAATAAAAGCTGAAATAAATCGCTCTGATTAGTCTGAATGTCTTTAGCCTAAGTGCATGCAAACTTTTGGCCTCAACTTTAGGGATGTGCATTTTGGTCATTTTGGGGGGGAAAAAAAAACCCACACGTGCTCAGAGCATTTAGCTAATTTCTGTAGAGTGTTCACTGTGGGAAAGATCGTGTATTAATGCTTGGTGTGAAGGCACCGTTTACTCAAATAGTGCGCGAGAGATTTGTGCTAGCTGAAGTTGTGCTTTTGCTTTTACTAGATCAACGGGCATCAGGTCGCAGATGAGCCGATGGAAGAGGGAGAATCCTGCACGCACTGTGTGAGTACTGCGCTCTCTCTCTCTCTCTCTCTCTCTCTCTCTCTCTCTCTCTCTCTCTGTGTGTGTGTGGTTGGGGGAAGTGGGGTGTGGGCAAATGTTTTTGTCTTATTGGAAAACTGCTTTAGTTTTTACTAAAACTGCAGCTTTATAAAATTGAAAAGTGAAAGAGTCTGGTTTCTTTTGATGACTGAGGTTAAGGTTAGGGCTTGATTTGGGTTAGGGCTAGATTCACTTTATGTTGCTAAGTTTTGTCAGCATTTCCACATTCCTGCTAGTTCCCGATTCAGAAAACATAGTCTGTAATCCATGCACAATTATAAACCCAGCTGCTAGTAAAAACTTTTCTGCCGTCAGCCAGATCGCACCCCGGACAAAGCGTGTAGTGCAGCAGGCTTCAGGCTTCATAAGGAGTAGCACATGATATAGTTACAGCATTGCGGTGCGTACAGTGTGAAGTTTAACTTTAAACATGCATACCGAATGCAAATACTTTTTGTTTTACAAAAGTAAATAGGAAGTGTAGGGGTTCTTTACTGGTTGATAAACCGCCTTTTCTGGCAGGGAAGTATGAATAGCGAACTACTAGCCGAACACAAACTCTGCTTGTCGTGCATGCCCAGGCCACTGAGTCGTCCAGGCTACTGAGTCGCCCACCCCTGCTGGATGTCAGTGTAAAGATCTGAATCATTACAGTTTCCTATTAAAATGGTCATATCGCCTCCTGCTAGATGATCATGCTCTTTCATATATGTCTGTGTCAGTATGACATTATTGATCTTTTATTGATCTCTTTGTAAGTAATTAAAATTCCAGTGTAATTTTTTTAAAGGAAACTGACAGACCTGGTTGTTTGTATTTTAGCAGAACAGAAATTCAGACGTCTCTAAGAACAGAATATTTTTCCATCATGTGCAGGAGTGCCTTTTTGTTATCATGACAGTATTGTGATGCAGTGTGCGCAGCCTTTCCCCATCCTCATTAGGAGGAGCACAAATGAAGCAGTATATATGCAAAGATTTTTTTTTTCTTAAACATTTCAGCTTTGTAAGCTATCTCATGATATCTCACTGTAAGAATTCCAATGCAGCTATATCCATATCTCATCCTAATGAAGATTTATGTCCCTAACTCACTGCAGAGAGCGAGAGAGAGAGTGCGTGCGTGCGTGCGTGCGTGCGTGCGTGCGTGCGCGCGTGTGTGCATGTGCGTGTGTGTCATAAGCCCACTGTGTAGAACAGAAGCAGGTGAGATCTCCATCCAGTTAAGCTGACTAAGCTGAGTCTCTCCTGAGTGCTGATCTGATTTAACCCTGTTCTCAGCCTCAGTAGTAGAGTCTCTCTCAGAGCAATAATGCAATCGAGATTTTTATTTTCTCCCTGTGCAGCTATATTTTGAAAGCAGCTTTTGTCTGCAGTTAACACCCTGGCAGCCTGGCCTTATCGCTGTGTCTGTGTTGTGTTGGCTTCACTAAGAAACCCCATCCTGCCTTGCTCAATTAATTACCGTGGCACATGTTTATCCACACCAGTAAGTGGGCTACTATTACAGATTAGTTGGCAGAGAATACACTTTACTCCAAGGGGTTCAGTTCACGGTGTGAGGAGAGAAAGTCATTTTGAGAGGTCAGGAAGTGACTGTGTGATTTCGTAATTAATATAAATAAACAGTCATACAACCATCATTCCACTTTCTTCTTCTTCTTCTTCTTGCCTTCTCCACATGTGGAACCTCACAGCTTAATGCTAAATGCATTTTATACTTTTTCGGAGCCATTCGGAGCTATGGGCTACGAGCTGTATGAGGTTCCTTCGTTTGCTTGCTTGCCTGCTTGCCTTGTTATCACTCCCATGCTGTCCACAAGTTAGCTACGAACTGTTCTGTTTCTCAGTACAGCACGTACCTCTCCCTTGCCATGTGCATCTTCCCTTGATGCTCTGACTGAATATGTGCCACCAGTGTAGTTGAGTGGTTCTCCCACGCCATATGGCATTCTCCACCACTGAACTTGCCAAATGAGTTGTGCTTTGCTTACATGCATACAGGGGACAGAGTTGGGCTTCCTTCCATTTTACCATATCTCCCCTAAGTGGGAACTGCCTCAATAGGGCCTTTCGCACCGCGGGAACCTTTTCATAGTACCTCAACTAAATGTGGAACTACACACTTTTTGGCGATTTTAGTAGCGGACTGCCTTTTTCGAGAACCAAATGAGCTCCTACTCCGGTGCAGGGTCTAACCAGCACAACTGGTACTATCCGTGACGTAAGTAGACGCTGATTGGCCAAACACGTACGAAAACGCCCTCACCCGCTATGATTTAAAATGCTGTGTAAACATACTGTAGTGTCAACTTATTTCACAAGTATGGAGAACAGTGATAGATGGACGGACGCAAAATCACCCAGTACTTTAGTACTGTACATTTAGTTCTGGAACTAAACCGGTGCAAAAGGCCCTATTGTTTAGGCTCAGTCCCAAAGCTCCTGCAGTTCCACTTCTCACCGTGTAGCCAACCAGTGAGCATGTGGTGTAGCCTGCTTTTATGTTGAGATGCTGCTACTAACTAGGCTACTGTGTTCATAGCTGTGTGCTCATAGACACTGCTTATAGCTAGCCTACTAACAGCACAATGGAGCTGGACAATGGAGTTTTCTGTGCTAACCCCTCTTTTTCTCCGCTAGGCCATTTTTATTTTCCTGCCCTGATGATTCATTTCCTACAAAGACTAGCAGGCCTGTGACATTAATCTGCTACCATATTTGAATGTGTTTTTCCCCACCATAAAGTGAATTCCTTGTGGCTAGCCACAAAGTTAGCTGATTTCCACAAAACACAGCTTCAGTTGAGAGTGACTCACAAACCATGCTGCAGTATTTGCTCTTGTGCTCTCTGAAAAGAGGAGGAACACAAATCTGTGCGTCCACTACCTGGATTCCGTGGTTCAGATGTCCCTGGTTCTGACCGTGCAGCAGTCCCAGTGTCAGTACACCTGGCACACCTGGCTGGCTCCCTGATTTGGAATTGAAACAGACCCGAGTGCCATAACCTATACAACTTGCTAATCGTAAACATCCATTCACAGCAATGATGGATAGGTAGACATTGACAGAGTTATAGTTATTTTAGCTGTCTACCACACGGTATTGGAGTTGAAATTACATAATGAGTATGAGCTCATAGTACAGACTTGGGCTTTAATTTAAGGCCATTCAGTTCCAGCGTAGGAATTACAGTACTTTTTGTATGTGGTTTTGCCTTCAGCAAGTGAAATGAATGCTCAGTTGGATTCAGGTCAGGTGATTGACTTGGCCATTGCAGAACATTCCTCTTCTCCAGTGGGATTTTAAGGCATGTAGCTGAATCTGAGCAGATAATACAGCCCTATACATTTCAGAATTCAACTGCTGTCCTTCTTTTTTACAGCAGTTGCATCAGTTAAAAAAAAGGGAACCAGTTCCATTGGAAGCCATACATGCCCACTCCATAAGATGAGGTGGTATGCTTTGGATCATTATCAGTTCCTTCCCTTCTTCATACTCTTCCCATCATTCTCCCATCAAGTTGATTTTTTTGTCTCATGTGACCATAGAATGTTGTTCCAGAACTGTACAGGCTTTTTCAGATGTTTTTTTTTTGGCAAATTCTAATCTGGTCTTCCTGTTTTTGCAGCTTACCAATGGTTTACATCGTTCAGTAAATCTTCTGTATTTCCTCTATTGAAGTCTTGCTGGAGGGTGTTCTTGAACTGGCCAACTGTTGTGAAGGGACTTTTTCTTCCCCAAGGGAAAGAGTTCTTCTGTCATCCACCATAGTTGTTTTGCATGGTTTTCAGGGCCTTTTGGACAGACAGAAAACAGCACTGTAGCAACTAGCTCCCACCATTACAGCAGTACGAAGTACCCCAAAGTAAATGCGGAATCACGTGGAGTTCAAGAAACACAAAGAGGTCCAGAAGATTCTGTATAGGCGTAGATCTGACCTATAAATTTATGTGCACTTCACTCTGGAGAGCCAAGCTTTCTTGGTGAAGGATTCAGTTCGCTTTGCTGCTGTGTGAAGGTATCATAAACACAAGGCTGAATCTTAAAATACCCTCAACTTAGACATGCCATTTTTGAATGGGTAACTTCTCTTGAGTGGCAAATTGCATATAGATTTTTGATTGAGTCGAATATAACCCAGCACCAAGGGGCTTCCACCCCCCCACCTCCTCCCCATTTAAAGCAGACCTTTTCAAATTTGTATAAAATGACAATTTATTATATATTTATTTATTGTGTAATTATTTAAAACTAATTATCTTTTCAAAAATACTCCAACTAAAATACCAAACACGCAAGATATTTTTCATTCTTTTGCTCATCAGCTGGATAGAATAACAAGGAGTAGGAATGGCTTCAGGGGTGAGTTATGTGCTGACGTACTATAAAATCAAATCTAAGCTCTAACAAACCAGGGGTTATAACAGCAGTGTTGGTGGGTGAGGTAACGGTTTAACAAAGATTTTTCCCTACAGGATGACGGGTCCTATAAGGAGATCCCCATCACTCATCACGTAAGGGAGGGCTGTGAAAAGGCTGACCCTTCCCAGTTTGAGCTGCTTAAAGTACTGGGCCAGGGATCGTTCGGAAAGGTGAATACCCTTTTACATATTGTGCATTTGCAACGTTTTCATGATTTGTAGACTATTTTTGTATGAGTATTACACCAGTTGAAAAGTTGGAGTGTGACCTTTTGAACTCATATTGACTTGCAAATTCTCATCGCTAGCACAATCTTAATATCATGGTTTACATATCTTCAGGGAGGATGCTGACATCTTCACAGTTTTACACACACACACACAAATGCAAATTGTCAAGTGAGCTGTCTGACTGAACAAAGCATTACTTCAGATTCTTCATGCTGAACTGATGAGTTGAAATGAATGCTGGAGTCAGACCTCTGAAATGTGACATCACAGACTTTATTATTGAAGCAACAAATAGTGTGTCCATTTTTCATGCTGCATGGTTGTTGCTGTCGCTGCCAACTGAATCAATCAGCCCACTTTTTCTTGATCTCAGGTGTTCTTGGTGAGGAAGATAATGGGCCCAGATGCTGGTCAGCTGTATGCAATGAAAGTCCTCAAAAAGGCATCATTAAAAGGTGAGCTGGCTTCTGTGATGAGGCTGTTTATGATGGATGTTGGCCAAATGCCTTTTAGAACAAATCCAGTGGCAATAATTCTTGATCTCATTGGCAGTGAGGGACAGGGTTCGCACAAAGATGGAACGAGATATTCTGGTGGAAGTGAATCATCCCTTCATTGTGAAGTTGCACTATGGTAAGATTGGCATGCTTTTTGTCTCCGATTCTCTTCCTGCATTGAATTCGCTCTCGCTGTCTTGGCATCAACAGCAGCTCTGAGTGCATTCTCATACTGATCGGGGATCGCTTTGTATTCCGTTCTACTCCATTCATTCCATTCACTCTGGTCCTGTCATTTAGTTAAGCTGGGCATTTTGTTTGCTAAAAGTCATTCTGCACCTGGCTTCACTTGTTTAGCTTGGTGCCCTGGTTGGGTTCACCATATGGAAGAAGTGATTAGTAGAATATGAGCGGCTTTGTGTAAGTCTGATATGTTGCTTTTTTTTTTCCCTTTTGCTTTCAGCCTTTCAGACAGAAGGGAAGCTCTATTTAATTTTGGATTTTCTCAGGGGTGGAGATGTATTTACTCGCTTATCCAAAGAGGTAAGTGTCCTGTTTTCCTCTGCATTAACCTTTTAATGCCTTTATTTCCTCAGTTGTCCTTACTGGAAAATGGCAGCTATTAGCTGCCTTAATTCGTATTTGCATCCTGTGGTGGTTTATGGGTAAGTGTGGCTCGCATACGGGCTCCGACGCTCTCACTTGCTTTCCTTCACTAAGGTAACCGCGGGTTGTCTGTATCTACGGTGCTGTGCGTCAACCAGCCTTCAGGCAAACGCTGATAGGCTGGCGGGAGGTGTGTTCGAACACGTTGCGACGAGACTTTGACTTTTATGGGTTTTATTAAAGGTTTTTTGAGTAATATTATTCTAAGTACAGCTCAAACAATAAATTGTTAAACATGAAAATGTAAACAATATAGTGTTCTCTTACGTACCACATCCAGTACTTCAGTGTGGTACTGGAGACGTGTCCGTGCTCCCACACACAATAATAAACGCACATGATGAAAAATGCTTTTTAAAATGTCAGTTTAGACAGAGTAGCGCTGATAGATTCATAGGCTGGTGTCTTCAATGAAATGTCTCCTCTGTGAAAAACCTCACTTGAATGGCTATAAATCACACACAATTGACTTTTTTTTTTTTTTTTTTTCTCTATTAGATTAGATTCAACTTTACTGTCATTGTTCAGAGTACATGTACTAAGCCAATGAAATGCAGTTAGCATCTAACCAGAAGTGCACAAGTGGCATATTAACAATAAATTACAAATAAGGATATATATATCTATAGCTAGCTAATGGACTTCCAATAAAGACACAGTGTCAGTGATGTAAACCACAGCAACTCAGTTAAAAAATATAAAATATCAATTCCGTGACTGATAGAATTGTAGATTTAAACACTAGTTAAATTGAAGTGCTTCAGTACAAGAGTTTGGTACTGCTGAATACAGGCGAGTGAAAACGCTTCAGAAATGCTTTCAATGAGAATTGATGTGGTTTATAATTGATCACACAAATTGATTCATTTTTTTCAACCCAGCACTTTTCAAAACAAAGTTACGTGCATCTTGTCTATTGATTATTCCTACAGTGAAACACTGAAATCTCCTTTGTATTACTGTTTCTCGCTGTCCCGTTTTTTTTTTGTAAACCTTTGCCTGCCGTGACATGCTTGCAGATGCGCACTTGCAGACGTATAAATCAGCCCAAAGAGGGAAATTAAAATTATGTCCTCTTACACGAAGTCAAATCAAAACCACAGTCACGGGTTGGCGAAAATGACCTAATCAAAATGGATTTAAATTTCCGACTCTGAAAAGTAAAACTCTTGCTGGCAAATTTGCTACATGACTTGACAACCAAGTGGAGCTAACAAAAACGTCCTTAAGTAATAAAATGATTTGGAGGTAATGAAAACAGAAAAACCACAAAAAATGATAAAAGATTATTAAATCACAATTTTACATGAATTTAATGGTTTTTTTTTGTTAGTTTTCGTTGTGACTCAGACAGAACAAGTAAATAGTTTGTGGTTTATTAAAATATATATATTTGTGCTGTACTAAAATTAGATTAATCAACACAGTAGTTTATCGCTCCTTGTAATAAAATACATACTCATGGACCATGAAGACTGACCTGGGAGCAAATGAACGCAGCTATGTACCTGTTTACAGGTTTTATTTCCGTAGGCTTCTCTGACTAAGAGCACATTTCTTTGCGGGCTCAGATGTCCTGTCACTGTACAGAGCAGTGTTTCTACTCAGCACCATGGATAGCGACAGTAGCTAGAATCCTGTGGTGTTTAATAGTCATGCTTTTGCACTGAGGTTTAATTAGCTGAGAAGTCTAAAACTCTTCTCAATTAAAACGTAATAAGCCAGTAATCTACACACAGTAATAATGACAAAGTGAAAGCAAGTTTTTTATTTTTTTTTTTTAAGATATTTCTGAAAATTTATTAAAAATCAAAAATTAAAATCTCTCATTTAGATACATATTCAGCACTTTGTAGAAGCAGCAATAAAATGTTCATGTTTTCTGGGTAACAAGCTATGCACACCAGGATTTTGTCAGTTTCTCTCATTCTTCCTGGCAGAACCTCTCAAGCTCGAGTAGATTGGAGGGGGAGCATCTGTGAACTGACATTATCAGGTTTCTCCACAGATCATCTTTGGGGTTCAAGTCTGGGCTTTGGCTGGGCCTCTCAAGGACCCTCAGAGACTTCCAGAAGCCTCTCCAGTGTTGTCTTGGCTGTATGTTTGGGTCATTGTTGTGCTCACAGGTGAGCCAGTCTGATGTCGATTGCACTCTGGAGCAGGTTTTATACAAAAAAAATGCGTTCGTCAATCCCTCAATTCTGACCAGTCTCCCTGTCACTGAGAAGCATCCCTGTAGCATGATGCTACCATCACCATGCTTCACCAATTTTTATTTTTTATTTTTTTTAACGCAGTTTTGTCTCATCCGACCAGAGAATCATTTTTCCGTACGCTGTCAGAGTCCTCTAAGTGCCCGCCATTGCCATGCCTTTTACTCAGGAGTGGCTTCCATCTGGTCACCCTATCTTAAAGGCCTGACTGATGGAGTGTTTCTTAGATGGTTGTTCTTCCACCAGGTTCTCCAGCCTCTTCAGAAGAAGCTCTGTTAGAGTAGCCATTGGGTGCTTAGAGTAGCCATTGGGGGGGGGGTGTCTTGACATGCTCTGTGAATTGTGGGACTTTATACACACAGGCATGTGCCTTTCTAAATCCTGTCCAATCCTTTGAATTTTCCACAGAAAATCAAAGCAAACAGGATGTACTGAGCTCAGTGTGGAGTGCATTAGCCAAGGGTCTGAATCCTTATCTAAATGAGAGATTTCAGTTTTTGATTTTTAATAAATTTGCAACAAAAACATATTTTTAGAACTTTTTTTTTTTGGTCGATATGGATTATTTTGTAAAAATTAATGGTCTAATTTTTAAGTACATGTAATCCATTTTAATTAAATCTGTTATACCTCAAACTGTACAAAATGAGAAGGGGTCTGAGTAGTTTCTGAATCCACTGGATGCTTGCGTACGTGTTAGTCCGTTACAGAATGATCAGTAAAGATGTGTGAAAGGTTATAAAGGGTTTTTGTGGTTAATTAGATTAATGGCACACTGAAAGTGAGATCCAACTTAATTTCAACAATTTATTATGTAATTAAAGTATTTTTTTTAAGATAAAGAGATTAGATAATATCGAATTATTAAAGATAATAACAAAAATAACTAACATCTTTCGGGAAGATCCAACCAGGACCCAGTTGTAGCTTCTTGGCAGTAAGATTTTCATTTAAAGTCTCCTGGTACTTCATGGAGTCCATAATGCCATGCATCCTAACAAGTTTTCCCAAGAATGCCTTTGTAGCTCCACATCATCAAAGGTCCTCCTCCATATCTAACAGTGGCAGTTAGCTTTTTATCTGTATAACCATTGTTGCTTGATGTTTTGGGTCTCATCTGACCGTATAACCCAGTTCCAGTCAAAACTCCAGGGTGGTATAGCAAACTCCAGCTGCCTGTTCATGGTTACATGCAAGAAAAGCCGTTGTGCTGGTGCATCTAAATAGTTTGCATTGAGGTGATATCTAATTGTATATTTGGAGACTTTGTAACCCCCAAAATGCTGCCATTTTCTGCAAAATCTCCTCCCTGAGTCCTCTGCCAGGCAGGTTCATTACAGCTCCAGTTGTATTAAACTTCTGTATTATTGCCCTGACAGTCAGTGGACATTCTCAGACAATTTTTGTAGCTATCATTTGATGAATGATTAAAGGAATTTAGAAATATTAATACTGTGTTTGTTTTAAAAAAAAAAAAAAAAAAAAAAAAAAAAAAAAAAAAAGAAAAAGTAAGTGATGGATAACTGCTTATGAATTCCTAAACACTAAAATATAAATGGAAACATGGTACAGTTACAATTTATTCATGAACATTTCTAAGGGAAAAGATAACCGTGCTTTTTTTTTTTTTTTTTTTTTTTTTTTTTTTTTTTTTTTAAACTTCAATTTAAAGATTGGTTTCTCTCACTTTTAGTGTGAGATTAAGCTGTTTACCACAAAGACAGTGTTTTCATGATCTTTGTAACCTGCCAGTTAAACGTAGTTCCCGCTACGTGGTGAAGGCAGTCTGTTTTGGGTTATCCGTCCATCTATGCGTCTGTCCAAGATTCTCTTCAGCGCAGCAACACAAGAACAACTGGGTGAATGTTTTTGTAAGATTAGGATTACTGAATTATCATCGTAACCAGCAGATGAACTGATTTTGGAAATGATCCAACCAGGATCAAGGTCACAGCAAGGTCAAATGTCTGAAATAGTTCTTTTCAGTAGCGTCCTTCCCGTTTGTCATACAGAGGTGTTACATGTTCACGTTCAGGGCTCAAGGCCCATTTTCTGGCTCTCTAAGATCTTTACCATCCGTCTGTGATCTCAAGAACGAGTGGCTGAAAGAGTTCTAGTCATTTAACAATCAAATATATGACTATCAGAAATGAAGTGCAACATAATTTGTCATAATGTGTTCAGATGTTGCTGTTCTTTTTTTTTTTTTTTTATGTTTTGTTATTATTGTTATTATTATGTTGTCTATCTGCGTTCGTCCGAGATTCTCATTAGCATGATGCCTCAAGAACGAGTGGTTGAATGTTTGTATGATTTACATGGAATCTATATTTATATGGAAGGTATTACAAATTAGTAACGAGGAGGACTAGACTTGTTGGCAGCAAAGGCATCTCCGCCAACACCATTGGTGTCAAGTTCAGCTTGGTTTAAGTGTGTCAGAATAAACTAAAAATGATTAAACTACAGTTAAATCAGTGGTATTCTTAGCTAACTTTAACGTAGAACTTTGTTGCATGTAAAGGCAGTTTTTCATATTTGCAGCTAAAATAAATAACCACAATTTACTCACTGTTATTTTTCCCTTAACATTTCAATGCTCTTGTCTGTCTTTATTAATATCTCTGTGTGAAGCCTGGTTGTTGTGTCTACTGTGTATTCTGTAACAGTAACTTTTTGTTTGTGTGTTTGTTTTTGTGTGACTGTAAATGCTATTGTTGACTTATTTTATTTGTGTTTCATTATGTTTTGTGCAAAGATCAGAGAGTAAATCTGTCCAGTTCTTATTAGGTTATGTTTACAGAGGAGGATGTGAAATTCTACCTTGCAGAGCTGGCCCTTGCATTGGATCACCTTCACAACCTAGGCATTGTTTACAGAGACCTGAAGCCTGAAAAGTAAAGTATTTCCTTCTTTTCTGTACTTCACTTTTGTATCTGTGTCTTAAGGCCTCAGCATAGTTCATGTGTTCGGGTGACTACGTTTACGTTTATGGCATCTGGCAGACGCCCTTATCCGGAGCGACGTACAGAAGCGCATTGAGGTCTCGCTCAATAAATACATTCCGTACATTTACAAACTTCCACGAACAGCATGCAGTAATTTCAGATTGAACAGATGTTGCGTGGAGACTTCGCTCGCCATGTCGTGCGCTTGGCAGCTGGCTTGAATTGTGTAGCGAAACGTGCTACGCTACCAAGCCTATGATCGGTCATTACAATCAAGGTGTGCCCAAGCCGATTCTTTTCCAAATATCACAAAGCTTTCACTAGCATTCTGAGGTTGCTATCTCAAACCGTCTGTTTATGTCATGGTCTCACGTACACCACTTGCATCGTATTTCTCGTTTCCTTTTACTGTTTAAAAATATGGACCAAAATAAGCAGTTATTTCTCCTCCTCGTGTTCTGTCATGTGTTTATATACATCCAACAGCTCCTGTTTTGCTGTAGTTTATTCTCCGGGCACTTTGTAGCAAGCAGTCTTCATGTAGTCATGGAAATTATCATTAAATATGATATCGTTTTAATAGCACCACCTGCAGTCCTGGAGCACTTGTACATGGCAGCCAATACAAAAGTGCAGCTTATGCAAGCTTGTAAGCTCCCGAAGGTGATTTCTGTCTTTGTGCAACCCTCAATGATGTCATCTCCACATTAAGTATGTTGAGGCATTTCTCTCTCTCTCTCTCTCTCTCTCTCTCTCTGTCACTTCTTCTATATGTGAGACACTCAGATTTCCAGCACAAATCAGTGGCTAACAGCAGCACCAGTGGTCTAGGTCTAGCGTGTCATTGTAACTCTTTGGATGAAACTTTTTTAGGTGCTAGGTTTCTCCCGAGTCAAATTAAATTTTTGCCCTGAGCCTTAGATTGCAGTTGTCAGCAACTGATTACAAAATGTTGAATGTATTTTCTTAGAATAAATTACTTGAATTAAAGGCTAGGAGTCTCTCATTTTCCCATTTTTAGTGTGTGGTTGAGTTTATTAACCACAAAGATATTTTGCATATTACTTCTCCACCAGTAATTCTGGAGTTAACTGTATACTTGAGCTATACATTTTTTTAAACAATTGATTATGACTTTGACTAAAAAGAATTGTCTAATTTTTTAAAAGGAGATTTTAAAACTCCAGCCCTGTCTGTGACCGGACACACTATTACAGAAATTGCATAAACATACTAAAATGTTCGTTTGCTCTCTACATAAAGGCCAGACAGGGTTCTTCCATGTAATACTTTTGACTTGTACATGTAGGAGTGTTTATGAATCTTACTCGCCAAGTTCTTCTCCTTCTCTCTCTCTCTCTCTCCATCTTGTATAATGGTCATAGACATGACAGATGGGTTACAGTCAGGCAGTTTGGTGTGACTAGGGTTGCCACCTTCAGTAGAAAAAGGATAGGTTGACCCTCATTTTTATTTATTTATTTATTTATTTTTTTAAATATTAAAAAAAAATGTTGAAAATGGATGATAATGTATAGGATAGACTTAGGGTTATTTATAGTTGCTAAGTTGTAAATTAACAGATTTATAGTATGTAAACATATCATATTTATGAATTATAAAATATATCTAATAATTAGGGGTATAACGATACACTCCGGTCACAAAATGTACATTTTTGTCTGCAAAAAACTAAATAAATCAAACATTGCTACAAGCAGATTTTAAGCAGGTTTAATATTGCGAACAAAATGTACTACAGGTTCACCGTATGTTCACCATATCAGAAGATTTTGATTGAATGAACAGAGTGTTTATTCTGCCGGACTTCACACGTGCAGATCTTGCAGGCGCTCCGTGAAAGACCGTGATCACATGACCAGCATGCGCTCTGTATTTTAACTCTGAGTTTATATATAAATATAATTAACAGAATGCCGATGTCCAGAGAGTGAATCACACCTCCATGATGAACATAGTCACATTTTTTCTGCATTGCGGTGCATTGTATGACAATATATCATTACACCCCTGCTAATCATAATAACTAGTATTAGTACTAATACTAATTTGGACTTCAGTCCAAAATCTCTGAGAAGGGATGGAATATTTTCAGCATGATTAGGCTAATTTGCACTAAATTGATCAGGCCTTTATTTATATATATATATATATATATATATATATATATATATATATATATATATATATATATTTGTTGTTAGCAACCTTGCCTTCTGATTACGCAATATAATATTTCTTGTTAGCCTAATGTTAGCTAGCTTGATATCCTCATAACATGAAAATGTAATCAACAACAGCAACATGCTATAGCCGCCTCAGGGGCAGTCTGAGGTAAAAAGAATCGAGTGATTCCACTCCGTCTTCCGCTGTATCAGATCAGGCAGTCACACATGGGTGACGGAAATGCTCCGCAGTAAACTCTACAGTTTGCTCGTACTCTTTGCTAGGGACATGACTTACACTGTATCCCATCTCACATTCACACTTGTACCTCGAAAGTTGAAAGACTTTTTTTTTTAATTTTTTTTTAAAAGAACTGTGTGACTTTGTTTCCGTAACTAGGACGACAGTGACCTAGCCGTGCAATCTCACACACCGTGTACCTGCCTGTTATTCTCGCCACTGTGAAGGCTTAGTGTGTATATGTGAAACAATGTGTACGACAACACAGGATGAATCACGTCCCTTATTGACTCAATAAGGGATGCAGCATTCGTTTTTTCAGTGCAGGAAGTTCAGGGATGGGTGGCAACCCTAGGTGTGACTGTTTTGGATTCCAACTTATTTTTGCTTGTTTGTGTTTTTTTTGTTTTTTTGTTTGTTTGTTTGTTTTTTTTTTTGTTTTTTTTTTATTGTATCCATGTGTTTGTGTACCTGTATTGGAGAATCTGATTTTAATTTTCAGCATTTTGCTTGATGAAGCTGGACATATCAAGCTAACAGGTACATTCTGCTTTTATACTATTTCACTGTTAACATGGCCATTTGCATGCACGCATATCAATACATGGTTGGAGATGCACGCTGTGTTTGTATGACTCAGGCATTGTTGCTCCTGTTGCAGACTTCGGGCTCAGTAAAGAATCAGTAGACCAGGATAGGAAAGCGTACTCTTTTTGTGGCACTGTGGAATATATGGCCCCTGAGGTGGTCAACAGGAGAGGACACACACAGAGTGCTGACTGGTGGTCTCTTGGTGTTCTAATGGTACGAATAACAGACATGCCATTTGTCCATTAACCCTAAATGCCGGAAACATACAGTTCCTAATTCCTAATTTGTTGCATTTGAGCATGTGGAATTATTGTCGTACTGAATTACACCCACAAGTGGATTTGTGAATAGATTAGCTGTAGCGCTCCAGTTGATCAGAGCAATTCATATTACTGATTACATGTCTTTTTTTTTTTAAAGTTAGATCATTTCAGACAAACTTTTTCAGTGTTAACTTTACTTCATTTACTTACACACTTTAAAAAAAACAAAAAAAAAAAAAAAACCCAGTCCCTGGAGCTTACTGTCATACCTCACTGAAAGGTACTAACTTTTACTTCAGCAGTTTTCTCTATTTGGATCAGCTCAGTGTTTTATACACTTTATGTACTGGTGTGTATTGTGTATATGTTTTTAACCAAACCTGTCACAGTTTTGAAACTTTTTTTATTTATTTTTTTCCCTTATTGCTAGTTTGAAATGCTGACAGGGACATTACCATTTCAAGGGAAAGACCGGAACGAGACAATGAACATGATTCTTAAGTGAGTGGGACAACATCTTACTCTGAAACATACATAATGCTCATCAGATTCCTGATGCTTTAAAATGCAAGATTGTGATATTTGGATGGCAGATGGCAACGGTCATTGAAAAGCAAGTAGTTGTTTGCCGTAAACTGAAGATAAAACAAAAGAATTTAATGTATTTTATCATTTCCATTTCTAACATCGACTGCCCAATCGAACATGACTAACGTGGTCTTTTTATTGTTCCGTTTCATTTGTCTCAGAGCTAAATTGGGAATGCCGCAGTTTTTAAGTTTGGAAGCACAGAGTCTTTTAAGAATGCTCTTTAAAAGAAACCCAGCAAATCGTTTAGGTATGTGACATGTCTTCCTCTCAAGACCAAAGCCAGTAGTATACAGAGTGAGGATAAATTAGATTGCTTACTTTTTCTTTCCTTGGTTTTGCTATCTTCTGTAGGAGCCGGTCCAGATGGCGTAGAGGAGATCAAACGACACGCCTTTTTCTCCACCATAGACTGGAACGTGAGTGTCCTAAGCAAATTTTCATGCACCACACTTCTCTGGAACGGGACAATACTGAAGGTCCTTCAAGTCCAAGTGCATGATGTTCATAAAGGGGTTGTTGGTAATATTTTGTTAGTGGCAATGCAGATTCCTTATAGCCTGCTTCTCCGCCATGGGCTGGAATTGATTGCCACATTTTAGGAGAGGTCTGAGAGGCATAGGAACTGGCATCCTGTCAGGGGAAATAAAAAAAAAAAATTAAAAAAAAGAAGATAATTTGGGATTTGAAAACGGTCTTGTACAAACTTTTACCTTATAGTACTTATTTTGTTCTACCAGGGTTGTATGGCATGGTCCAATAACGAATGTGTGACCCCACATTTTATATTTATTTCCATTTCCATGTGACCAATAGTGTACTTAATTTGAGTACTCTTCCTGCTAGAATACCAAGGGTGGTGTTGGACTTTGAGGGTAGAACTAGATAGGGAAAAGCACTGATTGATCAAAGTCAGCTATCACAGAATCATCCATAATGTCTGTGAACAGAATCCCTTTTCTACCGGACAGTATGGTGCAGGAATCCAGGCAACGTCAATAGTATTGTAGTGATTGTGTCCAGTTGTTTCTTTCACTTTTTCATTGTCCTGCCTTTCTCTTTAGTAGGCAGTATTACAATTTTACTATAAGATTCATTTTTTTATTTATTAGTAACGTCTTCTTTGTGCTGCTGCCCCCCCCCACACACACGCATATACATGCGCACACACTCAGTTAGGACCAGTGGTGGAAAGAGTACAAAACAAACAGACTTGATTAAAGTCCTGCTGCTGTAGTAATAATTCACCTGAGTAAAAGTAGTGATCAAGAAATTTACTGAAGTAAGAGTAAATACAATATATAGCCAAAATTTGTGGACGCCTGACCATCACACCTATACGTGGGTCTTCCCCAATCTGTCGCCGCAAAGTACACATTCTTGCCCCAGCCACATTCCAAAATCTAGTGGAAAGCCTTCCCAGAAGAGTGGAGGTTATAATAAAAAGGGACAATATCTGGAACGGGATATTCACAAAAAAAAAAAAAAAAAAAAAAAAGACAGGTGTCCACAAACTTTTGGCCATATATTGTCATTTGTGATAAGTCATTTGATGATAAACTACTTGACTACCTCACAAACTGCTCTTTTCTACAACTGACACAGCTATGCGGGAAATGTTTTATATCTGAGGACTACAACAGTTATGAGCTTGGCTGACATGAACACCACCTCGCTTATCAGCAGTGTATAATGAGATGTGATGTTAGCTGACTAGCTAACTTAGCCAAATGCTATTTAGCCAAATGCCATTGGGTTTTTTAGTAGTGCACTGAACTGAACATACCTGATAATCTGAGCCAGGGATGCACATCTGTCTCCTCTAGCATTTGGCTCCCTGAAGTGTAGACTTTTGTCAGGAAGCTGCTTTCATTTGACGGGGTCTTGAAATTGAATTATTTAAAATTTGAACCTACTGTCTTTTTTATTATCTTGCAGTCTTCAGGGGTTAAATGCATTACTTTTTTTTTTTACTCTGTAACAAAAATAAATGCAATGAAGTTATTTTATTTAAAACAAATCAAGTAAAAGTATTATGATTTAACTATACTCAAAAAAAAAAAAAAAAAAGTACCATTTGAGTGAACCATGTCCTCAAGTACTGTAACAAGTGTACATGTAGTTCATTACTTTCCACCCCTGGTTAGGACTAATCCCAAAAGGTATTCTATTCACATTTTGCTTATTACAGAGAATAACATAATACCATTGTGGAAGTCATGTAGCACGCTATCCGCCCGAAAAAATGCCACTGGAGATTAATCCGCAAAAAGAATGTGTTTATTTTAATGTCAACTGACAAGGTTTGCACTCGACATTCTCTATATTATCTCTTTTAGGGAAAAAAAAAAAA
>CM040981.1:9824636-9943155 GCA_022985145.1 Pangasius djambal | reverse complement strand
TCTTTTGAGATCTTTTTATATCCCTTACCAGACTCATAAGCATCAACAATCTTCTTTCTGAAGGCCTCAGAGAGCTCTTTGGATCTCACCATGGTGATACCTCTCACTTCAACAATTAAGAGCAAACCAGACTAAATGTCTGAGGTTTAAATAAGGCAAGCCTCCTTCAAAATGCTCTGTAACCATGTTCTAATAATTTACACCTGATGTGATACACCTGTAGGTAATTTTAGCCATTTTAAGTACAAATAAATGTGGGGGTGTCCTTACTTTTTCCTCAGAAGAAATTGGATTTTCTTAAAAACGACATTTTACAGCTCATTTTAAAAAGCCCTTCTTTGGTGTTATTTGTTTAGTTATGTTACTTGAATCTCCCAATATTGTTAAAATGAAGATCAAAAATGTGTGTGTATGTGTAAGAAAGCACATAGCATGTATAAGTTACAGAAAAAGTGTGCTCCATGAAAAGTGGCTCACATTATACATTTATTCTTTATGTTTTAATTTGAATGCTGATGTATTTTGGTTACTTTTATCTGCAGTATTACAGTCACTTCTGTTTTAGGAAAAGTCTCACAGCAGTTGATGTTAGTTGATGTGATCATGATTCACTGTGATGATGCAGCTTGTCCAGATGAGACTGATGAGGCCAGAATAAATTAAAAAGTTTATGAGTTAGATAAGTGAATGATAACAGCTCATTATGAATGGAGTTTATTCAAGGGCTTAAAAGTGAAAGAAATATTTGAAAGTTATTGAGCTTGAGCATCTGTAACTAATGCTACTATACATGTTAAATACTTTGGCACGCTGATATTGTTCATGCATTAAGAAGCAACAGCAACGGATTCAGTGTTACGTTTCAAATAATCTCTACTTTTTGTTAGTTTTCATACAAATAATGCACTGCCATACATCTGGCCAAAAAGGCTGCCTGACCCATAAAGTGGGCTTCCTCTTTCATTTGCCAGACTTTAATCTTGCATTTTATACTATAAAAAACAGTGATGCGAATCTATTATGCAAATGTACAGAGCTAAAACTAAATAAATAAATGAAGAAAAAAAATCATGGACCAGTTGTTTATGGGTTTTACAAGATATCCATAACAGCATTTACAGAAAGATTGGCCGAATAAGTAAAAACATTAGATCAGAATCTCATCTTATAATATTCATCTTAGTGCTCTGTCTTTCAAGGTC
The DNA here is from genome assembly GCA_022985145.1 of Pangasius djambal. NCBI lineage: Eukaryota > Metazoa > Chordata > Actinopteri > Siluriformes > Pangasiidae > Pangasius > Pangasius djambal. The sequence goes on along the minus strand of CM040981.1, from coordinate 9,941,953 downwards.
AGCCATTCAGTCAGGTTAATTGCTGTTTCCACCTGAGCCAGCAGGTCCTTGAACAGTTCTTGAGCAATTTGATATTTGAGACAGAGTGCAAACCTGAGTCTGGTTCTTCATCACCGCTAACAAGCAGTTCATCATGCCAGATCATTTATTCTGAATGTAATGAAGACTTTCCAGAACGATAGTAAATGAAAGAGGCTGATTATCTGCAAAAGAGCCTGCGACTGCAAATTAGTATGTCAAGCATTTGCACAGCATGGAAGTGTTGTAGAGTGCAAATGCACTTGTCGTGTAAACGCACTCACGGTGTGCTAGTTTCATCTTATTTTAAAGGGCGGTGATAGCGTACTGAATTGGCTCTCTGTGTTTGGGTTCAGATGCATAGCGGCACAGCACAGTTCTCGGACGTGTACGAGCTGAAAGAGGACATCGGCGTGGGCTCGTACTCCATATGCAAGCGCTGCATCCACAGAGTCACAGCTATGGAGTTCGCAGTGAAGGTTAGACACGCTGGACTACAGAACGGGACCTTGTAATAGGCTGAGGAGTCGTTTGTCATAACCAGCAGGGGGCAGTAAAATCCCAGCAAATGCTATGTGATCACTTTCAGAGACAGTATCATAAGCAGAGAGAGTTCACTGGCTGAAAATTTAATGCAATAAATCATAATTCTCTACTTAGCAGTTCTTTTACACCCTGTTGGTAGGGTGCTGCTGACATTTTACACCCTATGTAGTTCACTAAAGTTTTTTTTTTTTTTTTTTTTTTTTTTTTAAAAAAAAGACATTTTCCTTTAGTTTTCTCACCATAAACAAAACATTAGACCAAACCTAGCTGTTAACTTGTCAGCTCTATATTATGAAGATAGTACACAAGATGCATTTTATTGGAGATTAGCTATATGTAAGTATTAGTGAAAACAGAGCTACAAGGTCTGTACTATAAGAGTATAATTTGAGACTGTAAGCTGTACGTAAGCATACATGAGCATACTCCATATTTAATAACATTTTATTTAAAGGTCGCACACTTGCTAATATGTTAACTAATTCAGTGTTGGCTTAGAACCATACCTGGACAATTATTTGTGAGCTGTGATAGAAATGATCTATACAAACCAGAATTTCTAAACTTCAAGGCACCTAACTAGCAAACCTAGAAGCTGGCTGAACTGTAAATGGCTTCCTATTGGAATGTGTAGTGAACTACACAGGGTGTTAAAAAAAAAAAAAAAAAACACTGTTATATCACATACAAATGTAGAGAGTAGTATAGACTTTGCCTATCTTCTTTCTGACAATAACCATTTCAATAGAAACAGTCTAAAGTAGGTACCACAGTTTTTAAGGCATTTTGCTACGTTTGATCTTGATTATTAATTTGGGGTTTATGGGTAAGTTTCTGTTCAAACAGATAGGTGCATGAACTTGTATGACAGGAAATAACTGTGTGGGGACGTTGCCAAATTGGCCATGTGTACCCCTTTACTGCAGAACACAAAGTCCATGGGGTGGAGTCAGACCTGATCCCGCTCCCTCTTACCAGAATTGGATCAGAGCCGGCTCTACCCCCTGGACTTTTAGTTCTGCATCCTTCTGCAGCTGCATCTGTTAGACTAATGTTCAAAAGTTTGAGTACACACGTTGAAATAGTACTTTGTTTTATTCTTTTTATACCACTGGTTATCAAAGTGGGCTCTGGGGACTGCCAGGGGTCTGTGAGGCATTGCTGGGGGTCTTTTTTTTTTTTTTGTTACAGCAGTGGAAATCACAATTCCCGATCATCAAAGTTCCAATAGTTATTAGCCTGTTTGACTGGTCCCTGGAAAGGTCATTATCTGTTATGTTGTTCAAAATTTCAGGAATTAAAAGCCTGAGGGCACTAATAAATAGATTAAAAAAAATTATTGTACACATTTATATACTGTTCATGGAATAAGGATGTACTGAGGTGGTCTGTGGAATTTATTTTACAGTTAAAGGCCTTCCTGGCTACAAAAACTCTGAGAGCTTTAAACATTATAAGCCTCTTTCCCCACTTTGTGTGATGTTTCCATGTAAGCACTTAATTGATCAGAATGTAAAATTTCATGAAATGCTTACATTTCGTTTCAGCGATATCACTCGGAAGATCGTTAGGTTTAAGCTAGACATATTGGTGCGATCTTCTTCTGAAACTAGTTTGACACTGACAAATTAACGGTGACTGCTTTGAGGCCTCCAAGATTTGGAGTTTCTTTGATTCTCGGTGGTTTGTATAATGTAACAAAGGCTTTAGTTTAAGTACATTAAAGTGTATTTATTACAAAAGGCCCAAACAAGTGTACTCCAACATTTAAAAAGTAAATGCAGGTCATATTTGAATTGTGATGCTAATACTTTTCTTTCTCCTTACTCTTACTCTTCTTTGCTTTGTTATAGATTATTGACAAAAGTAAACGCGACCCTTCAGAGGAGATTGAAATTCTTATGCGGTACGGCCAGCACCCGAATATCATTACATTGAAGGATGTAAGTCGCAACTCATCGCCTTGTCCTCACACATGAGCAGTGTAGTTCTGTCTGTGAAAATGACTGGGTATGCGGGTGTGTGCGCTTGTGTGTCTGTGCATCAGGTGTATGATGAGGGGCGATTTGTGTATCTGGTAACGGAGCTAATGAAGGGAGGAGAGCTGTTGGATAAGATTCTCAGGCAGAAGTTCTTCTCAGAGCGAGAAGCGAGCGCTGTGCTCTACACCATCACCAAAACGGTGGACTATTTGCACTGCCAAGGGGTAAGGCAGAGACACTACCAGCAATGTGTATACTTTGATCAGGAAACATACAGTGCCTTGAAAATTATTTGTCCGGATTTCTTCTGTTTTTTACAGATTCATATCAGTTTGGGTTTGGGGAAGCATAACATATATAAACTTCTGTTTTTAAAAACTGGCAAGTGTCCACCATAGGACAGGATAAGTGCGATAATGTCCAACAACGTGAAAGGAAATATCTAACATGGCAGAAGAGGCTGCTTCATGTCGTGGCTTTTGGCTTCACCTCGTCCGTTTTCTAATATAAAATTTGTAGTCAGCTTGCATCAGCCGGATTTAAGAGCTTAATAAGCGTACTTAGTTTGGATTGATCATTCCCTTTTCTAAGCACCATTCTGTGTCCTTACAAGGCTGTGTTTATTTCTCTTTTTAGTAACTTGGCTATTCTCTTAGCTTTGTTATTTTGTCTTCTAAAATTGTGAAGCAGCTTTGAATGTGAATTAAGAAGCACACTTCTCCTGTACACAGGTGGTTCATAGGGACCTGAAGCCCAGCAACATTCTGTACATGGACGATTCGGGGAACCCCGACTCCATCCGAATCTGCGACTTCGGCTTTGCCAAGCAGTTGAGGGGGGATAATGGCCTTCTGCTCACGCCGTGTTACACTGCTAACTTTGTAGCGCCCGAGGTGAGAGAGCTCCTCAGTGTAATCAGAGCTTGCTGAAAGTTAACTTAGACTGCAGACGGGTAGTGTTAGAGTTCTGTTACGTCTGTTACAGTGTGCTGAGAACTGTCCTAGTGAAAACCTTTCACTGTGCTCAGCTTCCCTGTGTTGGCTGCTTACGTGTGCTGACGTGTTGCCCGTTGTATATGGAAAGCACAAGTAGCACAAACCGTCCATTTACGCAATGTAATAATGTAATGCAAGCTAGTTAAATGCTTTTGTATAGACTAAGAGAAACGTACGAGTTAGTAACTCCTGAGGGGGGCACAACTGTGTAGCCATAGTCCTTACCCTCTCCTGATCGTGTTTTTAACTTAGCACATCATTTTTGCAACCTCACCAAAAAGTCACCAAGTCGTTGGCAAACTTTTCATTTATCCACAGTGTGACTGTGTAGGAGTGCTATGTGACAGCTTCATGCTGCATTTTATTTTGTTTGACTTTATCCTGTGTGTTTCTGATTCAGAAAACATCACCTGTCATCCATGCATGCTAATTACTGTGTGTATTAAAATCACTCCTAATGCCAGATCACATGTACTGTATGTCAACCGATGTATTGAGTGCAGCAGGCTGCTGGATTTCATAAAGGTCACATCAGCATGAAGCATATTACGTTTAAACATGCATACCGAATGAACACTTTTGCTTTGGAAAAATCGATATCAAGTAATAGCCCGGAAAAAAAGTCTGCTTGTCCCGGGTACCCGGGTTAGTGATTTAAAATCCCACCCCTGGACATGCCAATGCCTTTTCATCTCAAATCAGATATGCCATAAAAATCTGATTTCCTGTCTGAACATACTCTTACAGTAGTAACAATTTTGTCATCCTAAATAAACCTTTTTTGTTTGTGTGTGTGTGCGCGTGAGATTGTAGGTATTGATGCGTCAGGGTTATGATGCAGCCTGTGACATCTGGAGTCTGGGCGTTCTTCTTTATACCATGTTAGCTGGGTAAGTGAGTAACACGCTCCTGAAATCTCCACTAGGAAACCGTAGCAGATCTCTTCATCTCATTCTCAGTGGCAAGGGGCCTAAGACAATGCGCTGTTATGAAATGGATATCTATAGGTCATTTATAGATGAATATAAGTTTGTGTGATGTACAGTTACTGACCCTTCTTATGTAAGGCAGCCTCAATCATAAGACACTAGTTAAAATGACAACAAATAATAATCATAATACACATGACTTCTGAACATATTTCATTAGGGTTGGCATTCATCGTGTGCAATTATGTTTTGTAGCTTCTGGTAATCTCTTTTGACTCGGCTCTGTGTAGGTACACCCCTTTCGCTAATGGCCCCAATGACACCCCAGAGGAGATTTTATTGCGTATCGGCAGTGGCAAGTTCTCTCTCAGTGGAGGAAACTGGGACACCGTATCTGACTCCTCAAAGGTAGAACAATAATCCTTTTCTCAGAGTTTGACTGTTCATTACTAATTTTGGGTAAACCATGTTAATGTCTTCTTTTTTTTTTGCTTCAATTATACTTAATTTGTGTACCTGGAGACAAGCTTGTAATATTTTTTATGCCTGTTAAACTGTTCAGGTCTCATATTAGGACTTTACTGTTCTTTTTAGGTAATTTAGTGCTACAGCGTGGTGATGGTGATGATTAGACTTTGCAGTACCTCTTCTCTTTCACCTGCAGGATCTTTTGTCTCACATGCTTCATGTGGACCCTCATCAGCGGTATTCGGCTGAGCAGGTACTGAAACACTCATGGATTGCCTGCCGGGACCAGCTGCCCCATTTCCAGCTCACCCGACACGATGCACCTCACCTGGTTAAGGTAAAACAGATATCTCTGTGAATGAACTTATAGAGTGGTGTAAAAAATACTTGTATGTATGTGAAGGTTTGAAAACTAGGTTAAACAAGAAGGTGATTTCTTTTCATTTCATTTTATATCAGACTATAGAATTTATTTTTAAAACATTGTGTAATCTGGCAGCATGGCGTCACAGTGGGTAGCATTGCTTCCTCATAGCTTCTTGGTCCCCTGCTCGAGCCTGAGCTCAGGTTACTGTCTGTACAGGGTTACGCATGTTCTCCCACATGTTCACATGGGTTTCCTCAGAGTCCTCTGATTTCCTCCCACCTCCCAAAAACATGCTAGTAGGTGGATTGGCCGTGCTAAATTGCCCCTAGGTGTGTATGCGTTTGTGAATGTGTGTGTGCATGGACTGATGTCCCATTTAGGATGTGTCCCGAGATGAGCGCCAGATCCACTGCAGCCCTGACCAGGATAAAACGGTTCCTGAAGATGACTGAAGAATGAATGTTTGTCTTCCTCTCAGCAATATAAACATCATTTATTTACGTAGACAAAAAACCCTACATGTAGATGTACATGTAGTACAGTTAGGTGTGGAAGTATCTGGACAATGACAGAGTATTTGTGATTTTGCCTTTATACACCACCACAATGGATTTGAAATAAAACAATCAAGATGTGATCGAAGTGTAGACTTTCACCTTTATTTTAAGAGGTTCCACAAAATAATTTACCATTTAGGAATTACAGCCATTTTAAGCAAAGTACCTCTATTTTCAGGGGCTCAAAGGTATTTGGACAATTGACTGACAAGAAGTTAATTGACCAGGTGCAGTCCATTCCCTCATTATTTCAAGACAAATGAAGCAGATAAAAGGTCTGGAGTTGATATCAGGTATTGAGTTGGCATTTGGCAGCTGTTCAACTGGAGCTACCAATATGAAGTCCAAGGAGATCTCAATGTAAGTGAAGGAGGCCATCATTAGGCTGAAAAAACAACATAAATCTATAAGAGAGATAGCAAAAACCTTAGGTGTGGCCAAATCAACAGTTGGGTACATTCTTAAAAAGAAAGAAAGAAAGCACTGGAGAGCTCAACAACATCAAAAGGCCTGGAAGACCACGGAAGATAACTAAAGTGGATGATTGCAGAATCCTTTCCTTGGTGAAGAAAAACCCCTTCACAACATCAACAGAAGTCAAGAATACTCTGGAGAAGGTAGGCGTATCATTGTCAAAATCTACAATCAAGAGACGCCTTCAAGAATGTAAATACAGAGGGTTTAGAACAAGGTGCAAAACACTAGTAACATTCAAGAACAGGAAAGCCAGATTAGACTTTGCCAGAAAACATCTTAAAAAAGCCTCCCATGTTCTGGAATAAGATTCTTTGGACTGATGAAACCAAGATTAACTTGTACCAGAATGATGGGAAGAGAAAAGTATGGCGAAAGAAAGGAACAGCTCATTATTCAAAGTATACCACATCATGTGTCAAACATGGTGGAGGCAGTGTTATGGCATGGGCATGTATGGCTGCCAGTGGAACGGGCTCACTGGTGTTTATTGATGATGTGACTGCTGACAGAAGTAGCAAGATGAATTCTGAGGTGTATAGGGCTATAGTCTCTGCTCACATTCAGCCAAATGCTACAAAACTGATAGGACGCCACTTCACAGTGCAGGTGGATAATGACCCTAAACATACTGTGAAAGCAACTCAAGAGTTTTTGAAGGCAAAGAAATGGAATATGGAAAATGGAAATGGTCAGTCGCCTGATCTCACCCCAATAGAGCTGCTTTTCACTTACTGAAGCCGAGACTGAAGGCAGAAAGACCCACAAACAAGCAGCAACTGAAGGTGGCTGCAGTGAAGGCCTGGCAAAGCATCTCCAGGGAGGAAACTCAGAATTTGAGTTTTGAGAACATGGGCTCCAGACTTCAGGCAGTCATTGACTGCAAAGGATTTTCATCCAAGTATTAATATTATGGTTATATTTACAATTATGTCACTTTTGTCCAAATATCTTTGAGTCCCTGAAAATGGAAGTACTTTGCTGAAAATGGCTGTATATTTTATATATATTTTTGTGAACCTCTTAAAATGAAGCTGAAAGTCTACACTTCGATCACATCTTGATTGTTTTATTTCAAATCCATTGTGGTGGTGTATAAAGGCAAAATCACAAAAACTCTGTCACTGTCCAAATACTTCCGGACCTAACTGTATGTCTGTGTACAGGTACATTTCAGCTTGTTATTAGGTTAAGGTGAAATAACCTATCAGAAATATAAATATACACCGATCAGCCATAAAATTAAAATTACCTGCCTAATATCTTGTAGGTCCCCCTTGTGCCACCAAAACAGACCTGATCAGTGGAGGCCCTGACTCCGCAAGACCTCTGAAGGTATGCTGTGGTATCTGGCACCAGGACGTTAACAGCAGATCCTTTAAGTCCTGTAAGTTGCGAGGTGGGGCCTCCATGGATCAGACTCGTTTGTCCAGCACATCCCACAGATGCTCAATCGGATTGAGATCTGGGGGAATTTGGAGGCCAAGTCAACACGTTGAACTCATTGTCATGTTCCTCAAACCATTCCTGAATAATTTTTGCAGTGTGGCAGGGCACATTATCCTGCTGAAAGAGGCCACTGCCATTAGGGACTACCATTGCAATGAAAGGGTGTACTTGGTCTGCAGCAATGTTTAGGTAGGTGATATGGGTCAAAGTAACATCCACATGAACTCCAGGACCCATGGTTTCCCACAGAACATTACCCAGACTATCACACTGCTGCCGTCGGTTTGCTTTCTTCCCATTCTGGTGCCATCTCTTCCCCAGGTAAACTAGGCGCACTGACCCGGCTGTCCATATGATATAAAAGAAACCGTGAATCTGATGCTCACGTGCCCATTGTAGGTGTAGGGTCAGCATGGGCACTCTGACTGGTCTGCAGCTACGCAGATGCAGCAAGCCGAGATGTACTGTCTTCTGACATCTTTCTGTCAAAGCCAGCATTAACCTTTCCAGCAATTTGTGCTACAGTAGCTGTTCTGGATCAGATCAGACGGGCTAGGCCTCGCATCCCACGTGCATCAGTGAGCCTTGGGCGCCCATGACCCTGTCACTGGTTCACCAGTTGTCCTTCCTTGGATCACGTTTGGTAGGTACTAACCACTGCATACCAGGAACACCCCACAAGAGCTGCCATTTCGGAGATGCTCTGACCCAGTCATCTAGCCATCACAATCTAGCCCTTGTCAGATTGGCTCAGATCCTTACACTTGCCCATTTTCCTGCTTCCAACACATCAACTTTGAGAGCTGACTGTTCACTTGCTGCCTAATATATCCCACCCCTTGACAGGTGCCATGGTAATGAGATAATCAATGTTATTCACCTCACCTGCCACTGGTTTTAATGTTATGGCTGATAAGTGTATATTGTTTTTTGAATTACATTTTATGTTTAGAAAAATATAGTCAGAGACAGATTAATGTTGTTGAGGGAGTATTATTGCACGTTTGGTAACATTTTTAAACTTTGTGTCTTTTAGGGAGCAATGGCCGCCACATACTCAGCATTGAATCATAAGACATGCCAGCCAGTCCTGGAACCTGTGGCAGCTTCCAGTTTGGCCCAGCGCAGAAGCATGAAGAAGTTAACTTCCACTGACATGTTGTGAACAGAAGCATCTTCACATCACTGTGTTCTCTCCTCCCCGTTTTGTCTATTTATTTGTTTGCTCCTGTCCCCACTGTTTGGCATTTTTCCTCAGCGCCTACACATTGTAATTGGACATCAGACATTGTCTATTTGGACACTTTGACATTAGGGAGGCTGTTTAGCAAGTTACAGACTGAGACACTGCACTGAACATGGCTGAAATCTAAATCCAAAATGCTGCAGGGCTGCAGTGTGTGGTTTTGTTTTGTTTTTTTCTTTTTCTGTTTTTTTTCCCACCCCATTTCCTCTTGTATGCATTCTCTGGAACTCTCCATTTTTGTCTTTTCTCAGTCATTCTTCATTTTCTCTCTCCCTCTTTCCCGCTAAGTGGAAAAACAGCACCAGCGCCTATTCTCATTCACTGTGACTGGCTGACCTAAAGCTGCTTTAAGTAAACTGTGCTCTGCCTTCTTTCCCCAGTTTGAAACATCTCTGTTCATTCGCCACTCCTCTTCTCCCTCTGTCTTGATCAGCCTACTCCTGTCTCTTGGCAATTTATCTGTGAGGGAAGGTGCATTTTGGAAGTTTCCTGTCTTTTAAAGCCATTTAGCATGCGGCTGGAGTGTATCTGAACCACTCAATGTTACCTCAAATCGAGTTGATGAGCTGAAAGCGGAGACTTCTTTAAGCTTTCAATGAGTGTATATAGAATTTAGCACCAGAGAGATTGTCAAACCCGACCCGATCAACCCCATCATATCAATTATATTTAAGCAGATTTGCACTGAAGCTTGTCAGGTTGTTGCTTTTGCTTTTTTTGTTTTGTTTTGTTTTTTTTGCCCATACCCCACCTTGATCCTTTTTTTAAATTTTCTATTTGTGTTAAAAAAAAAAAAAATAATAATAAGCTAAAGATGAAATAATAGAAACTATCAAAGGTCAATGAATGTGGACCAGAGTTCATAGTGTTGGATCCAGTATTAGGGCGAATCAAGGACTCATGGGATTTGCGGAAGCTCCCAGAGCAGCCAGTTATCCATTTTCTTTATATATATATATATATATATATATAAAATTATGGATAATCAGCTGAATATATATAAATATATCCATAAATATCTCTTCAAAAAAGAAATTGTGGAAATTGTATCATATTGTATTTATTTCATTTAATTTTTAAGATTCTATTTTTCTTTCTGGTTCTGTATATATTAGCATTAAAGATCACAAAACATGCATTCTCAGTTTTAGAGGTCATTTTTCTGATTCTTTTGTGTAGAAATGAATAACTAAACTGTATAGGCAAGAGGGAGGCGCTAGATAAGTAAAAACATTAATTATAGGAAGCAATATGTAGCATATATTCTGGACAAAAAAGCTGTAATAAATTGTTCCAACTAAGAATAACACGTGAGGCTTACAATATCAAGCAATAATGTACATAGACATTTTTATTTATTAGCATGGCTACCGCATAATCTAGTGGTGGCTGGCGTATACACATTTCAGGTGTGCTGAGAAAAGTATGCTTTTGTTTGGCTACAATTTTGACTGAAGTTTGTTTACAAGCATGAATTATCTAAATATATCGGTTGGTTTTAATATTTCAGGCAAAAGGGAAACAATACTATGCTAATGAAAGAAGTCAAACATCACTTCATTGCAAGATGCAGTTGAGTACAGTAGCCACAATGCTTTAAAAAAGAAGGAAGTACATACATTTCAATACATATATTTCAAAATTAGCTGGCTAAAGTCTGTGTTTTGTTATGTCGTGTTTACAGTGCCAAAGACGAGACTCATTTCTTTCGGGGCTTGACTGAATTCAGGACTTCAGATCCTGCCTGTCATCACAATCTCATATGCAGCTTTGATACATGGGCATTTTTTGTGTATGTGTACACAGTGTTTGTGCCATACTAATAATCATACTATTGAGCTTATAGACAAATATGCTGCTGAAACAAATAAGTTATCAGGTAACTGTAATTTATCAGCAAATACCAAAACTGGAACACTTACACATGTAACACAGTATTTTCCCCTGTTTCAATATTGCCTAAAATGTGTGTAGCACTCATTCTGCTGTATAGAATTTGGTTTAATCAAAGTGCTAAGGAGTCCTGTCATATAAATTACTCTACATGATCCCAATTTTCAGTATATACTTACATACATACACACATATTAGCGGTGTAAAAAGTACATACACACATATTAGGGGCTGTACCTGTTTCCATTTAGTGCTCGAAATATGTGTATCTGTATGTGCATTTAGATTTAAACCCAAAGTGGGTGTGGTCTAAACCAGAAATGGTGTTTTTTGTTTGTTTGTTTGATTGTTTGTGTTTGTTTTTTCTTTCTTTTTTAAAATTAAATATGATCCTTACAACGATGCCTCCAGGAACATAGGGAAAGACTGGAAACAAACAAACAAAAACCCCTAAGTGAAATTCCAGCACTGTCTTCATGCTCGACTAATATCACTTATATAATTGGTTTCAACTAGAGATGCATGGTGGACTGGTTTTTCAATCCTGCTCGCATAGTTGATCTTTTTTTTTTGTACCTGCCTGCGCTATTTTCTAACAAATTTAGCTGGCTTTATTTCTCAGAATATAAATAAACTAGTAGCCTCATGTAAACCACCATGACCCTGACAAGGCAGTTACCAAGGATGATTATCCAAACCCTGTAAAGGCATTGTGCAAAACAAAAGTGCACCTCCTTTTGCGTGTTTGTGTTCAGAACACAGTCTCTGTTCACTGCGAATAATGGCATGTTTGGGTACGTCTCTAAAACACCACACATTCTACAGAAAGTGGGCAGAATGATCCATTTTTCAGATGAACTCTCAAAGCAATCTATTATTTCTCTTTTTTTCCCCACATTAAATTTCAGACCTGGCGCAATCTTAATCTGGTCAGTAAAGGGGTTTAATTTTTGATTATTTTTTAAATCTGTCCTTTCATAACGCTCGCATAGAAGAATTTGCTCCATCAGTAACGTTCGCACAGGAAATCTCGCGATTCCTTGCGTGTACGCGGCGGTTCTATTGCCGTGCTGTTTTTCCTCGTTTCAACACTTAATTGACCACAAAGAATGTGTAGATTACCTGTCTCTCTTCTTAAATGATGCATACGTTATTTGAAGGGATCGTTTCATCAGTGGACAGAATATTTTTAACTAATTTTGTGAGGGAAAAAAAAATCATGCAAATTACCCACTTGCAGTTGTTGAGATCAAAATCCAACGATCCCTAGCACATGCGCAGTTCTACAGCGGAGTCGCTTCAGAATGCTAATAAAAGTGGCTCTGGCAGTGTAAACTTTGTGAGCGTTACTACTCCGTGGCAGACAGAATTAAAGTCTAGCTTCCAGTAGGGTTCCTTAAGCCTTTATCTGATTAACTGATTAATCCTTCCCTGATAATAGCTACAAGGTGGTTATGAGTTACATTTCCTGTGTAATTCAGTGACTCCATCTTTTGATAAACAGTGAGGGGTGCTGCTAACAGACACGCGTTGCGCTCACAGCTGCCATAAAGCATAGTTTTTGGTATTGTGGGATTGTTTTTCGTTCCACTTTCGAAGTATTTTCTGAAATAAATAACTGAAATTTTTTTTAAAACCCTAAAAATACTGTGATTGCTTATACAGTTATTTTATTTTAGTTTCTATCGTACTGAACAATCTTTTCTTTTTTGGGGGGGAAAAAAAACACTCAAAGTGCCCACTTTGTGTAGAATATGCCATGTGCTAACGAAAGGATGCAGTTGCTTTTCTGGAATCTAGATGCCCAAGTAGAAAGCACAACCACCAGCAGTGTGATTTGGTCAAGGCCAAATCTTCATTGTTTCCAAGATGCAAGATTCATAGAAGGACTCATTAGTCATAATCAATTAGGAGTCACACACACACACACACACACACACAGTCTCCAGTGGCACAGATGAAAACAGATTCCCCTAGATGGCAGTGTTTCTTCAGGCTCTACTTTATGTAAGTAAATTTATCTACATTTTCATTATTTCCAGAACAAGTGACTTCATTGACCAAGACTTCAAAGTGTGGGTGTGGGTGTGTCCCCCAAATACTCAGTAACCAGTATTTTGCATTGTTCACTAGTTTATTTAACGTCTGCCTCGGTCCTTCACCACCAGCTCCTCCCTCCTATACCGCCTAGGCTGTGCTAAAACACATTTTGCTGCCACACACACACCTACCTTGTATGTGTCTACACTTTGCCACTGTCAGCTCAGTTAGAATAACCCCTCTGTGAATGCCACTGATCACAGTATGCCAAGGTAAACAGTGGTGTTAATTACACTGTCAGACACTTCTCTTTATTTCTGGGTCTCATCACATTAATCACCCTTTAACGTCTACTGCAATGTTCTAGAGACCTTCTGTTTATGTTTGGGTTTGTGGTTTTGGTGTATTTGAGTCGTCTTATTTGCTTCGTGCATTGTTTAGACGGATAGTATGTGTCTACGCTGTGAAATTGCTCCTGTTTGCATTGCAGCCTAGATGGAGGTGCGCTCAGGTGTGAATCTATTTATGCCAATTAAAGACGGGCCCCTGAAGTAAGCCAATTAATGTGCTGCGCTTAATGAAGTCATTAGCTGTCAGATTAGCTTTTGGAAATGCCTGTCAACAGTACATGCAGGCAGAACACTTGGCTAATAAAACCAGCAAAATTAATGGAGTGAATAGCATAGATAATGACTTAATGTGGAACATATAGGACAAAGACTGATCAGTCTGGAAATAGAGATGTCACTGAGGCAGTGGTTTATTTGAAAAGATTTCTTGCTGTGATGTAAATAGTTTTGTATCACATACAGTTGATGCATGTTGGAAATTACACAGCAACTAAAAACCCGTCCTTGGCTGTAGTTTGTTTTAGGGACACACCTGCATGTGAAGTGTTATGGAAGTGTGTGTGTGTTTTTAATACTTTATTTTCTACAAGGATATGCTAAACTTTGCTTTTAGTTCAATGCTCTTGACTTTTTGCCCTGGGAAAAAAAAGTATCCATGGGAATCTTTGGCTGTAGTAATTGCCAAAAAGAGATCAAGAGTCAAATATCTACAATACTAAATTTATCAGCACAGCCTGACAACCAACAGTAATGCTATTTAGGCAGCTGCAAACTATACATCCAAACGACAAATGTAGACAGAATGCTAAAATGCTGTGGTCTACGTATATATGAACTGTAGTGAATCAAATATTATGATGCCTGGGAATTCCCGTTATTGTACTTTAAGATAGAAAATAAATGTATGTGTAGAGTCTCATTCGAAAGCAGTGACCCTACTTGGCTGCAACATTTGGAAATTTAGCAGCTCTTTGATTGATGAGTACAGGCTGTTCCCTTCTCTCATGGAGCCCACACTGCATAAGCTGCATCATTTTGCAAACCTGTTCTGATCATAGATACAAGCACCTTATTAACTATGCACTCAGTCTGTAAACATTACATGTGCATTCATTAGTGCTGCATTTGTACTGAGGCTACAACACCTGTATGGTACTTCATCGACATCCTTTACACTATTTCTACCTTACCTTACCCTTTGTTTATGCTATGAAGTGTAGCACTGGGTATGTAGCACAATATAATACAGCTGCAAAACTTTAGAGATTAAGTGCTCATTACATCCCGAATGAGATTATACCGTTGCTTGGCACACAAAAATACTGAGAACAGGGAGACATAATATTGACAGATTTAGAATATTCATTGTCCACATAGTTTTATTTTTAATCAGTGGTTGTGCAATTATGCAATACACGTACACAGGGCATTCTGGGTAAGTAGGCTAGGCTGTGCGTTAGTTACGTGTATTCTCATTTAAAGGTGGCAGAGCTTCTGTGCATGTTCTCCCCGTGTCCGCATGGGATTCCCCCAGGCGTCCCATCCAGGGTCCCCGTCTCATGCTCAGTGTTCTCAGAATAGACCCTGGATCCACCACGACCCTGACCAGGATAAAGCAGTTGCTGAATATGCGTGAGTGAGAGTATTCTGATATACTGATGCTTAATTGCATTTAAGGTCATTTGTTATAGGTCATCGATACATTATATAGTTTTATTTTAGACAATTCAGCCTATTTATTTTCACAAAGTTTGCTGGGTAAGCTCTCATGGTACCGTAGTTGTTGCTTAACCCTCTATTGCACATTGTTGCCATATGGCAATACACCATTTTATTTGGATACTTTAAATTTCTATAGAATAAACGAAGAGAATTTTTTTTATTACAAACGTAAAAGCATTAGCCTATTTATGGTACAAAATAAGAAATATGATACAAAAAGAAGCATGGCTGAACCTTTTGACAAGAAATACTCAGAACCATTTTAATGATGTTTGGTCATTTGGGACACACGTTTTCATTGGTTTAGGTTTTTAATTTCATCTTCAATGACATTTAAAAACCATTATTTATTTGTAGCACACTCCAAATCTCCAACTTTTTCAGCGTATTCTAATACTGTATGAACACAGTAGACAAAGTAAAAATTACTGCAGATAAAGATGTTGGCCTGAGAAAACATTGTTCTAAACAACAAGGTTTAGAAAATTTTTAATATGTTCCACATTTGTAACCAATGTTTTCTCAAATTCAGCATGAACAGATTAGGTAATAATCACAGTAGAAAACCACCATAAAATACCCTCAATCTTTAAAATTATATGAACACAGTACGCTGTTGTTAAAAATTGTCCTCTCTCTCTCTCTGCCTCCTTGTTGCCATTCTACCTTGCAAGAAATGTAGAATTGTCATTGGGTTATAAGAGGGCAATTACATTAATGTTAGTGTGTTTCACTGCAGTAGAAACCGTTTTAAGATTGTCCCCATTAACCTGAACCATGCTGTCCCAAATTACCATGATTAAATCACAAAACTGTCATAAATTTACATGGATTCACACTATTTATCTGGATATAAATAATACAAAATTGAATAACAGTCATTATCATGGCTAAATGGAATGCTGCGAGGCTCATATCAGTGTATGAAATATGAAATCTGACCTTATGTTAACTACTGTCTTTGAATTTGAAACATTAAACATTCATTCATTCATTTATCTTCAGTAACCTGTTTATCCTGGCCAGGGTTGTGGTGGATCCAGAATCTATCCCAGTGACACTGGACGCAAGGGTGAGCATTCACCCCGGATGGGATGCCAGTCCATTGCAGAGCACTATGCACATACACGTTCACACCTCCGGGTAGTTGAGCATAGAGTACAGAAACTCAATATCAAACATGGTAGTATTAAACTTCAGTCAATAAAACGTTACCTATTTTCTGGCTAGCTGGCATCTAGTGACACTGCATAGACACTGAAATCCTCTGTACTTACCAGTCGCTGTAACTACAACCATGTTGTGCATCAGGTGAAGGGAGGTGGCAAAGCATGTTTCTTGCTCTGTTGATGTGTCTGGTCAATGGGTGAATTTCTGTTTTAAAAACCAATGCCAAAAGTAATTACAGGAGAAAAAGCTGAGTGGGCCAGTGGGATGGTTTTTGTATAGAGCAGTGGATGGGAATTGGCGCTGGTTAGCCAGCAGAGTAAAGGGCTGGTGAGGTAGATAAATTTAATGTTAACTGAAATTTTTTCACTAAAAACCTGTTACATTTCATACAAGATATGCACATTTTATGGAAAAACTTTTTATTGTAAATGAGCAACTTTTACTAAAAACAGGGGCTTCATCTGCCAGCATGGGGCTTCACAGGGTCAGCCTGTGAGGCTGCTGAAGAGGCCTACGACAGCCTCCTCCTTATCCTCCTCCCCTCCTCCATCACAGATGACACAGCTTCTCAGTGGGGTGTGGACTGGCTGACCAGGAACTGAATCAAAGTAATGTTTTTTTATAAACAAGTTTGATCAGAATGTGGATCCTATGGATGCTGTACTGACATGATGAACACTTGGATGCCAGACGCCCGCACTAATCTCATGAATTCAACTGCCTGTTTTATAAATAGAAATACCAGAAAACAAAGCAGTTCCTGACTACCATAAAGCCTAGCTCTTCCACCTCATGGCATCGTTTTTGGCTTTACTAAAAGTTAAGCCATTTTGGATTACAGAAACTGCAAAAACTGCTCACAACTGACTGTGTACCAAATGACAATTGTTGCCATAGATGTAACTTTGAGTACACCAAGGTCCAGACTGTGGTAGTTATAGAAGGTGTTTTTTTTTTTAAATATATAAACCTCTCCAGTTGCCAATTCGGTACGGGAAAAAATGTCGTCCTGATAAGCTACTATGCAGAATTGCATTCCACGTCTACTCAATCAGTGGTGATGACTGGTGCTTCTCCACTGACCTCAGATCAGCGGAGGACCATACTTAAATTTTGCCCATAGACTTAAACCCACTATGTTTAGCTCTCATGGGACTTGAGCCACCCATTGTAGAAACTTTAGTGTGCGTATATAAAGGGTTTTATGGTAAATAATAGGCGCTGGAGGGGAGAAGAGATTTTGCTGGTCTGTTTTAGTTAAAATGCAGACACTTAAAAAGTTTACATCCACACTGTCTTATTAATTATTGTACCTAACATCTTTTTCCTAGAATAGAATATTCATTTTGCATATGTTTTTTCAACGAGAATATAATATACAAAATAATGAACACCTCAGTTCTATAATTGACAGTAATTAGATAAAACAGATTGTGGACCTCAGTAAAATTCTGATCCTGGTTACATGAGCCCGATTGGCACATTGGCACATTGCATACTATAGAATAGTAGTAGGTAGTATTTGTAAATTGTAGTATTTACAAATATACATTTGTAGTCCTTAATTTGAGTTGGTAAGTAAAGTTTTGTTGAATTTGGTTGAATTAGATCCAACTGAAATTGTATTCCATGGCTTGAATTTATGTACTATGTTTTTAAATGAAACTTTTATGATAATCAGGTGCAAAACTGAAATTGAATTTTGGTGGCACAATCCATTATCCATTTCAAATTCAGTTCTTCAAATTCAAACACAATCTTAGCAAAGGAGCACATATTTCCTAATTCAGATAAGAGTATTAATGGTAGTATATACAGTAATGTTTTTTTTTAATTAAGGTGTTTAGGCTAATGTAACATTTGTGATAATGGTAGCTAACAATTTATCAAATTGCCTGCTCTTAGACTGTAATAAGTGTTTCCTTACCTTAAAAAAAAGATTCCAACTTTCAACTTCTCTCCTTCTCTTTCTTTCGCTCAACTTCCTGCAGTCCTGTCTGCTTGCCTGAACCTTCTCGCTGTGCTCATTGGCTGAAATGGAGATGATGAGATGTGCTCCTTTGCTGTTCCTAAGTCCCTGGATTATAGTATTTTTAAAACTGGAATGTGAATTTGAAATAGATTGTGCCAACAAAAATGTACTTAAAAAAAAAAAGACTTGAATTCGAACTTTTTACACCTGGTTATTCTGAAATTGAACTTGAAACCTTGTACGCAAATGCAAGCCATGCAATACAATTCCAATTTGATCTGATTCAACTTCAAATCTTAATTTACAAATTCAAATAAATGCTTAAAAAATCATTTCAAAGACACATTGTGGTGAATAGTATAATGTAATAATAACAGTAGGCTACTTTTGGCTTCACACCCAAACTAAGGTGAAGCTCACAGTATATGCTGTAGTAGTTAATGCAGTGGATTTCTATAGAGGCTACGCTTCACTGACGCGCGAGTGGGTAAAACAGACACGGCAACGCGCGCAGCCCGACGCGCAGATTCGCGTTTAACGCGCGTCTGCGCCGCTGGTGGACATCAACGCTTGTTAAAATGGAAGCGTAACTGTCGCTTGTGACGCGCGTCTCACGCAGAAACGCGTGAATGGAGCCAGAGGAGGAAACAACATCGCCTAATAAGTGAGTGAGGGAGTGAGTAAACATACCTGACAAAGCACACAAAGCTGCTAGTGAACAGCAAAATAGGCCTATTTTGAATCATTTTGAATGTCTTAATAGTTTTTTTCTGCTTATTTTGGTCCTCTCTGTGAACATGACATACACATTTTTTGAAACGTAAATAGTTTAGTGTCTTATTTAATGTAGATATTTAAAATTGCTGAATGGTTTGCTGCTAACATGCTCTAAGATGTTAAAAGAGGAGAACCGGGAGCTGCTTGTTTTCCTGCTACACTCCGGCCATTAGTCTCTCTAAAAGTTCTTCTAGTTTTCAGGGCGTAAGTGTGGCCCAAAAATAAATAAATAAATAAATAAATAAAAGTTTTACTTTTACCGGATCACTTCCCTGAGAATGAACGTAAATTTTGCAGTTCTTTCCAGACTAGTTTTCTGAACACTGATTTAAAGTGTATCTGGGTGTAAAATACAGCGAATAAACCCCAACCTTCCAAACTTTGGCTTGGGGCGAGCGAGGCGCGACCTCCTGTGGTGAAGTGCACACTCCGGAAGCGCTGGACAAATTAGCCGGAAGGACGCAGCGCGAGGAGGGTCATTATGCAAATCCCAGACGTCACTTTCCGCCTGCAAACAAGCCTTAGCTTTTCTGCACAGCAGATGGACTGCAAAGTGAAGCTGTTGCGTCTGGTTCGTTTGTGGTCACTTGTTTTAACTAGTACTAATAATAATAATAATAATAATAATAATACTAATAATAATAATAAATGTCCAGGTCATAGAGCAACTGCAGTAGAACTTTCGCACATCATTTTCATGTAACAAACTACACTATGCTATTTAAGCTTCTTGGCTCCTCATCCGAACCTCCCCATGGGCCTGAAGGTTGCAGGCAGAGAAAATGCATATATTAGTCTGAATTAGTATTCATGTCAGGAACTGCATTTCAAGGCAAAGCCCCTCTCTCCCTCTCCTTCTCTCCTTCTCTCTCTCTCTCTCTCTCTCTCTCTCTCTCTCTCTCTCTCTCATGCAAACAAACAAACAAACAGACTTTGGGCATTAGGCCTCAGTTAAGGTTTAAGAAGTGATTCCAGTCTTAAGGCCACTGCACCCTTAAAACACTTCTAGCTAATCTCTAGCTGATTATCTTGCCAAATGTAGTTTGGATAACCGTAGGTAATTTTAAATTCCGGTATGAAATACATCTGCTCCTGGTTTAAAATGCATGACCGACAGCAACTATTAGTCAAATAAATAAAGTGTGAAATATGGTTGAATTAATTGGAAAACAAAAAGAAAACATTATCATCCTAAGAAATTATAATTACAGAAACTATAATAATAATAATAATAATAATAATAATAATAATAATAATGTAAGCCAACTGACATTTGCACCTACATAAACCTGACTGAATCTGATCTATTGATAAATAGGTATTGAAGCACTGCTAGAAAGTAGGCTAGAACTCAAATTATATCAACAAGTTGTTTTATTCCAACATACATTATACAGTTTGCTCCAAAAACATAATACAAGCTTTATATTGAAAATAAATAATCGCTTGACCTGTTCTTAAATTTGGAATAGTACTGCCGAAAACGTCAATTTCTTTAAGGAAAATATCTTTTTTTTTTTTTTTTTTACATCACTAAGTGCATGAATAACTAAACGGTATTTCGTTTAAATTAATAAATTCAAAAAGTTTGTAATATACAAAACTGTACAGTATTGGAAAAAATATTTAGGAAACGAACCAATAACAGGAGTATTTAAGATTATAAAACTTTAGATACTGAAGGTGTACAATAAAATAAGTCTAGGCTATACGTGTAGCGCAACGCTTTCACTGGCGAAGTAGCTTTCTGCTCGGTTTGAGTGTTTGAGTGTTCAGTACACAGTAATGTGGTCGATGATGGATGAGTCAAAAACAAGCGCACAGCATCACGACCACAAAGTCGGACGAGTTTTGCTTGTGCGTTGCTTTCCAGAGCAACATTTCTCTAAACTAGCGACGTGCTTCTCAAGTGCTGCACTTTATTTCTGCCTTGGAATACCGCACGGAAATAAACGCACCCGATAGTGACATGACTAAAATCAGAAACTAAACAAGAAGTGAGCAGATGCTTGGAGATGAAAGCTTTCGAAACGCGCGAGGCTTAAAATGGCCGTCGACAGACTTCAGAGCTCAGTGATGGAGATGGACTGAGCTGAAATACATCAGATAGCCCATCAGTGTGACTGGAGACAGCAGGCTGTCTTCTCATGACAGAAGTGTGCAAATTAAACACAAACGCATGGAAAGCCACGCAACTTGACAACGAAAAACAAAGCCCATGCGAGCATATGCGGGAAAATGACCAGTCTACTCAGCCTGATGTAGAACTGTAGGCTATCTGTTAAACCAAGGCGCTGGGAGGTCTTTTTAATAGGCACAATATTTTCATAATCTTGCTGTGATACAAAAAAAACAAAAAAAAACAAAAAAAAACATTTTGGTAAAGAACGTCCATTTGCGATTCAGATAAACATTGTTTTTTTTTCTTTCTTTTTTTTCCGTCGCATTAATGCCCATCTCGCGGGAAAGAAAAAAAGTCCAAAACTGAAGGGCAACATCTCGCATATTGTTTTTTTTTTGGGGGGGCTCAGGGAGTTTCGCTTGCTTCTTGTCATTAAGGGAAAGCAAAAGCAAAAAAAAAAAAAAAAAAAAAAAAAGGGAGAAGTTGGAGAAGCAAGAGCCACCGTAAAAAAAAAAGACAAGATGAAAAGCCATGATTTCCGTGTAGCGCGAGCGCTCTTGGTCAGAGATCACGGCAAGAGGAGCTGTCCGCGTTCACGGTGTGGGAGTAAACCTCGTGTCCTTGCTGCTCTCCCGGCGGCGTCATGCGCTTCTCCTTCTGCCGTCGGTTGCAAAACCAAACGCGCACCACCTCCTTCTCCAGCTGCAGGCTGTCCGCCAGAGACGAGATCTCCTGTGCCGCTGGTTTGGGGCACTTCAGGAAGTGGGTTTCGAGCACCCCCTTGACGCTCACCTCGATCGACGTCCGTTTCTTGCGCTTCCTGCCCTGCGCGGCGATCTTATCGATGCTACTCGGGCTGCCCGTGGACGAGTCTGCCTCTTCGAGCCACTTGTTCAGCAGCGGTTTGAGCTTGCACATGTTCTTAAAGCTGAGCTGCAGCGCTTCGAAGCGACAGATCGTGGTCTGCGAGAACACGTTGCCGTAAAGCGTGCCGAGTGCCAGCCCGACGTCGGCCTGCGTGAATCCCAGTTTGATCCGCCGCTGTTTGAACTGTTTGGCGAACTGCTCGAGCTCGTCGGAAGTCGGCGTCTCCTCATCCGAGTGGTCGTGGCAGTGGTGCGCTCCCAGCTCGCCGGGCTCGGGCGTCTCGCGTAGTCCGGGGTGCAAACTCTGGGTCGGCGCAGAGCTCGACGGAGGCGGCGGCGGCGGCGGCGTTAAACCGCCGTGCATGCCGTTAACAGAGAAACCCGTCTGGGAGTAGAGGTTGATGGATGACGAGTTGTGAGACGCGGGCGTGCCCCATGCGCCCGCATGATGATTCGTGTGCGGCGAGTGGTGCGCCACATGCGCCGTCGAGCGGTGATGGATGATCGCCCCGAGCTGAAGGTCTTCCCGTCCCGGCTTTACGTCCTGCTGCTCGAGCGACGCCGACCAAGGGCTGCCCTCGGCTAAGCTGCTCACCCACTGGTGCCCGATCGGGTGTCCATTGCTCTGCACGCCCTGCAGGTAGTCGCTTTGGAGCAGTTTCTGGTGGTTTCGGAAAGGGCTCCCCCCTTGTTGCATGACCGAGGCGTCCGGGTGGACCATGGAAGTCGAGCAGAGAATGCTGTAGGGATTCGAAGCAGCTGTGGCCATTGCTTACCAGAGATCCCCCCTACTAGTTATAATGTGGCTAAGGGAGCAGCTTCAGCCTTTGACATCTCCCAGACTCTGGAGCCAAAGCGGCAGGCTGAGAAATGACTGGCAGCTGCGACGGCCAATCGAAACGAGGCTCACCGCCTCGCTGGTGTGTCACAGCCACTGGTGAAGTGGGAGGCCTCTTAAATCCCGACGATACCCGAGCATTTGTGGAGTAAAACGACACAAAACAGGAAGTGAAGCTGTGCAGTGCAGAGATCTTGTCTAACATCTTGTCTAGATCATGTTTACTGTACTATCCCCTATGTTTAGGTGCTGTCATTACCCCGGATTTCTCGCTCAGACACACTGACATCCTGCTTCTCTGAAGAAGCTGATTGTTCATTTTCAATGTAAAAAAAAAAAAAAAAATTTTCCTAGAAAAGTTCATATTTTCTATTTTGAATGCTGCACAGAAGAAAACCAGAAGCAGTGTCGATGACTTCGTTCATTTAAAAAAAAATGTACACTTGCTCTTTTGGTCAGATGAGTAATGTAGACGAAACATAAACAGCAAAGTTCTTACAGCTGCTTTAAAAACATATTAATATATAGATCTTTTAAAATATATTTAGAATATTTAAAAACGGAGGATCTATTCCCTGCGTGCTCTTAAAAAAAATAAATACTCTCTGTGGTTCATGCCAACACTGAGAAATCTTGCACGTAGGTCTTTAAGAATCTCGACAGGTCTTCACTGAGTTAAAAAAAAAAACGTCTCTGCATATTTCAGAGGTTACCTAGCTGCGTAATTATATTTGCCATTAGAAGACTGCATTGGAGTCCCCTTATTGGTTTGAAATTCCATTAAATATATTGCAAGGGCTCCCAGGTTAAGCTTGATTTAAATTTGCATACATTTTCATACATTTAGCAGAAATAAAAGAAGGCTAGCAGCCACCAGAAAGTCATTAAAGACTGCAGTTTCTCTGAGGAGAGAGATCAGGAGGAAAGAGTGAGGAAGCTAACAGCCCCTAACAGGTGAGCTTTTCGCACTCTTACAGACACATCCTGTAGATGGCTTACAGACATACAGACATTTGTGTGACAGTCTATCATACAGAGGGAAGGAGAGGAGAACGCAGACAGACACACGCAATTCCATCTCATCCATCGCCTGTGCACTGTTTCATCCAAACAGCTTTGGATTATATTTAAGAACAGAGAATACAAATAAGGGCAGCATGATATAAAAAAGGACTAGATCATCATCATCATCATCATCATCATCATTATTATTATTATTATTATTATTTTATTATTATTATTATTATTTTTAATGTAAGCACTGTTTTGCTGTTTCTTTGTTTGAGAAGTCCTTACACTTTCTTACGTTTAAATAATATGTTTACTCAGCATCCTTGATTCTATGAGGCTTCAGGAAAGGAAAGAGCATTTATTCTGGAGAACTTTGTGATATTTTGTACTTTGATAACGTGCTCGTATAGCGTTATTGCAAACCCTTTGATGTGGAGACAGAAATGTAGAAACAATCCTGCTGGAATCCTATGAAACCTTTTCTCATGCTCTTATAATAAACCACAAGCTCTTCTAGGCTACTGTAGGCTTTAAGAGTTCAGCTACAGCATATATATATATATATATATATATATATATATATATATATATATATATATATATTTTTTTTTTTTTTTATTTTAATGCGGATATTATTTAATGCGTTTTGCGGTTTATCAAGGACAATTTTCCAGCTGTACCGTGTAATGCAAATGCAACAATGCAGACCATGATACTGGGGTTTTCTGGGAATTATTTACATACTGCGATTTTTAAGGGAATTATTTACATCTATTGATATTCTAGCATGTAGAGAATTTGAGAAATAAAGCTATGGGACTGAACAAGACTGAGCTCCTTGCCTCGTCCTCACTCCATAGTCTAAGTTTCCAAGTGTAACAGATGCTGCTCTCAGGCCGAGGCCCTTTATTCAGGCGCACATTTTTCCCTCCCGATCCGCGTTTCCATAGCGAGCTGAATAAAAGGCAAATCCGCGTCCCGAGCCGAATAAAGAGCCTCATTGAAAAGAGGGCCCAAGCTGGACGCTGCGGAAAAATCAGACCGCCCCAGTGCCTCATATGCTACTGTTACAATGGAGCATACTTGGGGCAACGATAGGAGTACCAGTCTGATAATAATAAGCAATAATAATAATAATAATAATAATAATAATAATAATAATAATATCAAGGTGGTGCGATCCAGGGTAAAGAGGGTGTCCTGTATACCAGGGCACTTTTGATACATTCTCCAAATCTGTGCGACCTTCCGAAATGAGTGTTTGACAAATAAATAAAGCGAATAATAAATATCAACAATAAACACAGCAGCCAATGAAATGTGGCGTTTTTATACTTATTTTCTTGAGCATTGTAAGTAACATACTAGGGGGAAGAATAATGTTTTGTGAGAAATACATTGCATCCAAAATATAAAATGAATAAAGTAAAAACTGTGATCTGTAAAATAAATGAGATAAAAAGCGTAAAATATTACGGATCTTTTCTCATTGTAAAAACGAGGACTTTTTATCGTCCAGGAACTTTAAAAAAAAAAACAAAAAAACAACCCTATTTGTCCAGGGTCTAGTTTCTGCTACATATTCCTTAGTAATCTATTAACTAACATAAACAAAACTCATAGTCTACTGCGATTAATGCAAAGTTTCAGTAAAACATATGCAAAATATATTGAGTATAAAATGCATAAAACTAGCCTTATTATTCCTATTCATAAAAACCTGCTTTAAAACAAACCGTCGCTTTTCCCTGCCATGCGACAGGCTTGTGCTGTTGGTTGTTTAGGTTTAGTAGGTTTCGTGCTAGTGAGGCGGCTGGACGCTGTTTGCGTCCGCTCTGTGCTCACACATGCATGTAGCTCGCGCTGTGCAGCAGCATGGCGCCCGGGTCGGGACCTGTCACGCGCGTGTCATGACCTCTTTAACATGAGCGTGAGCGCGCGCTGCCTGCGACCTTCCCAGT
Source organism: Pangasius djambal (assembly GCA_022985145.1). Lineage (NCBI taxonomy): Eukaryota > Metazoa > Chordata > Actinopteri > Siluriformes > Pangasiidae > Pangasius > Pangasius djambal. The sequence continues at coordinate 9,916,200 of CM040981.1, read as the reverse complement.
CCCGCTGCTCCCTACATTAACCGTTTATACACCATCTCTAAACAAAACAAACAAACAAACAAACAAACAAACAAAAACAAAACACCGCTTTATTCTTCACACTCTGCGCCATAAACAACCGACGCCTTCTTAACTGCGACAAATGAACTTTATAGGAAATGTCTTCTGTTCATGCCTCTTGGTTGTTTTTTTTTTTGTTGTTGTTTTTTTTTGGGGGGGGGGGGACTGAAAAGACTTAAAAGACCTTTGTGAAAATTTCCGTTTAATACAGTAAACTACTTTTATTATAATTACAAGAAAGCGTCACTATCCCAATAATCCGTTGTCACAGTATCTGTTAGGTCTGCGCTTACTCTTCTGAGAAAATTAATTGCAAAAATGTAGTTTTCCTGGTAGTAACTTTGTAACATAATACAACTAAAGCATTATTATTATTATTATTATTATTATTATTATTATTATTATTATTATTATTATTATTATTAACATCAACAAACAACAACAACAACAACAACAACAACAACAATAATAATAATAATAATAGTGCAATATTTATAATCTATTTTCTGATAGAAATTTGCTAGTATTGACGGAAAAAAATTGAAATGAAATTCTGTTGCTCAGCACTGGCGTTATTATTATTATTATTATTATTATTATTATTATTATTATTTTATTTTTTATTTTTTTTTGGTAGCCTTTTTTTGGCTAATTAAAATAGCTTTAGGGAGTATAATAGACGGTTGCACGCTTTCCTCACCCTACACACACACACACACACACACACATTATAAGTACAAACAGAGTCGGCTTGGTGCTGTTAGCCCAATGAAATGAGACCTCAAGGCAGTTTGGCAGGGATGCCACGCTGGAAGAAATGCATTAGTAACGCCAAAGCAAAGAGGATGTAGGACAGAGACTGGGGTGAGCAGCAGTACTCCATGCAGCTAGTGCTGTATGTTTCATCCCTAGAGGAATTCATAGTAATAAATGAAGGTACATCCATAATTTATGAAGACTCCCCTCTTTGTTTCGTCTCCAACTTCAGTCCTGAGGGCTGTGTGTTAGAGAAACTCCATGCTACACACGGGTCTTCTGTGTCAAAGTGAACAAGTCCGTTCTTATGCATAATCATGTTTGTGCTAGACTAAGTTTTCCCAACCTCGTTTTGATAGTCACTGACTAGTTCCACCTCTGGATCTGGGCCCATTGCACTAAATATCTACATATTCATCATATCAACAATCAATCCTTTATTTCTACAGTGGCTTTGGACTTTGTAAAGGCTCAATCTTAAACCCTTGCACAACTGACACACATTTCTTCGCCTTTATTTTCACGGGTCTCTCCGGTATAATCCACATTTAGGCTTACACTGTCGATTTACACTTCGAGGCTCGAATTTACAGCAACACTTTTCTGTTTTAAGACCCCAAATTCCCGTTATTTCTTTTTTAAAAAATGAGTAGGTTGGATATCTTGTCTAAAACACTGTGCGTAAATTAGACATATTGCAAAGCTGTGCAGGTTTATGGCGTTAACTGTGTAATAAACGCAGTAAAGATTTGATATTGTAAAATAAGCAGATAGCTCAGTAACAAGTCAATTCGTTCTGTTTTGTTTTCCTGGACTTGGAAGCTGCCTGATCCAGTGTAAAATGCTGTTTTCGATTTGTGCTAAACGGTTTGAATGAGCTGAACGACTCAGTAAAGCGCAATCTTCTGATGAAACCCACGTAAGCTTATTTACGCAATAATTCTTACTTTATATACGCACTGAACATGTCGAAAGTGACCCGTATTCCAATCACATTCTCACTAACTCTTTGTAACGTCTGTATTTAGCATGCCCGAGCACAGCTAACTACATTATTAAACCCACAGGTTGAGGTAAATATTTTGCTCCTAGACTATAAACCTGAATCATTTGGCACAATGACGACCGTCAGCTAGTAGCCTACAGTATCCTCTTCATTCCTGAACATTTCACTCACAGAACACTTCTTTTTTATTTTAAATTAAAACTATCACTAGGTCCAAGTTGACATTGTTAATAAACATTATTGACATGTATGACATTATTCATATTTTTGAATTATTGTGGTTTTATATCAAACACATTCAAAAACTAAATAGTAATAATAATTTTTATAATGGTGGCCTATGATTTCCATCAAAAAAAAAAATAATCCTGCTTTTAACAACAGAAAATAAATTGAAAAATAAATTAAAAGTTAAAAATAAAATATTCTGGTAAACTATTTTGCAGAATAGTCAAATAATCAAAAGGTTTAACACCAATATGTGCATATAGTCAAATAATAGTTTAAAAATAATCTGTTTACTACAAAAAGTAAATAATGCAGTGTTACAAACAAACAAACATATATATATAATATAAAATGCATAAGATAGTTTTATTGTTTGGAAAATGTCCTAGCCTATCTAAATATTTCCAAAGACTAAATCATCATGTCATGTCATATCATGTAGGGGCGAATTAACTCCAAACATGTGTGTAATAACATGAAAGGCGCAAGCTGTACTTCTCTGTTGAGGTCATCAATACATAATCCACAGAAAATCCATTTCACACAACGCAAACATTTAGCTTTCTTTTCTGTCAGTCCATGAACAGGACCTATTTGTGAAAAGTAATTACATGATTCATGTTAAATAGGTATCATGCTTGGAGAGGTTGAACTACAGATTTACAAAAAGAGTTATGATAAAATAACAAATATGGGAAAATGTGCACAATAGGCCTTTTCTTCACGACGTATGACTGGAAAACAGCAGAAAACGGTTGTTGAGTAAAGCATGCTATGAGGTGTAGCTCCATCGAGGTGACACCAAGTACCACCTTGTTGTTGATGCATTTGCGCACATATTTCTCCTTAAATGCAACATGCATCTGATTAAATCTGCAAATCTGTAACAGTTAAAATAGACGCTGTGCATCCTTACAAATTCACCAAACTGCAGCAGCCGATCTGATCATTTCCAAAACAGAAATATATGTTGGAAACTAAGTGTCTGGAAATGAATGTTGATCTCGTTGTCCTTTTATTGCTAGCTGAGCGTGAGAGATTTCATTCTAAGATCCAAGTGTACAGTGGTCTTATCCTGTGTATGAGCTCATAGAAGTGTGGGAGTTTCTGATGTGCTTCATAACTTGAAGCGAATTACCATCTCTTTAACTTCAAACAAACTCTTCATGCCTTTCCTCTCCATCCAGATACAAAGGATACTGGACTGAGAGGAACCGCTCTGTAATGGATCTCTATTCTCCAAACCTCTCAGGCTAACTCTTTGAACAATGTGAAGGACCAGAGCAGGAGGTGACAACAGTGCAAGAGTGTAACAGTGTTTTGGTCTGCACCTGCACTAGTTTGTGTGTGTTTGTGTGTGTTTGTGTGTGTGTGTTTGTGTGTGTGTGTGTGTGTGTGTGTGTGTGTATGTGTTTATCATGTGTTCACAAATGGGCTACCATATTAATCTATACTAACGAAGCTCAAACCACAAGTACAATCATTTTTACCAGACAAAGGTCACTCAGTTCTATGACTGCAAACACACATAGATGTTACATGTCAGTGAGTTCTTAGACGTAACACTTTTACTAGATGATGTTTTTAGTAGTGATGTCCTGATAGTCCATTGATTCTCACATATATTACCAGCCTATTTCAGGTCAATCTTCACAAATTCGAGTTTATGATACGTTGCTACATTTGAATTTTATAGTAATTTCGTGTATTTACAAGTTTCCCATAACCCACACTCTTCCTTGACCTCAGTCACTCAGTGTGAGTTCAACGAACTGCCTTTGATGTGATTTCAGTTGCTCTATTCTATTTGATCCCTGGAAATTTTATTTGATTACTCTCCAAATTATTGAAGATCATGTGAACAACTTTATCAAAGAACTGTTAGATGGCGTAAACATGATCATTCATTCATGCTAACAAAGATACTTACAGTGGATGTAAAAAGTCTACACATCCCGGTTAAAATGGCAGGGTTTTTGTGATGCAAAAATGAAACCAATATAACTTGTGCCAGATCTTTTTCCACCTTTAATGTGATAGCGTAACCAACAAAATTCAAGTTTAAAACAAACAGAAACATTTTAGGGGAAAAAAAGAAAAAGAAAAAACTTTTCTTTAATAATCTCATTGCACAAGTGCACACTCCTTAACTAATTTGTTGTTAAAGCACCTCTTCCTCCTTTAATACTACACTTGCTCTTTTTGAGGTAGAATCTACCAGCATATATTGATTCAGCAAATTGATTCCACTCTTCCTTGCAAAAAAAATGCTCCAGATCTGTCAAATTGTGAGGGGTTCTCCTGTGCACAGACCTCTTCAAGTTATTCCACAGTTTTTTTTAATAGGATTTAGATCTGGGTTCTGACTGGGCCGTTCCAAACCATTGATCTTCTTCTGAAGCCATGTTTTTGTTTACTTAGATTTGTGCTTTGGGTTGTTATCGTGCTGGAACGTAACATTCTTCTTCATCTTCAGCTGTCTAGCAGAGACCTGCAGATGTTGTGCCAAATTAGATTGGTATTTGGAGCTATGCATATGTTGACTAGAGCCCCAGTCCCAGATGAAGAGAAGCCACCCCATTGCCTGATGCTGCCACCACCATGCTTCACTGTGGGTATGGTGTTCTTTGTTTGATAAGCCGTCTTGTTTTTGCAAGATGTATCTTGCAAAACATATCTTTTAACATATCTTTTAGAATTATGCCCATAAAGTTCTATGTTTGTCTCATCAGATCATACCACATTTTGCAGTTTTGGGTGATTTAGGTGCCCTTGGATGTTTTTTTTTTTTTTTTTTTAGCCATCCTACCCCATAGCCCGGACCTGAAGAATATGAGAGATTGTCGTCATATGCAGTGAGTGAACATTACTTGCCAGCCTCTCTTGGCAGCCTCCCTGATCAGTTTTCTTCTTGTCTCTTCTCTCCTGTATTGAATCCTTTCTCAGCATCACTGGCATTGCCCTCTCCTGGCTAAGGTCATATCTCACAAATAGACTGCAGTTTGTCCATATCAACAATTGCACTTCTTCCACTGCTCCTTTGTCCCTAGGCATACCCCAGATTCTGGTGCTTGGCCCGCTTCTACTCATTCTCTACATGCTTCCCCTTGGTAACATTATACGTTGTCATGGGCTACACTTCCACTGCTACGCTAACAATGTCCAGCTTTACATTTCCAACAAATCCATTACCACTGCAATTCACTCCACTTTGGCCAGCTGCATCACTGAAATTAAATCATGGATGCAAGCCAACTTTCTCAGATTAAACTGTGATAAATCAGACCTGATCATCATTGGTCCTAAATCCCTCACCAAAACCACTCCGAATTTCTTTCTCACTATTGATAATTCCACTCTGTCTCCCTCTCCATATATCCGCAACCTCGGAATCATTTTTGATAGTAAGCTTTCCTTTGAACACCACGTCAATCAAATCACTAGAACTGCCTTTTTCCACCTTAAAAAAACATAGCTCGTCTCCACCCATCACTTTCCTTCTCTGCTGCTGAAAATTTGATCCGTGCCTTCATCACATCCAGAAACAACTCCTGCAGTAGCATTCTCTATGGCACATCATCCAAAATCCTAAATAAACTCCAGCACCTCCAGAACTCGGCTGCGTGTCTGCTCACTCGTTCTTGCTCCCGTGACCACATCACTCCTGTCCTCCAGAAGCTTCACTGGCCTCCTGTCCCACAACGGATTCAATTTAAAGTTCTTTTCTTCACGCACAAAGCTCTTCCATAACCAGGCCCCCTCCTGTCTCACTGATCTGTTCCAATATCACATTCCGTCCCGTAGTCTCCATTCCTCTGATTACAAATTTCTGTCTATACTGCTTAGAACTAAGCACCGGGCGATAGAGCATTTTCCATAGCTGCCCCCTCCGTTTGGAACTGTCTTCCCAAACACTTCCAAAATTACACCGATTTGGCCAAATTCAAATCATTGCTCAAAACACACTTTTCAGGATTGCTTTTAATCTCTGTTGTTGCTACTGGTTTTCTGGTTTTATTTTGCTGTCTTTTGATTTTACATGATTATGTTGTATAGTTTTATTGTGTTGTCCTATGACTATATATATATATATATATATATATATATATATATATATATATGTATATTACTTATGTAAAGTGTCTTTGAGTATCTTGAAAAGTGCTCTATAAATAAAATATTATTTTTAATATATTATTATTATTATTATTATTATTATTATTATAAAAGGGTATAAAAGGATGTAATTTTTGTCTCTTCCTTTTTTCCCCCCACACTAAAATGTTTCTATTTGTTTTTCACTTGAATGTTATTGCTTGCTATAACACATTAAAGGTGTGAAATGATCTGCTCTGATTTATTGTGGTTTCATTTTTTTTACATCACAAAAACCTGCAATTTTAATGAGTGTGTGTAGAATTTTTATATCCACTGTAGCTACAGAACCTGATGGCATGTTGCCCTTTGTAAGTCTGATGTTTTGCTCTGCAAGCCTGTAAACCTGAAGGTTACTGTTTATGTCTCATTGCATTTCTTTAGTTAGTAACTATCCTACACTACTGAATCATGTTACGCGATTGATATTGGCATTTAATCTCATGATAAAAATTGTACAAAAGTCAAACAAGTGAGAGTGGTGTGGTTGAATTCCATTACATTTTGTACAAATAAAATCATAAGAAACTGTGTAAATGCAAACCATCCCACATCTCTAACCATAACATTGGTATCTTTACATGAATTTAAATTAATTCAAATAATGATGAATTTATGCAATTTGTATAAGTGTGAGACCATGTTATGAATTCATACAGGTGGAATGGTCTTACAGTTTGTATTGTTTAAAGCAATACTGAATTTTATTGAATCTCTTGGGCTCTATTTTCTGTATTATTTTGCTGAGGTAGGTGTACTTTGCTGGTTAGCAGGTGTGCTTCTAATTTTGTTTGGGCACAAAGCCTTTTTTTGCATTTGCTCTCTTATACAAAGCTCATCAAAAGCTCATGCAATGACTCTACATACAGTGTATCTGACTGTAAAAGTGTGAAACTTTTTCACTGTTGTGAAGCAGATTATCTAGATAAAGCTCTCGGACACAAGGCTCCAATTCTCCCAATTTAGCAATTTGTTAAAAAGTGTGATCATTTTTTGCAGACAAACTCATAAAGTGTTTTCATAAAGAAAACACTATACTGCAATGCACACACTTGGTTCTTAAGGGGAACGGAAAACAATGGAAAAAAAAAACCCAACCATTTTTTAAAAAACATTTGCAACACTAAGCCACGTTAGTGCTAATAGTGACAAAGATATCAAAAATCGATGGCGCTGCTTTATATGTGTTGTTTTTGCCTTATGATCAAGGAAATATAGCCCATCGACATATTTAACAGTGTCATAAAACTTCATTAAAGTTGCCAGTAAAGCTGTAATCACCAAATTGTTGTGGTTTTAGTCAAGGTCTGGACCTCTGTAGTTTCAAAAGGTTTTGCTTATTTTTTTGTGCACATTTTACTAAACCACCAGTGAAAAGCTGCCACTCACCTGTTTAAGTTAAGATGTAGACACAAAAAAGTTTACATGCACACTTTCTTAATAATTACACCACAAACCTTTTTCCTACAATAGAATGTTCATTTTGCTTTTTTATTTGGTTATATTTGGTTCAGAATAACGAACATATAACTAGACATAATAGTGGTAAGATTTCCACTCTGTTGTTCTTTAATATGAAATCAGATTACTGTGACAATTTTGGAAATATATGCGAAGAAAAGTAAAATGTTCTGTAAGGACTAGTTAAATAACTAATATCAATGAGTAGTTGAAATAAATGGTGTGTTCTGGCAAAGCGTCTCTCTGATACTATGTGCTCCTTTAATATGAAGCCAATTCTCTGTGGCATATTTAGTCTTGTAAAGTCTTGTAAACCAAAATGTCTACCGCAATAAAAATAAACGGTCTAACTGGAGTCAGGGCAGTTTATGGAAGAATGGAAGGGTAAAATAATGGGGAATAAAAATGAGCAGGTTATGTAGTGGATACTCGGCGTTGTGGTGTTTATGACACATTTGTGGACCTCACTAACATTTTTATCCTAGTTACAGCCTTGTGTGTTATAGACAGGAGTCAGGTTCAAGTCAAGCCAACACTGTCAGGTTCATCACACCAGCAAATACAACTAAAAGCAACATTCTTCGACATTCAGGCATTGCCATTCATCTTTTGCGTATGTTCACAAATTCCTGGTTTCCCTACAATTTTACCCACAATCCCCCCACCCAACATTCAAACTCACTATCCTGTTCTCACAGTGATCCATTTGATCCTCTCTCCCCCATTCCCTCTGGCTGAATCAGACACTGTTCCCCATAGTTCTGAAGTGCGCAAAACTTCAAAGAGTGTGCAGGTAATTAGCAGCTGAAGGGAATCTAATCTAAACCATCAGCCTTGCTTTGCACCCGGGTCCTTTGCTTTAGCCTGCTTACGGAGGAGCCCTTTTTCCCTGTAGCTTCCAAATCTGCTTCCACTGAAGCGCGGTGCCAAGCTCACAGTTATCACATCTGCATTTCAAACATGCCGTCTCTGGCATTAATTATTAATTACCCTACAGTCACCCTGGAGGATTGGGGATTCAGCCTACACATACTTAGTCGGTGACCTCTACCTTAGACCCTGGTACCTCACCCCTCCCTACTCTGCTTCCTATCTTGGGAAATGCTTCTCTAGAATACCTAAAGTTGTCTAAGAGTGGAATAGCTTCTGCTCATTGCCATTATGTACATCAGTGGCCAAAAAGATCCACTATCTTATCATGAACTGTGCCATACATCCTAAATCTAACACTTCATTGCAAATATATTTTTCTTTGTAGTTCATCTCACTAGTTCTCCATATTTGACAAAATGCTGGTGTGATAGTTTAAGGTTTTTGAGGAATGATATTCATAATACAAATATTCAGTTCTAGGAAAGCATAGGGACCTTGTCTCAACCTAGAAATAAAACTGAGAATGTATCTTTAAAACAGAGAGAATATCATCATATACACATGCAGATAGGGTCTTATTCCTCATTTCAAGAAGCCTTTACTATGTTGATTCCTTCCCAAGCCAAAGTATTGAGGGTTGTGGAATGGATTTTTTTTGTTTTTGTTTTTGGAAAGAAGTTTGAACTGAGAGACTGAGAGACTGAGGTCCTCTCTAGTGCACACGCTGCATGTCTTCATATCACACATATGCCTTTGCCGCCAGAAACCAGCGCCTCATGCCAGAGGAAAGGAAGTGGCTTTCCAAGACAGTTTAGACTCAGGCCAGCAGGGTCAATACCTCAGTGCTTTATTATTGGCAGTTGCCTGTATTTCTCCTGTTCCAGGCGAGGCGAGAGGCTCGGCTGCCAAGAGCAGAGGCTGTCCTCCTCTGAGCACCTGTAATATTCAGTTCAGCATCTTATTTTCCAATTTTTTTTTTCCTCCTGCATATTTATGACCATTTGTTTAAATAGTGCAACAGTGCACTGTGCTTAGACAAGGTGGTAGGTATGTCTATTACATTCAACTGTGTTGTCAGTTTGCAGCTGGTCTTATTTATCATGCTGAGTGGCTTGCTACATTATAAATTTACTTTCACTCTAAAATAATTTGCCATTAATCACCAAATGAGTCTCATTTAACAAAACTGTGGCTTGGGTAGGTGATAACTAAGGCACAGTATTGCGCTGTATATTGCTTTAGGTTACAGCAGCAACCAATGTCTTTAATGTAATTCATTATCAGTGCTGATGCATTTCTTGTGCATGTACTCATTCATAAGTAAGTAAAGTATTAAAACATATTTAACAGATAAATATTGAAACAAAGCCAAAAAAGGACCTGTATACCTAAAGACCTTCATACGGAGATCTGCCTCCCCTGAATATCTTTGCATTACACAGTGTGACCTTCCAGCCTCCAGATTAGTGGAGGCATAGAATCACAGGCACTTTCCTCCGCCGCTAATCTGATGGGCTGTGACACTGCATGCCCAAACCCACGGCTGCCTCCTCTCCATCAGTGAGGCACAGACATATTTTTGCACTTTATTACTGATTCAAATGAAGTCAGCGGCTCTGTGCAGGCAGGACCAGCTCAGCCTCTGCAGCTAAACCTCATTAGGCGTCGAGCGATGCCAACTGCCTCCACAATACTGAGCATCTGAACCTGTAAATCACCAAGAGAAAAAAGCAGGAAACACACTTTTATACATATAATCAGCTGAGAGTGAGAGGAGCTGCAAGAGAGAAAGACACAAAACAAAAACAAATGGATATGAGCCCCAGGGGACATAAAGAGAGTGAGAGTGAGAGTGAGAAAGGCTTCTCATTAAAGTAAGTAGCAGTCTCTAAAACAACTCGGGGTCCTTCAAACCATTAACAGTGACAACATCCACCATGCTGCAAGGCGAGGACTGCAAATCAACAACCAGGTGTGGTGTTCTCATTTTCCCATTTTCCAAAGTTAACACATAAGCGATTAAAAAAAAAACCTTTCTTAAACCCAACACTGATTATGAATTTCAAATGTTTCCAGGGTCTCAGGTGAGTATAACCAACAGCAATGCAGAAAGATAACACTGTCCAATGGGCTGATGATGACATCGTCTTGATATTTCAGAGCAGATAAATAAAATACAGAAAAGAATAATCTTATAATTGCTTTTCATGAATGTAGTGTACCATGGTATTATTCTTAATCTGAATAGATCCACCCAACTAACCCATACTCTGGTCAAGTACCTGTGTTTGCATCCCATGACACATTAAAATTTCTTTACATTTCTGCCATATTTTCCCATTCTAGCTACCTCTGCCCAAACTACATCATATTACTACTGTCCTAAATGGTGTGCCAATATATGAATTAATAAATTGTGGTATACTATTCTGATATGCTATTTAGTGCAACAATAAAAGAAACATAATAATAATAATAATAATAATAAGAATAATAATAATAATAATAATTGTCAGTAAGTGCTTTATCCTGGTCAGGGTTGTGGTGGATCCACAACTTATCTCGGGACCACTTGGAGCAAGGCAAGAGAATTCAACCCAGATGGGACACTAAGCCATCATAGGGCACCATGTACACATACATTCACACGTTAATTCACCGCTACAGGCAATTCAGCATAGCTAGTCCGCCTACTATCATATTTTTGGGAGGTGGAAGGAAACCAAAGAACCCAGAGGAAACCCACTCAGACATGGAGAGATCATTTCACATAGACAGTAACCGGAGAGCAATGGACCTTGGAGCTGTGAGGTGGCTGCACCACCGTGCCGCATTATTTACAGCCCTAGTGATTTTTTTAAATTCAAAATATAAGCTGTGTTGTGATTATTTTACAACAATTACACTTGAACAACCAATTGTCTACAGTATATATAGCTCCACATGTCCCTGGAAAAAAGGATGCCCAAATTTACCATGATTATTCAGTTGCCATAGGGTCATCTCACAATGGATATAATGGCAAAATTTTGTATGGTAACAAAATAATCAAAATTTATCATGTACCATGTGGTACCACATTGTTTGGTGGAGAGTTTTGTTGAGAAGTAAAACCCAAATGAAAAATTTCCTTTGGTAAAGTAGATATGTACGGATGGTTGTTCTATCAAAAGTGTGTACACTCCAATATCAATATATCATTTGCTGTAAATATAAAATGAGTGTGTGGATAACTCAATAAGTTTCAATTTGAAAGTTATCTAAAACGTACCCAACTTTGTCGACTTAAATTAGATGTGTTTGCTCAAGATTGAGGCCCTTACAGAGCACTTACTGGGTGTAATGATGGGGTAGTTATTTGCTTCGGTTGACTGTCACAAGAAAGGATACAATGAACACAATATAAAGTTTCCTATTTTGTCTCCTGAACATCAATTTCTGTTATTGGCCTGTCAGCTCAAACACCCTAACTAACAAAAAAGTGCAGGATAAAACTTGCAAGTCGCTTTTCCCCTCCTTAAACCTGTTCGGCACATCAACCCTGCACTGCTTTAAAACAACAATGTGATTAAAGTCTGAGTACATCAAATTGCATATTATGATCACAGGATACAAGGTACATATAAGGTACATATAGATATAAGGTAAATGGAAACAGCACACAGAAAGCTAATATACTAATTTTCTGTTCTTGTCTAGGTTAAATTCTCTTCACTCTCTCTCTCTCTCGCTCTCTCTCGGATTTGTCTTTGTGCATCTTTATATAATAGTATGTATTTTCAGATATTGTAATATTACGATATATCTGACATCAGCCATAATTTTAGCCATGTAGTGCTTTGTAAAAGAATTACAATCAAACACAGTGATAGAGCTCAACTTCATCACACTGGTTTGGTCCAGAAGCTACACAGAAGCTATTCTGTATGAATGTAATTCATTGTATTACAATTACATTATTAATAGCTCCTTTATCCCCATCTTAAATCAGAATTTACGTTTATTGGATTACATGAATTTGAGTAAAATGGGGCTGTTATCTCTTCTCCAAATTAATATAACAGTTGATAAAATGTATTCTGAACATATTGTGTACTGTACTAAAATATATATATATATATTTAAACATGCTACTATATTAACAGTAAACTGCTGGTATACTTTACTCTACTGTACTGTCTATTGTACTTCACTCTAAGAACACCTCATGATGACAAAGATTTTTTTTTTCTCCTCTTGACAAAAGAACCTGAGAACTTTTAGTCACCAAGAGGTAAAGAGCCAGGAGGTTTCTGTACATCTGTGCTCTTAAATGCTTTGAGGCACTCTCCAGAATAAGGATATACTCACAGACCACTTTATTAGGAACACCGTAACACCTGCTCATTTATGTGATTATATTATAAAATCATGTGGCAGCAGCGTAATGCATATCACGCAGATACTGGTCAAGCGCTTCAGTTAATGTTCATATCAAACATCTGAATGGGGAAAAACCATGATCTCAGTGTCTTTGACTGTTGAATTGGTGCCAGATGGGATGATTTGAGTATTTCAGAAACTGCTGATCTCCTGGGATTTTTGCATTTACTTGTCGATGTGAGAGGTCAGAGGAAAAAGGCCAGACTGGTTTGAGCTAACAGAAAGGTTAAGGTAACTGAAAACCCACACTTTACAACTATGATGAGCAGAAACACAGAAACACAGAACACACTTTGAACCATGGGATGGGCTAAATCAAGTTTTATACCTGTCAGACAAGAGCTGAGGCTACATTTGGCATGGGCTCACCTAAACTGGGCAGTTGAAGACTGGAAAAAGACCAGGTGATGTTTTTCCAATCTTTTCAAAAGATCTAGAATTAAAAGATGAAGGAAGGTGCACACTAACCCATGACCCATGACTCCATGAAGTTTTTAAAAGTCAAGACTATAATTCTATGTTTCTAACAATGTGTTTTGTGTTTATATAATAAAATCTCACAACTGTATTTTACATAAAATTATGAAAATTTGCATAATCTGATTTTGTCTCAAAACTCATGATCCTAATGGGTTAATAAGATGGACTTACCACTTGATAGTTAAATGACAGGAAAATAAAGCTACTTAAAAAAAAACATAGTTATGTGTCAGGTCCAATGGCATTTGGTTGGAATATGGTAAAGCACATTTGTACTTTTTTTGCCCTGGAAAGTTTAAAAGAATAGCCTTGATAAGACTGAGCAATTTGTGCTCCAGTAGCTCTTCTGTGGGATCGGACCAGACAGGCGAGCCTTTGCTCCTCATGCGCATCAATGACAGTTCACCAGTTGTCTGTCCTTTCTTGGACCATTTTGTGGTATTAACCACTGCATACCAGGAACACGCCACAAGAGCTGCCATTTTGGAGATGCTCTGACCCAGTCGTCTAGCCATCACAATTTGGCCCTTGTCAAAGTTGCTCAGATCCTTACGATTGCCCATTTTTCCTGCTTCCAACACATCAACTTCGAGAACTGACTGTTCACTTGTTACCTAATTTATCCCACCCCTTGACAGGTGCCACTGTAACAAGATAATCAATGTTATTCACTTCACCTGCCAGTGGTTTTAATGTTATGGCTGATCGGTGTAGTATTAGATCATTATATAATATTCTCCTGAGTTCCATGAGAACTGCCCCATTTCTTGACTTTTTCATGGAAAAGTGGATGTGCTGTCAGAACAATCCTATCCCATCTACCTTCATACTCTCCAGCTAAACATTGCATCTATCCTTTATTCATTATCAGCTGTCTGTGTTGCTGCACACTTGCTCTCCCCCTCACTCTTGCCTTGTTTACTTATGAAATCAATTTAAGAGCTGTTCAAGAAGGCCTTTCTGAGAAAGCTTCTTCACCTTCCCCTCATGGCAAAAGGAGGCAACTGCCTGCGTGTGGAGACTCATTGCAGGAGTTACATTGCACCCTCAGTCTGAAGATCACAAAGCAAAAGGTTCCTCTGGGCCTAGCCACTGCTCCTGGCTCTTTCCCACTCCTCTGTCTGCTTCTGCCTCTTGTGCTTTATTTCACCCTTTCTCTCTCTCATCCACTGGTGTTTGGAAATTCCATCCTTATCTCACCTCCCCCCTTCCATAGGGGCACAGCTACAGCAAGATCCCAATAATCCAATGCTTCCACAAAGGTATCAAGGGTGTGCTGGAGGAATTTAGTGAAGAATTAATTTGATGTGACAACACAAGCTTGTGAGATCATATCCCAGGGATGTTCACTGAATTCTATCTAGGCAAGATAGAAAGATAGAATAAAATTTACAGACAGACTGACTGGCATCATAGGATGTAAGGTGTAGATGAAGAATTCACAATAGAAAGGCAATAGCTCAAGCTAAAGCAATACTTTAGAATAAGTAAAGCAGAAAACCTGTTTACTCCAAACTCACTTGAAGCACAGGGCAGTTGTTGAATTATGTCAATAAATGTATAACATATGCAACGATATAATGCACAAGCTGGCTAGGATAAATGAGTTAGCAGAACTTGCTGTCTTTCAAAAATAAAAAGACATTAATAGAAGGTTTCATTACTTGTGGAAAATGTCTTACAGTGGAATATTTTGGATTTTTGTGGAACCAAGTACAACAGAGCCACCAAACGTCACAAAAAAAATTACACAGGATGGTATGAAGAAGCAAGGCTGGGGCTGATTTCTTTCAAGCCCAAACTGTAGATTCATGCAGCATATCAGTGAAAGTTGTGTTAGATGATTGATTACACAGAATGAAAACCTCCCTAGATTTGATCTCAGTTTGGGCTGATTTTTTTTTCAGCCTGCTTCACTGAAACATCTGTAACACATCACCAGTAGATTTTAAAAAAGTAGATTTAAAGCAAAATTAGATGGGAAAACCTTAAATTTTGTGTTTTTTTTTTGTTGGTTTGAATGAAAGGCTTTGAAATGCTGTTTACTTTCCAACATTGGAGTGATACAGTAAAAACTATTTTTAAATTACTGTTACTTATATTTTTCTAAAGATTTTATGGAGTCTTTGTGTCATCAGACCAACACAACTATGCTAATAATATTAGGGTGCTATATAGCCCTGTTCTATGAACCCTGAGAAGCTGGCAGGGGCCAGTGTTTTAAAACCTGGTTTATGATCTAAACCATACAACCATATAAAAAAGTCATTGTCAATAGCTGTCATTCCCTTTGCAACCTTCTTGCCAAGTTGGCATTTGCTGTGACTGACAGGGAACCCCGGTTGTTATCCAGGGTTGATACAACAGGGTTACATACATAGCTTAAATTGTCTGTTTCACCCCTCCCAACCACCAGGGGGCAATGTTTTAATATCTGTAACCTATACCAGTAGGGCCTAAGGAACCTTCTAACCCTAAGACTGACTGGAAGGGCATTTGGATATTATTGCTGTACTCGCTCCAATGTTGATCTGGAGAGGTACATGCTAATGCCCAGCTAGCTGCAGAGCAAACCTCCTGGAGCAGCATGCCTCCATGAGGATGAAACATTCTCTGTTTACTGGACTTCCACAGTAGGACTGGGCTTCTAGCCTGTTTTTAAGCAGCTGTAGTTATGACTCCTCACCCAATGGCAAAAAACGTGCTTAGACAGGCATCATGCTGAATAGAAGTCATCAGACGAATAGCTGATTCTATGATCAAATAGCCACTGCGTGGCTCAAATATCGTTGTAAGACATGTACTACGGATTGACCCTTGTAGTGCACTCAATTTCCAGGTTGGTGGGTTTTAAAACTTAAGCAGGAACCCTGGCTACGAAGTCAGCTTGATGAGCTGAGGTGAACGTCAAACTGGGAGTCAAACTGGGGGGCTGTCTACAGCAATACTCCTCCCAGATGAGCCCCTTGTATAGGTCCATATGGAAAGGCACTAAGGGACTCCAACTCAAGGTGGAGACCACGTCTGACTCCTGGGAAGTATGGTGGATGGGGGGTGTTAGCTCCATTCAGAAACACTGTTATAATCTTAAAAGCTCCCAGTCTACAAGGCTCTCATGCTAGGATTCCAGTGCTATGTGCAGTGTTATGTGTAATGGCATAGCCATCAGTTTGCCCACCAGATCAAGGGGCTAAACATTGTGTGTAGATATCCTGGCCAGGGGTACCACACCTTTCTGCTTGTCTGCAACAATAGGTCTGCCCAGGGAAAGATTCCATGGGTGTCCCAACACTAGTGAGGGCAGTGGTAGAAAGCAGGGTTGTGTTCATAAGCCCAGGTTTGTTGCATGAGCCTCTGGTAAACCACTGTGGTTTGATTGGTGAATGCTGTGTAGCATGGGCAAAATGCAAACACATACAGAAGGCCACTAGGTCAATCATGGACTACTATGTTTTGTCACAGAGGGCTGTTTGGCTGCACTAGGGAGAAGCATACTCAATGGTGAATTGACTTGGCATTGGCAAAAAAAAAATTATATCAGGTTTATTTATGTCTGGCTGAATTTTCCAGATCTGCTGCACCACCTCAGGGTACAAGCATCACTTCCCAGGTGTATGCGATGCTTTGACAGTGAGACCACTGCTCCACTGCACTGACTTGGTAGGTAACTCACTCTCAATTTGGTTAGCCCAATTCCAAGAGGTTCCAAGTAAGGTGAAGAATGTTGTTAACCTCATGCCACCCTGATGATTTATGTACTTGACTGTTAACTATATTTTTGGAATGGATCAGAATGTGACAGTGTCACAAAAAAAAAAAAAAAGAACTTGAGGGACAGCCAGACTGCCATAAATTTTTAAAAATATGAAACCCACTCAACTATACTAGTGATTGTGAAGAAAGGAGCTGAGCATGCAGAGGGACACTGCCCTTGGTGATAATTGGAAGGTGAGTGCCATGTAAATTAAGCTCTGACTGTAGACACAAACTGTTTTGCAGATAGCTTGGAATATTCTGATGTGGACAAGGTGAGAAGGACAAGAACGACGAGCTTTGACAATGGCATTTTATAACGTCATATGGTCACCATAGGACTTTGTGGTAAAGATCTTGATGTGTGCACTCAAGAAGGTATCCAGGTGTTAAAACACCACCCTCTGGTGGTTAGGAGGGGTGAAATAAGAATCACAAATTCTTTACTCTGAAAATGTATAATCTATAAATGGATGTATAATCTATAAACGGATGAATTATGAGGTTTCACAGTTAGCAGTTTTCACAGTTCTTGTCTGTGGTAATCAGACATATGCTACAGTTGTGGTGAATAGAGATTAGGTTAAAAATACTCTAGTATTCCTACCAGCATTATTGTAGTGCATATACAGTACATCTCAGCCCAATGTCTTTACACTTGTATTATCCTTGAGTGCCAGTACAAGGCAGTGAAAAATAATACTCTATCTTCCAAGCACACCGTGTGTGCACAGTACCTCACACAGCAGTGTTGGCCCACCGCTGTGCTGATCAGCGTGCACCAGTGTCTCCGCTGAGTTTGTTTTCTGCAGCAAACATGGAGCATGAAGACATGATTGTAAAACAATTAATCAAGGAGGAAGTGAGAAAGAAAGTGAAAGCTCTTTTTATGTCTCTCTTAATTGTGCGTGTGTCTTTTGTTTATACAGAAGGATGAGAAGCCCCTCATGCTAAGCACTTAGATTCTAAATTACCCATTCCAAACTCCAGTTAAAATAACACCAATTAAAATACATGTTAAGTGCAACATGGGTTTTGATTTAATGACCAGATCATAAAAATAAAGTCTTTACTTATTAGAAATATATTACTGCTTAGTCAGAAAGTAACAGTACAGAAGTAAATGGAGCAAGTCCATCTTCAGCCGTTATAAGAGGTTTATCTCTTTGTCTTGCAGTCTGGTGAAAGGAACACAGGTTTCTCATGTTATCATAACCCCAAATTCCATCTGGAGGCTGCTTTCAAAGTGAAAAACAACAAATAGGGGGAAACATTTAATCCAGCATAATATGTTTGCTCAGAGATCTGAGAAGAAACCTCGGAAAGAGATGGTGTTCTGATGTGGGATGGCCAGTGTGTTTGTCTGCTGGTCCTGTGTTTGATTTGGACGTGGGAAAAACACAAGAGAAGCCTGACGACCCATAGGGATTAAGGAACTCAGGGAGCAGAGGAAGCCACAGCCGGCAGTTTTGGGTTTCTGCTCTGGTCTGGGGGAAAAGAGGCTACTGGGGGATCTGTCTGCACCCTCTAAGATGTGAGGAGCAGCAGGCTCAGATAGCTGTACAGAGGAGAACGGTGAGTTTACACAAGGTGGAGAAACATTCCGCAGCTTCCTGTCCAGCTTTGCTATAAGTTACAGAAGAGTGACTGATATGAAGTAGCAAATATCCTACGATATGCAGACTGAATGCCATATGTAGGAGAGTAATCTTTAAGAGAAAATTTTAACATTTGGTTGAAGGTCACTGTTTCCTAGTGTGGGACTGAACATTCTGAGATTCTGCTTACGTTTGAAGGCTGCTTTGGGCCAGAAACAAGAAAACACCTATGTTTCGAGATTTACCGGTGCATTCCAACTAACTGTGGATGTGAAACACTTCAACCTTGACCATGTCCACTATATTTTAACATAGTCTATTCCTTTTTTCTGTTCTGTTTTCATAATGATTGTAGAGTATGTGCTTTTATGATCATATTGCTGTAACACACTAATATGTAATTACTGGCATTTGTCTCTCCCAATTACGAACCCTACAAATCAAATTAATTGGATATTACATGTATATATAATAATAATAATAATACATTTTATTTATAAAGCACTTTACATTTTAAAGAAAATCTCAAAGTGCTACAGAAAAGAGTCATAATATAAACAGCAATTAAAACCAGCTGCCAACTATATATACACAGTATGTATTATATTATATTATATTATATTATATTATATTATATTATATTATATTATATTATATTATATTTTTGTGTGTAAAATAAACCACAAAAAAACAAACAAACAAACAAACAAACAAAAAAAAAACAGCAAAAGGTCCAGTGTAAGTCACCAATAATTTCTACATCAGGGCAGAAATAAAAGCAGTTCATACTGCGCTATAATGCCAGGCTCCTATGGGAATACATTATGGCATTAGAAGCAGCCTGGCTGTATGCATGCTCCCCCCACTCATCTCCTGCTGGGTCCAGCTATAATGAACCCTTCCTCTCGTTCTTCCATGGGGAGTCAGGTATGGAGAGAAGGTGACGAGGACTGGCATAAAAAAGTGCACCCCAGATGTAATTGCACAATTAGAATCCACCTCGCCCCAAGGCCAGGTCATCTAAAGGTTAATCAAAGGAAACAGGTCTTAAAATGCATCCAGCACAGTCAATTCTTGGTCTAAGAATGCTTTCCGTTTCCTCAGAGTGTTCCCGGGGAATGTATTTTATTATTTAATTTATTTCCAATATTTAATTTTTTTGACCTATATTGATCTCTTTGTAGCACTTATACTCAAAAAGAGACGAGAAAGTAATTCCCTCAAACAGAATTCAGCCAGACATCAAACTAAGTAGTTTTTCTTATTAATTGAGAGCTGAAGGACTAAGAGGCATTTATGAGGACTGTTGGACTGTAAATTCATGTGAGCCACATTTACAGGACCATGGACAGAGCTCTGCTTTGTGAAGCATGCCATGTTTCCTATTAAACACGTGTACAAAATTTTGGAACAACTACATTTAATAAACTATACTAGTTAACAAATGCTACATACTGTTATGAGGTGAGTGAGGTAGGAATACATTCTGGAAAGGACATCAGTCCCTTGCAGGACACCATAAACCATACATACACAATTTAGAGCATCTAATCCACCTACCCTCACAATTTTGGAAAGTGGGAGGAAACCAGAGAACCCAGAGAAAACACACGCAAACACAGAGAGGAACCCAAGCTCACGATTGAACCAGGGACCCTGGAGCTGTGAGATGGCAATGCGACCTGCTGCACCAGTTTTTTTTGGCCATCCAAGAATATTAGAGAAGCCTAAATCAGGAGTCAAACTGAGCATGAATAAAATACTATTACTGAATTCCAATTCGAATGGAAAAGGATGAAGAATGCAAAAAAAAAAAAAAAAAAAAGGAATTTGAGATAATGGCTAATTTTATTACATGTTGATTTCATCTAGTTAAAACTTTGAAAACTTTGGCAAACCTTGAACATCTGAGCCAATAAAAAAAACAAGAGGCAAAAAGAGACAAACAGACATTTGTTTTTGTTTTCTTAATGAAAATGTCTCAAACTTGCGAAGAAAAAAGTCAAACAAAGGTGTAGCCACCTAATATTAAACACTGTTTTATAGATTTATAGGTGGAGCTGTACTGGCATAAGGTGGGTTCGAGATAGTTTCTATACTTACCAACTCTGTTTTCAGGAAAGATTTTCTGTTATACATCACATTCAGTGTTTTTCAAAAGCAAGGTTATAGAGGTGATAGAGGTTGTACTGGACTAAAGACCCACCTTTACCTTTTCTCATATTTTTTCATGTTTCCTTGGAAAGTGACCTTGAGTGTGAGATACACAATAATAATAATAATAATAATAATAATAATAATTTTTATTTTGTATATGATTTTTGTGAGTTGCATATTATCAAGCACTTACCATTCCATGTTAGAGTGCACACTGCAAATTATTTACATATTATTATACATATATACTATTATAATAGAAGTATACATATTTGTGGTAATCAGAAATAATTAATTGGCTCAGATCTAATGTTTGTAACAATCAATAATTCATTAATCTCTTTTAAATTGTTTCGAGATCTCCTTTGCGGATATTTGAGATTCAATCCTTCACGGAGAACCAATAAAAGTTGTTACAGATCAGTGATATGTTACAGGGAGATTCGGTTTATCTAGGTTTTGCTCAGGCAGTGTGTCAGGTGGTCATCACTTGGCTTGGTGTAAGCCAGACTCTGGGGGGTGGCAGAGGGAGGCTGTTTTAAGGCATGATATGCTCGGAGCAGTGCGCTGGCACGGAGCCAGGCTGGCGGCCACGGGGTACAGACACACTGGCCTTGTGCCAGTCTTCTGGGAGCAGTGCCCAGGCAATGGCACACTGTCACACTGTCACACTGTGTCCATTTTAGGACACCCGGATATTCAGAGAGTGGGCTGGACTGACTAACATTATTAAAACCTCCTTCTAATACAATTCTTGAGGAATGTCATATCTTCAGTGTTATTTCTCCAGGAATTTCAACCTAATAATTGTTCACCCACTTAGCATTTTGATATCATAAAACAAAAGTGTGGAATATTAATTTAAGATTGAAGATTTGTATGCATTTTGACATTGACTTTTTGCCAGTGCCAATATTTATGAGTCAGATTTGATAAAACAACATAAAGCTGGCTTTGTTTACAGTTTGTGTCGTGCAGTTTTCCTTTCCTTTGTCTTATCGTTCATCACATCTGCATCACTGAATTCACTGAAATCACCTTTGCTAGATCTGCTTTTGAGAACATTAGTTAATTCATTAGTATTAATTAATATTTCTGCTGTATGTGGATGTGTTTGTCCATAAAAACTGTGTAGCACAGATCTTTTTCATAAAGATTTTTCCAAGCTAAAGCAAACATCTCTACATATTTATTTCTGAGGCAGTTCCCTGTTATGCTGTTTATTCCTCTCAGTTCTGGAGGTAGGCAGCTGTAGTCACTGGCTAACAACAGACAGTTGTTTTTATTTATTTATTTTTTTTGTCAGTGAGTTGAAGTGGGTGTCTCTTGTGGTATTGCTGGCTACGTTTTGGTGCTCCATGCCCTGCCGGTTACATTTTGCTGGATAACTGATCCTTTCCCTTGATCCCCCCACGGGACTTGCACATTAGTATTCTGCTCGGGGTCTCTTAGCATAATAGCTTTAAAGCCAGACTCTGACCCTGTTGTCATGGATGCAGTACAATGCAAACACACACACACACAGCAGTGGTTGCGGCAAGCGGTTGCTTGCTTACAACTACGTCCTGCATGTTAGTAAGAGGATGGCTCACCATAGAATCTCAGTGTGTATTTGTAACACGACAGTTGCTACATAAATCAGTATGATTGCAAGATCTTTATATTGTAATGCTAACACTCATTTCCTTGCCTCTGCGTGGGTGTTTTCTACTGCATGAGCCATACAGCAAAGACCTTGGCTTGAATCAAAAATGTCAATCACTGACATAGGGGCAAAGATGAAGAAAATAAATATTGAAATTCCTCCCACACAGACAGAGTGAAAAAAATGATATTTGTCCTTCAACTGTACTAATCGACATCCTGGTTCCGCCCATTTCTGTGTCCTCAGTGGTTGAACTGGAAAGAAAATCACATATTTCATACTAGATTTTTTTCACAGATCTTCTTGTAGCGTTCAAGCCTTTTCCAAAGGTTACGAATGAGATGTTGCACCAACCAATCCAT
Organism: Pangasius djambal; assembly: GCA_022985145.1. Taxonomy (NCBI): domain Eukaryota; kingdom Metazoa; phylum Chordata; class Actinopteri; order Siluriformes; family Pangasiidae; genus Pangasius; species Pangasius djambal. The sequence continues at coordinate 9,893,244 of CM040981.1, read as the reverse complement.
TGCATTACCGATGAAAACTGACTGTTTTTTTTTCTTTTTTTTTTTTTTTTTTAGCATAACTACCTCATCAGTGCCTGTGCATGTGCAATTTTATCTGCAAAACGTTGCTGTGGCTTCAGATTTTCATTCCAAACAGGGGGGAAGCCACTCCTGATTCCACCTGTTTAACCAATTGTTCTTGGTCTTCAATCAACTATTAGGTGTGACTCCTGACTGGTGGAATTAAAACAGTCTTCGCAGATAAGATTGCACACCCCTTATTTACGCTGATTGTAACTTATGGGTTTGACATGAAGAAAACCTTATATAGTCTAGTAAGTTAATATCTACATTTCAAATGAAATAGCAGAATAACAGAAAGACCACATAATAGCATGAATCCAAAGAGGATGAATAAAGACCAATTTTATCATAGTTTTTAACTGGGCTGATGGCACAAACCCTGCCTTTTAAACCTCCTCTCATGTAAAATATTGTTATTTCAACAATAGACAAAAATGTTCGCTACTCTGTAGTGTCTTTTTTTTCACTAGATATTTGGTTTCTCCCATCTTCCTGTTGCGGTGAACTGTGTAAATGTGAAATTATGATGGCTCTGCCATCTATGAGGAGACGACTGAAAAATGTGTTGAAAATGGAATCCTACTCCCAGTGCTCTTTCTCCCATATTAATCACCTCCTTCAACCTGTGTGTCTGTCCCAAACTTGCATTGATCTGTCAGCCAACAGCTTCAGATCTGTAGGTGATGCTAATGTTAATGAGCAGCAGCAGTAGTGTGAGAAACATAGCAGCACCAAGTCTGCAGATTTCATTATTTGATCAGTATTGCAGCAGGCACGTCTGACCTGTGTGGATTTGCCAGGCGTAATTTGTCTGATGGTGCTGCTGCTGCTTCTCTCACTCTTTCTCTCTTCCCCTCTCTCTTTCTCAGTCTATCACTTTGCTTGGCTTTGCTCTCTTGCCAAATTTTCCCTCTTCCTCTCACACTTCACTCACTCTCAACTCTTTTACTCCAACTCCTCTCTTTCTCTGCCTCTCCCACTCTCTCTATTTCTCCCTGGCTGTGAGAAAAAGGAGGGAGCATGGTGAAAAGGGAGATTGTGTGGAGCTGGGGTGCTGAAGATGTCAGCTGTCTCGGGGCTCAAGGGCGTCCAGAACAAAGGCGCTTTTCACCCCCTCTGAAATGTCCCTGGGCCCGGGCTCCCTTGTGCCATTCAGCCCCGGCTCTCAGCACCAAAAAATCATACCCCATTCAGGCCTGCAAATCAATTTCCTGATAAGCAGAGGGAGGATGAGGAGGTGGAGGAGGAGGAGGAGGAGGAGAAGGGGTGGTAGAAGGGGGCAATGGTGGGGTGCGTCAGGCTTCGGTTAATTGGGGAGCAGTGAGCAGATTGGGGATTTGAGGCTGTCTTTGTGTGCGTTTGTCAAATGGCTGAATCGGGCAATGCTAGCAGTGGCAAGTAACAGCGGCCAGATAACCAGTCAAAGGGCCAGAATAATACAGGAAGACGCCCTGTGGAAAAAAAAAAATCCACACATCCGAAATGGACTGCCTGATTCTCTCAGGAACCCCACAGGAAGGGCCCAGTCTCAAAAAGAAAGGTTGTTCCTAAAAACTAAAAAAAAAAGGAGGACACAGCTTCAGACAGCTAAAGGAAATTAAATAAAGTACAGCAAACCCACAGCAGCTCCTTTTTCTATTTTTTTTTTTTAACTTATTTTTGTATGGTGACCTGGCTGTTCCTGGACAAAAAGTGAGTTAGTGGAAATTTGGCATGCAGAGAGGAGATGACCAGATCGAGATTGTGAGAGTGACTGATGGTGTATGTTTGTAATGCAGGAAGCATGTACGTATGAGAAAAGAGTAGGTGTAGAATAAAAAAAACCAGCAGAATGAGAACGAGCGCTTCATGTTCGCTAGTCGACAAAAATCCCTTGGTGCTACAATATAAATTACAATTTGTGCACGCAAATGTGGCACAAGACTACGGGGCCTGAGATTAAAATTCAATTTGTTATCGGCCAATAACAGAGTCTCTGTGAGCGCTCGCAGCCTTTTCCACAATCAGGTGCCACAGAGTGAGCAAAGTATTTTGTGCATAGATAATCTCACTGGTAACAAATAGTCCATGTGCTTGCCTCTCATCTGCCAAAGAATATGAATTACTGTCATTTAGGCACCTGATTGATATGAGCAAGTGCTCTTTCATTTGCATTTTAGGTTGGACGATGGAGAAAGGTTAGCTTAGAGTTGTACAGTAATATTTATTGTGCTGCGGTTTGTGTTTATGTTTGGCCTTTGTATCATTAGAGTGATGTGTTATTACTTTAACTTGTTAAAAGAATGTGGAAATTCCAGATCAGAATCAACATTCAGTGGATTTGCTGACTGAAGATACGACTAGTCAAGATCATGGTCGAGATCAGGGCTGTGTCTTTTTCTGTTTGTGTGTTTGCAATGGGTTATTGGGTGTTGGCACAGGACAGCAGCTGGGAGTTGAGCGCAGTTGGAGAGAAGAAGAGAGAGAAAGAGAGAGATAGAGGACCCTGGCTTGCTTCCCCAGCTTGAACGCAGAGAGCACAGTCAAGCATAGTAAACAGGATCCACCTTTCTGCTTGGCTAATTTTCCCTATTAAAACAGCACAGCAGGAGACCCAGCAGGGGAGGGGGGCTGAAACAAGGCTTATTTTTAAAAGTGTGTCTGACTATCTGTCTGTCTGCCTGTCTGTCTATTTGTCTGGAAGGAAGGATTTTGTCTAGTGGTCATGGTTTGAGCTAGACCAATATTTGGTGATATCGGTTTCCCAACTACGCTTGTACAGCATTTGGAGCATCTTTTTCCATTGTGCAACATTCCATTTTTTTGACTTTTTATCTGTGATATTTGGGTCTTTCATTTGTTTGCAGAGTCATCTTTTTTCCCCCTGACTAATTTAATCAAATTCCAATTCCTTTCTGAACTGTGCCATAACTTAATCCCTGCTCCAATCTCTCTGACAAGAAAATCCAGTTTCTTAATGCATGAACACTCTCCTCTTTCTCTCAAAGGTTTCTCTCTCTCTCTCTCTCTCTCTCTCTCTCTCTCTGTCCTTCTCTCTTGCATGCCTCTCCCCCTCCACGGCTCACGGCTTTCTGGCTACCTGAGCATAACCCCTCCCTTTATTCTCTTACCCTCTCTCAAATTTTCTCTCTCTTGCTCCTTTGTCAAGTACTGCATACATATATATATATATATGTAGTTTGAGTATGTGGCTTTACTAGCAGGGTGGCTCTGTAAAGGTCTGTAATCATGTATAGCACTATAAATAAAAGACATCTGCTTTAGGAACTGGTCAGAATGTACAGAACATATGAGTCTGCTTGGATTTGGTAGATGATTTTCTGTGTCACATAGGAGTTTTAGTTAAAATCCAGAAATGTTTTCTCCAAGCAGAAATGATCATGACTGGTTCCGTCAGTTGACTAATCAAAACCAAGTTTAGGCAGGAGTTAAAGTGGCGGCAGATGCATGTATAAAAAAAATAAAATAACTGGTGATAAATGAGAAGGTCCTACTTTTAGAGTACGGTACATTACAAAGCAGTCTGAATTAAATTCAAACTAGCATATTACCAGACTAATTAATTCATTCATCTTCAGTAACTGCTTTATCCTGGTCAGGATCACAGTGTATCCAGACCCTATCCCGGGAATATTGGGTGCGATGTGGGAATACACCCTAGATGGGATGCCAGCCCATAGCAGGGCGCCACGCACAAACGAGCACACACACACACACTCGCACACACACACAGTTCTTATCTAGCTAATGCTGATTCATTTCGATTTGGGTTAGAAAACGACCTAATTTTAGCTGGATGTTAACAATGTTTTAACATTAACAATATTTTGAAAAATGCTCTGCTCTGAGAAAACAATATTTTGAAAAATGCTCTGCTCTGAGAACACCTTGAAACTCCAGGACATTTCGTTTTTTTTGATACACCATTTTGTTTGCTTTAAAAAAAAATATATATATATTTTTAATAGGATAGCTGATGTGTAACAATGCAGCAATGTTAAACAATTAGGCTATTTTTGCGATTATTCAGAGAAGTATACAGTAATATAACTTTCCACATTTCATTATTGCTACTGATCATGATCATGCATCTATCACTTCACAACCCCAAATATGTCCTGAGTATTCACTACACCAAGATTCATTAAACCTACCCCGCTCATTTTTCTGTTTTCCTTCCTCTAACTGACCTAGTTGGACCTATATCAGGCTTGTTAATTAGCCGACAAGTTCAATTCAATTCAATTCAGTTTATTTGTATAGCGCTTTTTACAATGTCATTGTCTCAAAGCAGCTTTACACAAACAAAAAAGTAAGATGAAGTGTGAGAGTGCGTCTGAAGAGCAAGCCGAGGCGACAAGTTGAATCACATTATTTGGAAGCAGGAAAAACACCTAAATGTGTACTCCAGGACTAGGACTGAGTAACAGATGAATGTGTCAGATGAATGTATAGCACAGTGGTAGCACAGAAAGTTACAAAAACACTGTGGCCTTGATTTACTAAGAACCTAAGCAATAAGTAGTAATTTGTGTGTGCAATCAGATACATTCCCTGTGTAGACAGTGGGCAAGTTGCGGGTGATTTACAAAGGAGAGTTGTGTGAATGAATCAAATTCAAAGTAGAGGAAACAACATGTAAAAGAGGTTTTTGCATGTACTAATAGTTCTTAAAAGCCACTGGTATAGGTCCAGATCTTAAAGAGACTTCTGATGATAAAACTGAAACTATAACATTGATTAAAGCAATGAGACACATTGTAAACCTGTTCAAAATATGATATGACCCTAAAATAAACAAGCCTAGACATGAGTGTGTCCTGTTCAAAAGGTATATGTAAATGTCCCTCTTCACAGGATCTGTTTAAATGCTGCTGGCAGCAGAGGTGCAAATGTGCAGTGAGTATCTAATATGAAATCAAATTTTCTGCAGTAATAACAAACTAAAAAAGTTTCTGATTATTTAACAAAGGGATAATTTCTCTAAATGTTATACCTGCCTTGTGGTCCCAGGAATTTATGCCGGTGGATTTAACTGTCATTCCTCCATATCACTTTTATACATTGGAAAGAAATATTGCTTCTTCATGACCGTGGTGAAACACACACCAACACTGCAGTATGGTACATAGACCTACATAAGGTGAAAACTCTCCACAGTACAAGACAAGTGCAAAATATAGAATAAATACACAGGACAGTGAGTGCTATCCAGATAACAGGGCAATATCTGGATGGATTACGTGGCATAGCTGAGAAAGAGCTGAACGGGTCTGTGCAGTGGTGTAGTGACAGCAGGTGTAGAGTATAAAAAATTGCAAACAACTGTCTGTAAACAGTACACTATCCAGCAATTTAACTGGAAAAACTCTCCCTGTAGCAGTGATGTGTTAGGAAAACCTGTCACAGTAGCAGGAAGATGAAGTATGTGGCTAGTAGCAGCAACATCAGGGTAAACATGTCTCAAAGCAGCATAATAAGCATTGACTCTGAGTGTATAATACAGTCCACAAAATAATGCTTTAATTTTAAATTGTAGCTCTATAGTGATGGTCAAAGCGTGTGTGATCGTTATACGGTGAATGCTGCAAACTGTCTTGATTAGTCCAGGTGGGTGTTGGGAGGCAGCAGTGTATTGAGCAGTCTGACTTGCTCAGGGAAGAAACTGCTGCAGAGCCTGGTGGTGGTGGTGGTGGTGGCGGCGGCATGGATGCTCTGATGCCTTCTGACAGACAACAGGAGGGTGAAGAATCCACGGGAAGGGTTTGAGGGGTCATCCACAATGCTGGTGGCCTTGGGGATGGTAGGAGGTATCAATGACAAGGGAGAGACCCCAATGATCTCAGCTGTTCTCACAATCTGCTGTAGGTTCTTGAGGTCTGAGACAGTGCAGTTCACATACTAGACACTGAGACAACTGGTCAGGATGCTCTGTAGAAATAGTCCCCTTTAAGAAATTGCTGAGGATGGAAGGAGGATGGTTTGATCTTCTCATCCTCCACCGGAATAACATGCTGCTGGGATTTCTTGGCTAAGCATTTGGTGTTGAGTGTTCAGGTAATATCCTCTGTGATGTTCGCACAAAGTAACCTGGACATTTTGACTTTCTCAACAGTTGCACCATGGATGTGCAGTGGAGAGTGATCAACACAGGTTCTCCTGAAGTAAACAATCACCTTTTGTTTTATCCACATTAAGAGATAGGGAACCTCTTTGTATGCTGATTTATCACTGTGGCTTGTGAAGCCTACCTCTGTTGTGTCTTCAGCAAACTTGTGTGATGATGTGATTTGAGCTGTGCTTTGAAGCACAGTCAAGAGTCGGCAGTGGACTGAGCACACAGCCCTGGGGAGCACCAGCGTTCAGTGTGGTGGTGCTGGAGTTGGTGTTTCTGATCCTGATGGACTGAAGTTCATTCTTAGAGACTTATTCCTATAATACACTGTGGGATGATTGTGTTCTTGGCTTCTGGTCATCTTGTGTTTAAAAGATCTAATCCTCCACACATCCTGTTAGTTTTTGTGGGTGTTATTTAGTTTGCACATATTTTCTTACACACAAACTCTTAGTAAATCAGGACCTGTGTATGCTAAATTTATAATAAACAAAATGTCAGAAAACTAGTGTATGCTGTGTATGCCGTAACCTTTAATACAGCAGGATTATGTGAATGATATTTCTCACAGACCCCTATATAGAGATAATTTAATATCATACCCTGCTACCTAGCAGGAAAGCATCTTTTTTTCCTCCATGGAAACTCTGGTTTAAAGATTTTCTCAGGTGATGGATATGTGTTAGGGCGACGTGAGAAACTTATCTATGAAGAGGAGTGAAGACAACAAAGCAAGGCAAAATTGCAAGCTGTACGCTTTCTTGCTAGCATGCAACGTATGCTCTCACACAGACACACACTCACACACACACATATAAACACCTTTGACTAATGAGGGGGAAAAAATACATGACATAACCAGAAACTCCTCGGCACTTTCTGGCTTACACTGCAGAAAAAAAAAAAAAAACAAGAGAAATAAATAAAGAAATGTACCTAATCTGTTTTTAAATAAAGCTAACTTTTTGTAATCAATCCTGTACTTCGAAGGCTGTCAGTGATATATGACTTGTGTGCTTGTGTGCACCTCTTGGGCTGCTGCATCGCTTTTCATCCCGCCAGCTGAGCAGAATACTAATCGGGGGATAGAATTTATGTTGCGGCGTTATCGGAGCCCGGGTCTCTGGAGAACCCATGGAACACTGGCCTTGTGTGACAGGTTGGGGGTGGGATTGTGTTTGTGTTTGTGTGTGTGTGTGTGTGTGTGTGTGTGTGTGTGGTGGGGCCTGGTGAGGTACCCATGCAGTTGCACAATCAGAGGGATTGCAGGGATTACATTTAATAATTTATTTACATGGTGGGAGAATCTGTCAGTTGTATGCACAGCTTAAGGAGGGCTTGCACAGCTGAGGCTTTTTAATGCGCTGAGGCAGCTGAAGTCACGTAACACCACCTCATATCCAACTGTTTATTGTTGGTGTGGCTGTGGTTTGTTGAACTGATCCTTAAGTGCAGTATATGAATGATTATACCTATCATCAGTGGAATAGAATTATGGTTTGTATTTTCTAAGAGGAATTTTCTGATCTGAAGTGAAACTTCCCTTTTAAAGCCAGTGACATGTCCAGGTCTGGGTTTTAGCCATGGGAGTGGCAGAGGTTGGGGGAGGGGGGGGGGGGGGTGGGGGGGGGGGGGGTGTTTGGGGCACACACCTAATTGAGTATAGGGCAAACTTGCATTTGTAGAATATCTTCAAATGCATTGATGATTTGTTCCTTGGTGCAAATAAATGGTCACAATGAAATATGGTTTAATAGTTCCTCTGTAGTTACTAACACACAAGGGATTTGGTCAAAATGCTGCAGTGATTTAAATCAGCATGAGCTGGATATGATTCGTTAACTCTACAAAAATTGCACAGGAGAAATATATCATTCGCAGTTATACAGTAATAGTTGAGGAGAAAATTGAAGCGACAGAGCTTTGCGATGGCTACAACCCAGCCACAGTGAAACTTTTCAATAATCCCAAATTAGACATTTTTACTTGCAAGTATCATGAAATCAGGCTCTGGTTTTAGTAAATCTGATCTGAGTGTTTTATATCTTCACATGCACACTTTAATTTCACTTGATGAAATGTAGAATTCCTACAATGGTGAAGGCAACAGCAGATTAATCAAGTGCTAATATACAGTCAGGGCTGTGTTGGAGATGAATGGTGAAGTGTGTGGTCATTCTCTGCTACACAAGGTCAGCCAGTCAATAACTCAAGTGCATGTAGACTAGAGGTGACTAGTGACTATGCATTCCGGGAGAGAAAGGACACACGTATTGCTACTTTGCACAAAAGCACACACACAATCACGCCACTACACAGCAACGAAGAACACAGACACACATAAACACATTGTTACACATTAACCCTCTGATGCATGAATTATGAAAGGCTGAGTCAAGATTTTTTTCTTAAGTGTTTTTATTCTTCTTAGGGCATGAAAAAATCAAATTCAAAATTATTTTTCAAAAATATTAATTTTTCAGAAAGTTACAGACATGTCCAATCCAGTGGACAACAGAAGCACACATAATGATATATTATGGAGGCACACACACATAGCTTAATGGTGAGGAAGCACACACAAAAGATTTGTTTTTGCCACATGGGTGGCACACACTTCCAGCGCACAGAATTGGGACGGCACCCCAATTTTGACCTCAAATCACTGAGACATTTATTACTCCTTTGTAATTCTAGCAAATATAATGATATAATTTTTATATCTACCTCATGATATTTTAAATCAGCATTGTAGCATTGCAGGTATTTTGACTAAATCCTTTGAGTATTAGGGACTACAGAGCAACTATCATCAATACAGTGATGCAAATAAGTGCCCATTTATTTTGCACCAAGAACCAAACAGATATTCAGCAAATCCAGCAAGTACATAGTTAGATGGTACCACCTCATTTCTAAAATCATGAGCACACCAAAAAATTTTTTTGCATTTACCAACAACATGTAGGGACCTAAACTCTAGATCTATTTTTTTTTTCTTTTACACCATTTGGCCATTTGAAAATGCTGTCTTCCCTTTACATTGTTGGAATGTTTCATGTTAAATGGACAAATACCATTCATTCATTCATTCATTCATTCGTTCATCTTCAGTATCAGCTTTATCCTGGTCAGCGTTGAGGTGAATCGGGAGCCTATCCCAGGAACACCGGATACGAGGCAAGAACACACCCTGAGTGGGACTCCAGTCCATCGCAGTGGACCAATACCAATGGACCACAAATTTTCCTGACCTGACTGAAGGTCCAGTCCAGCTCTCTACATGGCTAACATTATTATTATAGTATTATCGTTACTGAACTGAACTGAACTGCAATATGTTTATCCTTACGTAAATGGCATGTTCAATACCGTGTCTAACTACAGATTATAAAACTATACCTCTAACTCCTTTTGCAGCAATGTTTTTCCCACTATGTTCACTGCCTTACTTCCAGTATTGCAGTGTGTCTTGTCTTGTATTGTTTCTCAATGCTTTTTACTACCTTTAGTATTGCATCTGCACTGTCCTGTCTCTTACTTTGTACTGCTGTGTTTTAATGTTTGCTGCATAGGAGTGAGCAATGATTACGCTTTTCATTATTCTCTACTGCTATAATGGCAATAAAGTTGAATTGACTTGACTCCCACACCTGTGGTGATTCTTTCTAGTTGAACTGTCAAGTTGAAACCTCGGAACTCCAAAGTGTGGAAACTGTAATTAAAAGTATAGTGTTAATTTTTTATTATTAAACAATAATGGATATTCTTATTTAGGCTTGTAATTCAAACATTTTAAATGATTTAACTGTATGTTAACAGATTATAAGAACGTTTTTTTCTTCTCCCATAAAGTTACTATTTGGGACATATGAGGTTTTCGTACAACATCAGTGCATAACCCTTTGACCTCAGAGATGTGTTGTGACTGGTGAGGATTGAGATTGATTAGTTCCAGGTTTGCTGGCTCTCTGAGTACATCAGATGTTTTTCCTGAATTTCCATGTCCTGAATTTTAACAACTTGATTTTCTGTGACCTATGTAAACATAAAGTTAATATTTTTCCAATGATTTAAAATTTTTCACCTGTTTTTTGAATTGAACTCCATAACCAATGAAGACAACAAATGAGGATTGCTTGAACTTATTGCATACTTCATAAAATTCTTATTACATTTAATAATAAATAGCATAAAATTCAAAACTCTATCATGTCATTATGCACATAAGCAATACATGCATAATAATCATTATACTCACCTCTGAAGGTTTTACTGGGTGCTGTGTCTAACGGATGTACACAAAGGAAAGGATCACATACCTTTTTAACGATGCTTTAGCATCAACACAAAACTTAGCTTTTTATTATTAAGTTTTTAAGTTTTTAATTATTAAGTGTTCTTAATTCAAGCACAAGGATTTTGTAATGCCTAATTACAATACTTTGATGAATGGTTTCCAGTTTATGCTTAAATATGAATAGAAAAAAAGAATAAGGTTACAGGGCTTTTGACAGAATTCAGTGTGCACTGGAGGAGGGGATGGCAGCCAACCATCACGGCCTGTCAGATCACCAGCGCACTAGCCACGGATGCAAATGAGTGGCTTGATTTGAGTTCTCAGATGGTGTGTGTGTGTGTGTATATGTGTGTGTGTGTGTGTGTGTGTGTCTACTCTGGGCTCTTTTTGAGGTGTCAGCTTCACTTCTTACATTCTCTGATGCCTGATGAGTCCCAGCATCTCCATCACATAGCAGCATGCTCACAGCTCCGTTTGTTGTCACTTTGGTTTATGGCGATGCTCAAATCCCAGCACTGCATGTGTGTATTTAGGTGTGTGTGTGTGTGTGTGTGTGTGTGTGTGTGTGTGTGTGAGTGCTTGTGCGTGAAAGCGTGAGGGTCTGGCCTGGACTAGGCATGCCAAACTGTCAATGAACTGACACCTCAGTGTTGAAACAAGAGATCTGTATTCTCTTCTGAGCAGCTGGGACTCATTGCTTTGGCTTTTGCTTTCTCAAAATCCTGTCTGGAGAGAAGTGAATTAGCATTGCCATACCTAAGTCCAAGTAAATGTACTGACCAGAAGAAACACCTCTGGGTACAGTTGTGTGATTTTGGCACATAAAATCAGTTCTGTTTTGTCTCCAATATTGATTGAATTAATCAGAATTTCAGTCATGACCTTACACTCAAAAGCTAAACTGAACAATGTAAAGGTAACTCCTCATTTATGATGACCTCTTTAATTGGATGTATAGAATGTGTTCAGACAGATCCTAGGCTAACTATGTAATGGCATTATTTGCACTGCAAGATAATATATAATGGATTACCACAATAATCATAGGTTAGAGCAGCAGGCTATCACTTTTTAGCATGGTGCAACACGAACTGTAAAGATTACAATCAGGAGCATTATGGTATAAGTCTTAGCTTGGTAGATACTAGCTGTTTAGTGCAGGACTACCAAATAATGAAATCTCTGTGGTTTACAGATGAATATATGCTATAACATTTTCTCATTATCTATCTATAGAGGTCTAGATTCAAAGTGTTCCTTGCTTACCTTATGCCCATATCTAACTGGTGCACTGTTTCACTTTCACTTACAAACGCTGACTATCCTAGCTGTGGATAGTCATCATTTTGCAGAAATAAAGAAATGACTGAGCAGATCATGGCTCTAAATGTAACTAATGCAATATTAGCATTAGATCATTGACTGCACATTTACTGCTTTGTTTAGGAGATTGTTTTTTTAGTTAGCTCGCTACCTAGTTAACTGTTTTCAAACTGTTTTCAAGCAAGATATTTCAAACGAAACTTTCCACTCACTGCGTATTGAGTTATTATATTACACATTGTGCCACTTCCATGATAACAGCTTCTTTCATTTTACATAAGCTGCTTTTCTATTGGTTTATGAAATCCAACAGTGTCAATTTCCTCTTTAAGTTAAACTTAAAGTTAATTTCATGCACAAAGTTTTATCAGTTCTGGAGGATTTGGATTTCCTTTGTGATGAATGAAATTTAGCGTGTGTCATTTTGATGCATACCTTAACAAGGGAAATGTTTCCGTGTCATTGGTGGCTCAAATAATCTTTCTACTATTTACCTACTCCTAATATTGGTAGCACTCCTCATTGTTTTAGCAAATGGATTGCACAAAACATCAATTTTATACTCATAAGTTGCATTTTCTTTCAGATACAGGGTTTCAGAATCAGGTTCTCACCTGGTCTTTCCCCCCAGTTTTAGTATTAATTCTGATTAAGATCCCAAGTCAGAATTTATTTATGATTTCCACTGCTTTGGTATGAGTCTTTAATGACCTGTTGCCTGTACCTGTAATCTGTGTAGACTCAACTGATGTGAGCGTAAAGTCCTAAACATCCCCTGGTTCCTAGTCTCGAAGAGCCTGTTGCAGGTATGGCACATCAGTAGGATTTTAACAAGTAGAGTAAATGTATAGATCATCATTTACCTAGTTAAAGTGCGGTTGATGGAGGCATATGAAAGGAGCTATAGTTTCCAATTTTCAGAGATGTTGAAGCAGGGCAAACCAAGCAGTTAATTAGTGGATGGTTGTTTGTGTTTGCCAAGTCGAGGATGTTATTGATGGTGTTCCCATTAGCCAGCAGTAATAGGAGGAAATCTGTTAGACATAATGAGAAAGTACAGAATCACAGTGGGAAAATGGGGTGTGGTTTGTGAGATTAGTATAGCTTTCTTCTCTTTTTGGATGATTGTAAAAAATGGAAGCACAGGGAAGTGTATGGGATAGATGATTCCAGAAATGATGATGGACACAGATTGAATAGATTTATGGGGTACAACTGTTAACATGAAGTCCGTTGGAATGTCCTCTGAACACATGCTTCAGTAGAAGAGATCAGGCATGAGGAAAATCTGACCTTCAAAGCAGTTTACATAAGCAATATCACAAATATGCTTACATTTAAGTAAGGACCTAGAAATAGTACAGAATCTTGAATATTAAATATTCTTATACTTATACTTTAACTGTGGTCTCAGACATTTGGACCCCACCATAGCAAAAAAGAAAGACAATAGCTGATCCATTCTTATCAAAATGATTTTACTCGTAGTCCACTTTCAACTGCCACAGAATGAAATAATTTGAAACGTCAGATAGAAATAATTGACTAAGCACATTTTATTCATATGGCACATTTAAAGACAACCTATTTTCACAGAAATGTACAAATTTTATTTTTTGTCCCTTAAAAGGAGGCACTGGCATGTGTGTTGGCTAGCTGTTGTGTCCCACCTCCAGTCATTGTGCAGTGGTGTAAAAGAAGATCAGAATGCTCGTGCAATAGGTTGTCAATGTACTTTATATTTAAAATTATTCGGAAAGGATTCAGATTTATTAGAGTGAAAGTAAAACTAGGAACAAAAAGAAAAAAATGTAACCATAGTAATTTACACAGCACTTTAAGTAGTATATCCTGAGAGTTCTCAGTGATACTACGTAAAATATGGCAGTATGAAACCACAAAATATCCTCCACGTATGTTTTATTGCATTTATTAAATAGTTACAATAGTTACAAATCTGCAGCACTTGTAATCATGGTGATCTATTGTCAGCTGGATGGCCATGAGATAGCAGCAAGGCCTAAAACAGACTTTAACCAATCAGATTAACATCACATAAACCTTCCAGTCCGGCGCCTATCAACTGCCCCTTCCGCCAGTCCGGTTCTAGTGTGATCTTGTTTTTAACCTCCCTTTTTGCCAGCACATGCGAAAGTAATTAGTTTCCCTTATAATATGATAAACCTTAAAATATATGTCAGAATTGACCTAGAAGAGTGTACTGCCAAAATGTGTATCAGATGTGTTCATTCATACATTCATTCATGTTCAGTAAGCACATTACCCTGGACAAGGTTACAGAAAATCCAGAATCTATCCTGGGAATAGTGGGTATGAGGCAGGAATGCACCCTGAATGGGACGCCAGTTAAAGGAACCACAAACACACACTCATTGACACTGCCCTTAGGTATCCAGTATTTAGAGTATCCAATCCACCTACTGAGAAAACCACATGAAGAACATGTCAGACTCCACACAGAAAGTAGCCTGAACTCAGGATGAAGCCAGGGACCCTGGAGCTGTGAAGCAGCAATGCTACTTGCTGTACCACAATGCCACCCCATTCATAAACATAACATTTAAAATAGTCACTTTAGTCATCAATATTCAGTCTGAAAATACAACTAAAGTGCTTTAACCGCTTTTACAAATGAACGCAAACTTTTACTTTATCAGCGTGAATGGATTACACAAAATGGTGACTGACACACATACACCTTCCTTTCCATAAAATAACTGCCTCATTAACACACAGGAATTAAATTATATAAAAAGAGATATGACTCTTTACAGGTTTTAGGTGTTTAGGCGTTTGGGGTGCAAATGCATTCTGTAGCTGGTATAAACTATTTTTTGGGTTGTGTTTGGACATGTGAAAACCTTTTCGTATCCATTTCATTTTTCTTCAGACAAAATACATACAGTACACAATACAGCATTCAGAAGCTCCCTCCAACGTAATCCCCCTTCTAAATTGCTGATTAGAAGACTGCCTGCACAATACCTGCCCTAAATTAAAGGAGAATGCCTTTGAACAGAATGGATGCCTTTTGTATCTCCATTTGACAGAGATTTCTAATCACGCAAGGCAGTGAGAGCAATCTGGAAGGATTTGTGGCTATTTTGCTATTGTCTGCTGGCGCGTGGCCTTGAAATTAATTTAGGCATATAATAAACAAAAGCGTAAACATCCCCTGGGCAGCAGACAAAAAAGAGCTAAGAAAGAATGTCGATTTCACAGGCTTGAGGAAGAAAAGGTTTGGGAAATGTGAAGCCTGTCTAGTAAAAATCTTAAAGAGACATTTTCTCATATGTCAGGTCCTCTTAAGTTGAGCAAAAGTTGACTATATTTTTCTTTTCCTAAACAATACGGCTGTCACTCTCTTCCCTTAAGTCCAGGGATAAAATAAGCTCACCAGAAAATAGTGTGTTCTGATGATTTTGGAGAACACACCACCTAAAATGTGTCCAGTAGGCATGAGCACAGAAAATAAACCTTAAACACAAATAAATATCAGAGGTTGATGTTTTTCGTTATAACCTGCCCAAGATTGTCTAATACACTGAACACAGTGTCCTCCATCAGTGGGGCTTTATTCCATTTAAAAACCTTTATGCTATTTATTTGGATGATGTTTCACTTTTTAATAAGTGTAAACTGATTTCTCCAGCATGATATTAATTTGCATGATGAGGACATGTTGTCTCGTTTCCTTCCTTAAATAACGCTACAGCAGATGTCTTGTGGGATTTCCAGTGGGCACACAAAGTAATTAAGCAAGTAAAATGTCCATCAATGTTCATCAACTTTAAAAGTTTTTTTGTTTGTTTGTTTGTTTTAAATAGCCTTCATTACTTTATGGTATGTTTCTTCTTTAAAAAAGAAAGATGTCACCGGAAAAAATGATCTATACCATGAAAACATTATGTTTTTTTTTTTTTTCAGACATGCTTAACATCCTTAAGATTTGTGTATTGTCATAATAACCAAGTAAACTAATCGAATGTGTAGGAGTGGGGAGTGATATATAATCAAAGGTTCCAAAGACCCTGATTTCTGCATCTACGAGTTTAGAACAATGTGTACCATTATATTTCAACACGTTCCCTCTTCCCTAAAATGTAGGAGCTACTGTAATTTAGCAGCAAAGCAGCTCTACAGTGGGGCCTGCAAGTGCAGTACCATGAACTGTTTTTACCAGTTATAACAAATCCTACAAATTATGCTTCTCATACAAGATTACATTATTCTACACTAATTAAAAATATGTTAGTCATTAAAAGATGGTAACAGTTAACAGTGCATTAGGAGCCTACATGTATTAGGAGCCCACATCGTTTTAATGAAATATGTTACAACAATAAAAAATAGAGTTAATTCTTTGCAAGAATCTTGGCAGTAAGCTCTTAGCTCATTCTGAGTAATCATATTTACAGTTAAATATGTTTTCTCTCAGCCTTCAGTGGCCAGTCAGAAGTATGGCTCCGAAAGGTTTATATTTATTAATGATTGTGTTTTTCCACACTGGAATATCTGATTTAAGAGAAGAAAAAAAGTGTAGGTGGGCTGATATTATCTGTTCTTTCCTTTTATGGCCCTTTTATCCCTCCCCTCCTATACATACAACATGCACACACACACACACACACACACGCACACACATACAGAACAGATATATCAGCATGTCAATGGAGAGTGAGACATTAAACTTGTCAGAGGAGACAGTTGTTAAGGTGAGTTATTGCCAAGTCATTGAGAAGCGGCCTTCACCAGATGTATAGGACATCTGCAGGGAGGAAGCGGTACAGAGTGGCTTCAAAACAGTTAAGAGAACAGGATAGTGTGCATTTGTGGTTTTGTATGCGTGTGTGTGTGTGTGTGTTTGTGAAACAGAGAAAAATGATAAGGCAGAACCTTTTTGCAAACGTTGTTCGTGGCCTCTGTAACCAGTATCAGCTGATAATTGTGAAAGAACCACCATGTGTGCTCCAGTTCTGCTTTGTTCATAATCTGCATCATGTGTCTTCTAAGCACACGCTATCATCTGTCACACCAGCAATAAAAAGATTAAGTTTAATGTACCATAATGTACCATATAGTATGGTGTGTGGTGTTATAAGAGTATTAAGCATGTGTTATGTGTGTGTTTGTACCACAATAAAGAAATGCAGGCTTTGAAGTGACACAGTTTTCAGCCTTAATTCAAATCAGCTGATATGCCCAGTTCTTCAGTATTTTAGTGCCAAGTAACAGCACCAGCATCTTTCTCCTTTTTCTTTCTCCTTGTCTCAGAAAATGTTCTGTTCTTTTTTCATTACCGCATGGGGCAGCTGAAGAACCTTTCCCAAACAAGCCTCAGCACATTTTTAGTCCTTTTTTTCCCGTACTCACTCATTGGCTTTTTCTTCTGATGTGGATCTCCATTGAGAGACATTCTGCATCATTAGCTGGTCACAAAGCCAGTGAAACAGTAGCACTGGGCAGTGTGGAGAGGGCATGGGGCAAGCGGACGGCTGTGGTTGTGAAGCACAGAAAAGAGACGGCACCAAACCTTAGGGAAGAAGGGAGGGAGGGGTGAAGCACAGAGGGTGGTTCCACATCACTCACTACTTAGGCTAGGACAGAGGTTGACTATTTTTCTTTTTACATTTTTTGGTAACTGACTAAAGTATTTCCAAAAGACACAATAACATTTACACAATATCTTCTAAACTACTTTTATATAATAAACTTGCAGTTTTGAGTAATAGATGTGACCAAGGGGGCTGGAAGATTGGATGCAGTTAGCCAGTTAGCCAGTTAGCCATATGTAGAATCTTAGCTATGGCTGGTTTCGCCAGCTTAATAAATGCAATTATAGCATCTAACTGACTTTATAACACACCGCCACTTTATATGGAATAAATTAGAACATCTCTGTTATTGTAAATTTTATGCTGCAGTAATAAGAAATGCTTGTTTAGAGGTCAACACAGCCTGAATGGTTGCTGTATTTTGTTAATATTGTTCATGTGTCAGTTTTCATCAAAGTTTATTTTAACTCAGATACACTAGATACACTATATGGCCAATGTTTCGTGGACACCTGATCACACGCATATGTGGCTCTTCCCCAAACTGTTGCCACAATGCTGCAAGCACAGAACTGTCTAGAAGCTATTTGTTTGCTGTAGCATTACAATTTCCCTTCACTGGAACTAAGAGATCCAAACATGTTCCAGCATGACAATGCCCCTGTACAAAAACGAGCTCCATAAAGACATGGTTTCCCAATACTGATGTGGAAGAACTCGAGTGTCCTGCACAGATCCCTGACCTCAACCCCACTGAACACCTTTGGGATGATTTGGAACGCTGACTGCACCCCAGACCTCCTCATCCGACATCAGTGCCCGACCTCACTAATGCTATTGTGGCTGAATGGGCAAATTCTCACAGCCACGCTCCAAAATCTAGTGGAAAGCCTTCCCAGAAGAGTGGCGGTTATTATAACACCAACGCGGGGAGACTAAATATGGAATAGGATGTTCCAAAACTACATGAGTGTGATGGTCAGGTGTCCACAAACATCTGGCTGCATAGTATACATTCATGTTGCAAGTGAACACACTTTGGCATACATCTTAAGCTGGGGCAAATAATTTCCAATATTATTTAGCAACTTTTTGCTATAGCATGTGGACATGTAGTTGTTTACTCAAGACCCACCTGGTATGTGCACCTTATCTACTATATGTCAATGAGATGGAAATGGTTCATAATAAATATGGAAAGTCATATCTTTGAAATCCACACGTGCACAATATTTGATAAACTAGCCTTAAACCACAAGAGTAAAGCACTTACATATTTCAAGAGTAAGAGTCAAATGCTGCTGCCTTCAATCACATTTAACTAGGATTGAAGAGAGTGAAGAGGAAACTAAAAGCGACATAGTCAATATCCTGTACCCTTGGAGGATGTAAGCTTTTTTTTCTTAGAGACATTTCTAGTACAGAGTCAGCAAAGAAGCAGTTGAGTTCACTATGTGTGCTCTAATGGAGTAAGTTAATGGTGATTACCACCTGAACAATACTTACTCCACAGTCATAGTAATACTGACTTAATCATCCCGTCTCTGTGAGCTAACACACACACACAAACACACACACACACACACACACATTTGTTTTAATAACGCCATAATTACTACTGCTGTTAATTAATGCTACATCTAAATTTTACCCTAACCTCAACCTTAGTCACCAAAAGGAAACCTTTTGGCTCTTTATATTATATTATATTATATTATATTATATTATATTATATTATATTATATTATATTATATTATATTATATTATATTATATTATATTATATTATATTATATTATATTATATTATATTATATTACATTATTTATAAAAGCTGTTTATGTAGCATAAAAGCAGTTTCTGTTAAAAAAAAAAATAATAATAAAAAATAAATAAAGCAAGCAAGAAGATCTTCCCAAGAAGATCAAAGCTGTCAGATTTTCCTGTCCTTGTTGGGACATTTGGTCCCCACCAAAATTTAAACTTTATCTCTCGCTGTCTCTCTCTCTCTCTCTCTCTCTCTCTCTCTCTCTCGCCCTCTGTTTTTCTTACACTACTATACCTTGCTCTACCTGTCTACCTGGCTCACACTATTGATCTTTCTGCTCCTTCCTAGCTTTGATGCCCTCTTTCCCCTCCTCTCTCCCTCCTTTCATCCTCCCATCCTACCTCCCTCTCTCCGTGCCAGCTCTCAGCTGTGTCCTGTGTCCCTCACAAAGACACATTCATCTCTGCATTGATAATTCCCCCTCTAGTGGCCACTTGGATTGAAAGCTTACCACCCCTGAAGACACCAGCACACACCACAACAAAGTCTTTATCAGAAACTGCATATTACAGTAATTTAATTAGCATGTCAGCTTTTTGTACCCAAATACGATTATTTCATTATCTGAATCCTATGCCTGTAGAACAGTAGGGTTTTTTTTTTTTTGGCACTTTTCCATTGTTTTCTCCTCTGCCAGCACTGCTGCATGAAGTTCAGTACAATGCCGTTATTAAGACATTTAGGTTGTGCTAAAAACTGCAGTATAGATACTTCCTGTACATTAATCTACAATATGCAATGAATCAAAGCATCAGTGGTAGAAAGTCACCGAGTATGTTTTCTCCAAAATGTGCTCAAGGGAAGACGTTGCAGATGAATCTCTTTCTACTGCATCAGTAACATACATACCACAGATAAGATTTTTTTCTAAAACTATATATAATGAAACAGTAGTTTCAGATTTTAAATCATCAAGGCTATGCATCTATATATATGTTTCACCAGCTTTGTGACCAGCTAGTAATGCAGAAGACTTCTCACTGGAGATCAAAAGCAGAAGAGAGGGTTTTACAAAACTGTTCTTCTCCTAGATTTAAGCTAGTTTTTTTGTTTTTTTTAGAATTAAAAATATTTGTAGTTTACTTGCACTTTCCCAAAGGCTTTGTGGTGGCCATGCACCATCAGACCTACTCAACTGCACTGTCAAAATCTACAACATTCCAAGCTTAATTTACAAATATTTTTGACTGAACAATTGATAAAAATTCACAAAATACAGATTTCCTGTTCTTTTCCCAGTAAAAACTCTAAACTAAAAACTCTAAACTCCTGTTTTTTGTAATCAGACAGAGAAATATTCTGGAGTATTCCTTCAGGTAGCATTAAGTATATGTAGACTACATAAATT
The DNA here is from genome assembly GCA_022985145.1 of Pangasius djambal. NCBI lineage: Eukaryota > Metazoa > Chordata > Actinopteri > Siluriformes > Pangasiidae > Pangasius > Pangasius djambal. Next base: position 9,872,693 of record CM040981.1, on the reverse strand, counting down.
ATTTGCAGTTACTAAATTATTTACAGTTTTAGGACCTTTACAGCACTACCCTTATTTACCACTACCTAGACTTCTGTTTTTGTAAACATTTACCATGTCTCATAGCATGTATCTGTGCCTTGAACTCTTAGACTTTAACCCGTTAAACTCCACAACCCATTGCTGGGTCCAGACTTTTATTCCCCACTCTCATATCTGTATACATTTCTTGTAGTTTCTAAAGTCATGCACTCTTAGAATCTTTAAGCATTCTTTGGTTGTCTCTCTGGGGTACCCTTAAAGGTTCTATGTTGAATCCTAATTCTACATTCTTCCCTCTCAGAAGGGGCTCCAAGTAGATGCCTTTTTTGGAGATGCCTTTTAAGAACCCATAGCTATCCAGTGAACCCTTAAATAAGGGATAAATCCTCATAATAACCAGTGAAGAATGATTTTTTTCATAAGATAATGAATAATATATTTTAAGATTAATAGCAACAATAATCTGGAGGTTTATGTAGTTAAAGAAATGTTATATAGTAAAAAAAAAAAAAAAAAATGTGATTTTGAATAGTGAATTAGTAGTATGGTTATATTATATTGGCTCATTTCTGCTCTTACGCAAGGGATGTATTTGGGGACTTGCTTTCCTGTGAAGGTGGTAGTCAGAAATGGTTGCTTTAGCATTAATTAAGGTGAACTTAATCACAGAGAAATGTTTAATCAGTCGAGAATGTATCTGTCCACCCCATGACTAATTTAAACAACCGGTGGAGTAACTTTATACAATAGTTTTTATGAATACAAATATATACAAACATACTGTACATACAAGTGAAGAAAATGAATCTTTAAAAGATTAAAAAAATAGCAACAAGAATATTTATCTACCCTGTGTTATATACAGGGAAATTAAGAACATCACCTAAGAACATTAACTTTGTAAATGGAAAACAGCAGCCACATGCGGTTTAATAAAGTGCTAAATGAGCCAGAGGATAATAACTCACTCATCTGCAGTACAGTTACAGTCTCAATTGAAAATAGTCTGTTTCTACTTAGTGCACACATTAGAGTTAAAAATCATTATTTAAAATTGGATGCTAATATTTAGAGTGAAAACTACCAGGAAGTGATATTAGCAGGCTCGGTGCTGGCCTGCATCTGCCAATAAAACCACAGCAGGTTGCAGTGCACTTCAATAAAGGCTTGTTTCTTTTTAGGTAAATTAGCCATCATGCAATCTCACCAAGAGGCAGATGAATTGTGTGCCCTTGTGCTGAACAGGCAAGCACATACTCTACATGATGTAAAACATTCACATGAAAGTGCTCGACTTTGAAACACGCCGACATGAAAGGCCCCTTTACACCATCTATCAGTGTAATTATTAGGGCAATTTTACTGTGCATTAATCATGTGAGCACAGTATGCTCATCATGCGCATGCCTATTGCAGGTGTCTGATGGCTCAGAAGAATGGGCTTTAGAAGTGTGCGAAATTCAAACCTCAATGGTTTGATCATTATTGCAGTGTGATATGTAAAATAATGATGGGAAGATCTGCTTATCTTGTAGAACATTTGATCTCTTAGTTGTAAAGAAAGATTATTGTTGGAAAGTTGAACCTGAAATCAGATGGTTTTACATCTATTTTGAAGTGCTGTCAGTTTGTATATTTGTATCTGCATTCTCTTTTATTGTCTCATGGGTAGACATTTTAATAACTTGTTCCTCATTTGTCCAGGGCTGCATCAAATTAATTATGCCGGCATCACTAAAACCACTCATAGCCATTGATTAGCCTTTAACATGGCTTTATTGTTGGCAAATTTGCATCTTAAAATCAGTAATTAATTAAGATTTTCCATTCAATTATAACGCTTATATCAGGATTGGCAATTTGGAGGCCTGGGTTTGCCGACTTGCCTAATAGCCTTATCACTAATGAGGTGGAGGCAGAATGTACTGCTTGATACCATGCTAATTGTCCATTTAGCAGTGGCCACTGGCAACCAGCTGGTCTCCAGCAGTGCTGAGCAGTCGAGACTAATCTTCTGGATGCTATGAATGTGGCTTGAGATTCAAGACTCAGGGGAGAGGGGACTTTACTATCTGGGGTCACAGGAAGCCACTCCTTGAATGATGAAGAATCCAAATGGCTTGATGGCTAGAGGGGGTCACAGGATGTGCTTGCTACTCACTTACTGGCAGAAAGCCCTATAGACCACGGAATGACTCAGCATGGGGTGGCCATATTGTACTTCTCTGGATGGGCGGGGGTTTAGTAATGAACTTGCTTGCTCCTAATGGAAAGAGCAGTCATTTGGTAAACAGTGTTGTGTCAGCGTGCTTTGTTTCCCCCAGTCGTTTAAATGATGTTGGTTTTCTCCATGGGCCCTCAAAGGAACACAGCAAGCACTGTGATACACCATGGCACGTAATTGGATATCTGATAGTGGCTGAAAACTTCAGAATATCCTCCACCATGTCCTACAGTGTTGAATCATATGATCACAAAGGCAAGTAATGTCATCATGATACTATTATTGGAGAGGTTGCATGGAGCTTGACAAAGTGACAGATCAGAGCTGGTTGGAGGCACACAATATTGATCTGAGTGTTTGTTGGCTGTCATAATTCCATCAGATATGGGTTGTTTCAAATTCTAGGATGATACCAATTTTTTAAACTGCAAATATCAGCACTAATTATATCTCTAGATGAACTGAATGTATTCGTTTTTCAGGAGATAATTAAGTACGGTTTAAAAACGACCATTATTTTTTGCCCTTCTACCTTCATTCAGCTACTGTCCTGCTTTCTTCTTTCCTGGACACATTTCTCTTGTGGTTCCTTGGATTTTTAAAGATTACCAAGCTGTTTACATGACTGGGGCTCTCAGACCTATTCTTTTCATGCTGATTTCATGAGATGGTGATCAGAGTTGGTTTTGTGTAGTGCCAGCTGCTCTTGCCTTCCACAAAAATGGCCTGCATCACATCCACCAATGTGTGCAGTCTTCAGGCCATTGATCCCACTTGCAAATGTGACTGTAGTATGGGGTTACTACCTTAGTAATCAGGCATGGGACGACCACGGGTGCCTGAGCGTTTGTATACGTGCATGTGAAGGAAGATGAGTGGCACACTCCTGCAGGAATGGAGAATCCCCGGCGGCTCCACACAGAGTAATTAGGCTGGCCTCCTGAATGTCAGCCGTGGCTTGTTTATTCTCATTATTTTATCATTTTAAAAAGCCTCTAGGTGATGAGACATGCAGTATAATTACTGTTATTAGCATACTAATTGGGCGTCAAAATAGGCCAAGTTACAAGGTAGCCAACTGCAACATTTTCACATTAATCAAAAGCCAGGTCATGGCTAAGACCAATGTTGTGTTGGGACACTAATTGAGAGTAATTCCATAGATTTTTTACTTGGCTATAAAGGTTTGTAGTCTGACATTTGTTGGTACACTTATAGGATAGTGGTGTACACCACTTCAACACACAAGCTGGAGAATTATGTAATTCAGAAATTGAGCTCATAAAAGATCCATACAGATTTGAACACTGTGAGTGGACATCATTTAATTTCACACAAATTAAGTTCTAAGAAAATATTCAAAAATTACCCCTGCCCTAATCCCCTGATTTTTCAAACAAATTGAGTTATGTAAATTGTTACACATTTGCAAGCATGAGACCATGCTGGAAATCCAACATGGATATTCTTCCATAAATGAACTAAGAGTCAAAAGGCTTGTGTTGATGTTTTATGAAGATTTCAATGTTCAGTCTCCTCACTATAATATCTGCAGATGTGAAGTGGGATTGGTCCAGATTGTCTTGGCCAGACTGCAGTCTCTGCTGTTTAAAATGCACAAAGGGATTTCTCATGGGATTCAGAGGAGTCATGATCCAAATGGCATGGGGTTGCCGATAGGAAACTGATAGGGCTAGCTTTGTCTCATCTGGAGAGTGGCCACAAACCTCTATTTTATGAAAACACATTTTCGTTCTACCCACCGCACAATTTGCATGTGAAAGCACAGGACAGAGATAGACCCACTGGTCTCAATGGGGCTAACTTAACACAGTGTCAACATTGAGATGGGGCAAAACAAAGGGGGATTTCGGTCCCCCCTCCCTCCCCTAGCCTGTCTCATTGTCTGGTCTCTGTCAAACCTGCATCTGAGCTCTCCTTTCGCTCTCTTTCCAATTGGGTTCAATCTCTTGAATAAAAATGAGCTTTCAAATCACTGTTCAAGAGAAAGATTGGCAGGCACGATAGCATATAGAAAGCAAGACAGTCTCATTTTACATTTTATACTTCTTTAATTGAGTGTGGGTATGAAAATGTACTATCGTTTTGAGATTTCATCTGTCAGTCATACTCGATTAGGGACAAAGATCTGAAATTCTAAAAAAATGACCAAAACATAGTGATTCTTCCTCTAATCACAGTGCAGAGCTATACTTTGCATCATCTTTGCTATTTAAAATAACTCAAATTGATATGACATTGTATTCTGACATGGCTCAGGTATTTTTAAAAAAGTTGTCGCTTTTTGCAGTACTTTGCAGCACATACACCTAATTTAGTCACTTAGACTTTACAGATCCCCAGCAGGCATGCGGTGGTATAATGTAGTCATTCATTTTGATTTACATCTACAGCACTTTGCGTACACTATAATGCCATCAGGATAGAACCATGTTAGAGAGATTAGTGCAGCAAGAAAACATTTTTGTAAATTTGTACAAATTTGGGTGCATTCAAATGGATTGTCCTTATACACTTAGGGTTAGGGTTAGGGTTAGAGTAACCCTAAACAATTTAGGTTTGTGTTTATCAGTGGCAGAGCCTTTCTTTCAAGTACCAAAGCACCAAAGCAGGATGAGGTGTGTGCATTTGTGTGTGTGTATGTGAGTGTGTGTGCATGGATGGAAGTACAGTGAAGCTGGATAATCAAACCAAGGTTTCTCTTGGGTCCTAGAGCATCTAATTCATGTGTTTCCTACATGGAGACTTCAAAATTAAGACCTTTTTCTATTTCACAAAGTACTGAAAGTTTTGGATCTAGAAAACTAGAACTGTGCTTTTCACATTAGTCACCAACTGGATACTAAAGGTACCATTTGTGTAGTTTTTAAAACCTGCTCACAATTGGTACCACGCAGAAACACCATATACATTTGGAAGTGCTGTTAAAACAACGCAGTGCTGTTTTACTTCTCAACAAGTGTAGCGTTAAAAGTAGCAGTACAAATAAATTTTATGGCAGATTATGGGGTGCCAAATGTAAAAAGTTGAATACTATTTTCTCTCTGACTTAATAGCTTTATGTATGGGTGTAAATGTTAAAAAGCAAATAAATAGAAATGGTAAATGTTAAATGTAAATATACAAGTTAAATCTAAATGCAAGTATTAAATATAAATATAAATCTTAAATGTAAATATAAATGTAGAACTTAAATGTTTTGTACATTATGCTAATTGACCCCGTCCTCTCAGAGTGTGCATTATGGGAAAACGCAGTACCAGTACTGTGCTAGTTTTGGAACTAAAAAAGCTGCTGGTATTTTGGGCTGATTTGTTGTTGACAGTCTACTGCTGTGAAGATCTTGTTGTATACATTTATTCTTACACTTAACATTTATATTTAAGATTTATATTAAGATTTAAGTTTCACACTGAAATTTAAAACCATCTAAATATAGATGTTGAAAATAAGTATAAATCTAAATGTAAAATGTAAATATAAATGTTAAATATAAGTGCAAATCTTAAATGATTATTACATTTTTTAAATTAGATTATTTTGTTCATATGCTAATTGACCCCGCCCTCTTAGAGTCAGCGTCATGGGAGAACAAGGCGGCAGAAGGGTTGCCAGGTTTACATCGTTTGAAACAAGGTTGAGGCTGTAAAGCATTTTTGGGCTGATTTAAAAACAGTCCCTGGCTGCCAAGATCTTGTTGTAAAGCAAATAATTAGAATTAGAGCGAGCCAATTTCTACAAACATATGCTATGGCAAAAGAAAGATTGAAATCAGACAGTGTAGACCTACCTACAATGTACAGAACCACGTTTTCTACTGAAGTCCAGAAAGGCGATGAGCAATATTTATATTTAATATTTACATTTAAATGTAACATTTATATTGACCATTTACAGTATATTTAACATTTACTTTTAATATTTACACTGAAACATAAAACTATTATTTGACATAAGTCACTATTTACAGTACTGGGTAAAAGTCTTAGGCACCCTATTTTTTTTTAGTACAAACTTCGTAGATTTTTAGTTTATGATTTCTACATTATTGATTCAGTACAGAAACATTTTAGATTCCAAACATTAGTTTTCCAGCACAAAATTAAATGTTACAGAAAAATGTTTGTATGTCAGTAAAGAAAGCAGCAGATTACATAAGAGACCACTTTTCAAACAGAAAAACATAATGAAGGCTGCTGGGTTTTGCTGCAAAAACAAGAAGTGTGTGCGACAGTCAAAGTCTCCAGAAGAACTGAGGCTGCTTCTGCAAGATGCTCAGTAACACTTACAGCTCATTTCCTTATTAAACTGCACACACTGTACCTGAGACCACTATTTTTTTTTAAGTGAAGGATCGTCACACCAAATATTGACTTTGTTTCATTTATTACTGTTTATTGCTCTTTATAGTATTTTTTTTTAAATGTAGAAACATTTAGTTTCATTATTGTTGAAGGCGTCTTTGCTCTATAGCATTTCTTTGCATGTGCCTAAGACTTCTGCACAGTACTGTATGTGTATCAGATTGACCTCAAATGTTCAAAAAAAGTCAGAGAGAAAAGAGTATTCAACTTTTTATACATCTCAACAAAATGACTTTTTAGTGCATTGATAATGTCCTTATGATTTTTGTTTTTTCATAAAAAATTCAGTCGAAATTAAAATGCAGTTTCTTTGTGGTGCATTTTGTTGTAATTATTAATGAAAATTTAAAAACGTGCTTCAGTGAGATTTTCTTTCCACTAATTTCATGGCAGCCAATATTTACTGATTAAAGAAAGGTCTGATGAGACAAAGCAACAATGTTAATCTGAGCACTTCTTCCAAGGCGAACTGAGTAATATTTTCATAAGTCATATAACGATGATGTAGTCATTTGTAGTGTTGCTATGGTGATCATTCAGGGCATCTCTGAAGTTTGTGGAAAACTAAATGGAAGCCCAAGTTTCTTTAGTTCCTGTTAGGGCAGGTTCCTGTTTTAAGTATGTGGTGGAAAAATATACAGATTACTGCTCATCTCTTGGCCTGTGGGAATTACAAACAGGAATGATAAAGATGTCTGCTGCTCACTAACATTTTATACACAAACAGTGAGCTCTTGAGTAATACAATTTACAACTGAGTTATATAAAGTAGCTTTTGATTTTTTGTCTTTTACTGGTTTTAAACTCATGTGACACAATGCACCAGTTCCTACTCAGTGAATTTTGCTATAGGAAACAACACTCTCATTTTAATGTTCAGCAAGCAAATGTATTAAATCATACAGTAGTCATGGTAACAATGCCTGGTTTTTCCACCTTTGCTCCTCAGTTTTGTAGTGGTCAAGAATACTATCAGATAATTTTTACTTTGTCTATTGAGTTGCCTTACTGCACATTACTCCTGTAGCTGTAGGTCAGGTGCACAGAGACTTGGACAGTGAGTGGCTCCAGTGCTAGAAATAGATTATGTTGCTGGAGAACTAGGGTGGAGGAGTAATAGGTTGTGGAAATTAATGCTCGGCCCACACGCTGCTCTGGGCACTGGGTCACGTGTCCTGTAGCGTGAAGCATGAGGGTGATCGGCAGGAGATGGTAGTCAGCAGGCAGATCCAGGGTCATGGACTCAAGGGAATGCTGGAGGCCTCTATTAACACAGGCATATAGCAGAGAGTGAGTGAGCAAGAGCGAATGAGGAAGAAAACCTGACTAATGTATGCAGACTCATGCACAAAGCTCAAGGCAGAAGAAGTGGGTTTTCAGTCTCAAGCTTCAAAACATATCTTATTAATCTGCTTTTTGGTTCCTTTGAGAAGCAGCATATTTTCTTATGGCACATTTGTGTATTTCACTGTTTGGTTGGATTTTAAAGTTTTAATTATGCTATTTAAAACTATTACAAATTAAAATAAAATTTGCTATACTGAGACTATGGTTTGTATTTTATGAGTCTCTGAGAGAGAGAGAGAGAGAGAGAGAGAGAGAGAGAGAGAGAGTGTGTGTGTGTGTGTGTGTGTGCCATAGAGAGAAAAAGAACAGAGAGATTACCATGGCAAGCAAAAAAAGACCAGGGTTACAACTGTAGGTATTTTGACACAGCACCCACAACACAAAAGAGATTCAGAAAGCATGGTGACAAGGTATTAGCAGACAGTTTATGATGTAACAGCAACTACTCAGCCCCTCCCATACATTAGTTGTTCCTGAATAAATATGTTCTATTCAATATCTATTCTGTTCTCTCATGTCAATGCTGGAATTGGCATAAAACTCAACTTCCCAGAATACATCACGGCCTACAAACATGGCACCCACAAACTACAACACCCAGTCCACATGCTCCATGTCATGCTCAAGTGCACTTTATTAATGATTACTCACACCTGGACTCAGTCACACACATGCACGCACACCCACTCATGAAGATAATATTTAAGGCCTTTCAGAACACTCAGAAGCGGTGAAATATCTTTCTGTGTTTGTTTGCCTGACATACCGAGCCTGTGCTTACTGTGCCTCTTTCTCTGGTTTATGATCTCATTTTAGTCCTGTGGTTTTTGTCCTTCTGAGCCCATGCAAATCAGCTAAAGCAAGCTCAGCAGTGTGGAACATGAAAAGGGCAGAAAGGTAGAGACTATGTTACTACTGCGGTGATCCCAAGCATCAGGTGGCACAGTGTCCTTTGTGGCCCACAGCTTGAGCACTTTCCCCATCATGCTCCAAGTCAGCACCCCCACTATGATAATATCTCTCTCCTGGTAACTGTCACCTCTAAGTACCCCATAATTCTTGGCTTCCCATGGATGCAAACCCACAGTCCACAGATATCTGGGGCTGAGAGTGAAATTACCCAGTGGTCAGCACACTATCATTTCAATTGTCTCAAGGTCCCCGAGCTCATAGTTGCCTCAACCTCTGTGGAGAACCCCCAAAGCTGCTCGAAATCCCCTCTGCATATAAAGACTTCCGAGAAGTTTTTTTTTTTTAGTAAAGTCAAGGCCAGCAGCCTGCCCCTCACAGGCCCTATGACTGTGAGCAAGTTATTATGGGAAAACACTCACCAGTGGCTCAAACTGGTAGACCAATCCAAAGGGTTTGCTGACAGACACAAAAGCAAAACACCCCATTATGAATGTGGAGATTGAGTCTGGCTGTCTACAAGAGACATTAGGTATCCCATGGGTGTAGAAATTTAACACACCTTTACATTGGACCTTTCAAAATTATACAACGCATTAACAAAGTGACGTACAAGTTCTACCACCATATTAAGTCCGTTTACTGATCGCTTGACCTTATGCCTGTTTTTGACTATGTTTCTGCATTATGTTTTGGATTTGTCTGCCTGGTTTTTAAAATAAAGCCAACACCTGCAAATGCATCCGTCTCTGCTGCCTGACATATTCTATACATTTTTTCCTAGTCTCTATCAGTATCAATTGCTATTAATTGTTGAAATATTCATTACATATTGGTTGCGGACATGAGTTTAAATATGCCCAACTAGTCAGTGTTGTAGAAGGCATGTCTTATTACACAACTAGTTTTGGAGTTATTGTTCTAATAACATGTTATAATTATTTCCAACTGAAAAACTCAGTTAGTTAGTTTATCTGTGTGTGCGGTAGCTGATTGGAGTGGCTTGCATTTCATAGCTCCTATGCAGCAAGATCGTACTGAAATCAGTTGCTAATGTCAAACTTTTCACACTTTTCTTGTTTGTCGCACTTTAATGATGGTCCGTAACAATTCAGTGACTTAGATACTCGGAGAGAGAAAATGCTTTACTAATTCCAAATCAGGAGTTTCCTGACTTGATTAAATGGATGTATTTGGTTTTCTTTCTGATGTCATATTTAAATCATGTAGGCTTACAATAGTTAGCATGCGCTATTGACCAGAAATATCCAAATATCTAACTTGACTGTAGTTACAGAAACATGATGCCATGAGCTTAGCGTCAAACCTCTACATAACCACTCAACACACACTACTCTGGACTTTTAACGGAGGAGTTCTTACCTTTTAAATGTTATGTCGTCATGATTTGTTTGCATCAGAGTAATTGAAAAATCGACCTCGCTAAAATCCAGGTTAAATCCACTCTCCAATCGTTTTTTTTTTCCAGCTTTTTGCATCTTTTAGCATCATATTTAATATTTAAACTTCGTTCATGTGAAAAGACAACACAAACATTATTTTTACAAAAAGACCATATTTAGCAAGACCAATGCCCAAGACTGAGACAAGTCCAAATCAATGCAGAAAATGTCTTGAGACTGGACTCAAGTCCAGGACTGTTTTCTATGTGTCAGAGAATTTCAGTCTTGTGTTTTCACTGTGATTTTCAGTGTTACCAGTTTATAATTCGGATATTTATCTTAGTTTGTTCAGTGTTTGTAAGTTGTGTTTGTGTTGTCATGGAGCTATTTTTGAATAAACAAACCCAAATTAGCCATTGGTTCCATTCTTACCGTGACATGCTACCTATAGCCATTGCAGTCCTTCCCACTGTTACTACTGATAGCACTTTATGCTTTCCAGTACACTGACTTATATATTGAATATTATCCCTCAACTACAGCATCTATAATGTGATATTAGAACAAATTTTGTTTTTTAAATTTTGGTCAATTACAAAACCAAACAGTAGAAAACCTATAAAAGTAATTTGCTTGTTTGCATGCTTTAGGACTCCCATTCAAAATATAATGAAATGCAGTGATCCTCTGACCTTCTTAAGCGGGACTCACTTTGGCTATTTTTGCAGATATTTGTCTTATTAAAATGATCACAAGAGCACAGTTACTTTATTCATGCAAACTGACACTTAACCATTCTAAACCACTGGCACATCATTGTGAAATTTTATAAAGTTAAGGGCTTAAAACATCCTCGTTCAATGGTGATATTCTCCTTTTTCAGACAATATTTCAAATTTATAATGCGACCAGGTGCACAGAAATAAAGCCTTCCTTGTGATTTCTAGTGGAGTTTTAATAAAATTATCATTGAATACAGATAAATTTTCATTGACAATGTTTCACACTCCAGTCAAGAATGGCTATTTTGTGCAACTCTTGCAAAGGTGTCAACACTTAGATAATGGATGATCATAATGGATGTGGTACTTCCTTTCCAATCATACTTTATTGTCATCAGTGCTACAGAGTAATGAAACTTCAAGGCAACACGGTTTTTACGGGGAATGTCTGCTGACTAAGCCTCTGCTCTTCAACAGACAAATCTTTCTTAATTTCTTAGTGTATTTACCTCGTGTCCTCAAATTTGTTGGTGTATTTGGTATTGCTATCAAATTAATAAAGTTTGGCCTGAAAAGACAGTCCACAAAGTCGTTAACTGAGTGATAATCTCTCTCTCTGTGTCTCCCTCTCTCTCTCTCTCTCTCTCTCTCACACACACACACAAACACACACACACACACACACACACAACTGTAGGCAGTACATAGGTTGTGTGTGTGCATATTATAGTCCCATTTGCATTTCAGAATATGACCTTGACAAGGAATGAAACAAGTTAATAAGCCTTCAGCAAATGATAAGCTGTTTGGTCGATTTGCTTAGTGAACTGTTAATTGTAAAACTGGAAGACATAATGTTCGGCTCCACACATTACATCCTCTTTGTTTTAACAGCGCCACTTCATTGGGTGCAATTAACAAAGCCAAGGAGATTTATTAACACACTTCTCCATGGTCAATGATCCATTACACCTAAGACATAACACTGTAAAATGCAGATTATATTCTTTTGTCACTTACAATTATACTCTTGGAACAAGGGAGACATATGCTTCTCCAGATAAAGTGCTGTCATTAGCTGACAAATTATACAATTTATTAGATATCTAATTTATCAGTATTAGTTGGACTAAGACAGCTGTCCTAACAGTATTAGTATGTAGGAAATAATAGACAAATAGAAACTGGATGTATTTAATAGCACTTTTAAGTGCATTTGTTCATTTGCTGTTAAGTAAATAAGAGAAAATAATAAGGATTCTCTGAAGGTTGTGGGTGAAGACATCACTTTCCATGCAAAGCTAGTGCTGATAAACACCAATAACAGCACAACAGTAGATAAGCTTCAAGGTTTGATTGACCTTTTACTATGTAGTTAAAGCAGCCAACTAAATGAACTTATGGGTTTTCCCTTGTGCTCCAAGGGAATGTTATCATGGTCCAGTAGAAAAGCCATTCTAGATAGCTGTGGTTTTTCAAAGTGGTGGTCGTTTCACTCAAGTGACTATGACTCCATCCATATATTCCTGTTTGGTACTTTTAGTTACCAGTTTTATAATTGTTATTGTACCATACCCAACCCAGATTTCTGTAATGCTGTAATATCAATGTACTTCTCCACCGAGCAGCATAGCTCGCCATGGCTGGGCAGCAAATCCAAACCAGGACTATGTGTATCCCAGCCGAATATGTACATATAGTTAAATGCTATGAAATTTAAAAAAAAATAAATAAATGAAAGTAGGTAGCACTTTACAATAATAGTACATGAATAATCATGCACTAATACCTGAATTAATACTTGCTTAAATATGAGCGAATGCTGAGATAAGGCATGTACTAATCACAAACTAATGAAGAGCTAACCTTAACTATGACGTGAGTCTTATGAATTCATGCATGAATAATGACCACCTTTAATACGTTTGTTCATTTTTGTTAGTTAATGTATTGAATAACACGTAGGGGTAAACTAAATCAAACATGCTTTATAAGAAAGATTATGAATTAAATGTGCATAATTTCAAATTTTGTATATAATTTGCCATCTGCAACTGCGTACACAAACGTCATTGAATGGCGCTGGATTACTTTCATAATTTATATTGCTCCTCCTTATGGAACATAGAAAGACACACTAATAATAAACACCATTAATTTCATGTCAACCCATTTTGCGTCATTCTCCATCATTCTCAGACTAAAACATCAGAGCACATAGTACTACAGTGGGATTTGAAGAGAAATGGATGGAGAATGACACAAAAAGGGTCGAGATGAGTGCGTCTTTCTATGTTCCAAAAGGAGGATCAGTGTAAATTATGAAAGCAATCCAGCGCCATCCCAATGATGATTGTGTATGCAGCTGCACGTTTAATTCATATTCTTTCTTAAAGAGCATGTTTTTTTTAGTTTACCGGTACATGGTAATTAATACATTAACTAACAAAAATGTACTAACATGAATTGAAGGAGCTCATTATTCACGCTTGAATTCATAAGACTCTTGTCATAGTTAAGGTTAGCTCTTCATTAGTTCCTGATTAGTACATGCCTTAACTCACCATTAGTTCATATTTAAGTAAGCATTAATTCAGGTATTAGTACATGATTATTCATGACTGTTATTTTAAAGCGTCACTGGCAAATATGCCAATATTTTAATCTTTAGTGAAAATACAGAGACATTTCAGGGCAAACTTAGCAGACGACATTTAAAAAACACAACAGTCGCGCATCTCAAATATTTTTGTTTACTATTTACATGAGAGCACGAGGAGAGGTGTTCAGCTCCATTTGGTTATGCCATATTGGAAGCCATTTAGGATTTGTCTTGATTACAATATTTTGGATTTTACTTTGTTCACCGGGAAGAAATGTAAGATCAAGCTACATAAAGATAAATAGAGAACTTGAAAAATGCTTTTTTAAACTTTTTTAAAATGCTGTTTTAAACTGCATGACATGTTTTATGCCAAGAAATTAAGAAAGAATATTAATAAAGAAAAATATTTTTCATCCATGTGTCCCACCTTGGCTTGCATGATACCTTGGCAGAAGGGTAACTAAATTTAGTACCCATACTTAGGTATGGCACGGCTTGCATGGTGATGGAAATAGTGATAATGTGGGGTATCATGGGTAATTTGCCAAGCCTAGAAGGAAAAGTGCCATGTCATTTTACAAAAAGATTGACACTGTACAAAAGTTAAAAGATTTGCAGGCCAGTGTTTGTATCTACACAATATATTAACATTAGCGACACTGAATCAAAATTAACTAGATGCACTGACTCTCTTTGCAGTTCAGTAGCAAATAAATGTAGCATCCTATGCAAAATTTCCAAAGATACCAATTGTGACCAAAAAAGAAAAAACTGACCATATCTGATAATACTGATTCAATATTATGATAACTATACCTCTGACCATACGGTTACAGACATTTTTGCATGTGAACACCATGCCAAGAGTGATTGTGATTATGGAAAAAGGGAGGAGAACTCCGAGAATTGGACTGGAGTTCTGGGCGTCTTCTTCTTTGTGCAAGATAGCCAGATATCCCCAATAAAGACTATTGTGTAGGAGTTGAATAGTAGGGAGGGTGTGGAAACTTCATCACTAGTGGAGAAAGTGAGAAAGAAGGGAATTTATAGGAAATTAGCTAGGAAGGTGAAGCTTCAGGTGTGGACCATTTTGTATGTCAACATGAGGAAACTTCTTTATGTTTGGATGCATCTGATGTGTTCACTTTCTCTGTTTTGCATTCAATCTCCTATCTTGCCTATCCCCGCAACACGTACATTCATCTGACTCTCATTTCCCAGGCTATGTCTTTCTTAGCCTCTCTTTTTCTCTTCCTTGCTTATTCTATTCAGGTGAGGGTGAATTCCTGCTGTGATTGCTATCTGCCGCTTTTCTCCCAGTGTGAGTGAGGATCTGCCGTTTTCACCCAGACTGCAGGGGAAGTGATGATTCTCAGAAAAGAGATAATGTGTCACCCCTGCTATCAGTGCCAAACCTGTCTGAATGCAACCGCCAGTGGCACAGGATAGAAAAAAGAGATTCCCAATAGTGAGCCTTGCAGATACTGTAACCTTTGAAATAATCACCACTGTCTAATGGGCATATTTAATTAACCTTGCAAGGAAATTAATAACCGTGCTAAATGAAGAAGAAAAAGATTTTTGATTACCATTGCAAGTCTTCTGGGATCCCTTTCTCTTTCTAATTGCGCAGGAAGAAAATACTGAAATGTTGTTTCTTCCTTTGCCCCAGTGCCAAAAAAAAAGTCTTTTTTTTTAATTTTTTTTTTTATACAGTGGGTGACTGCAATTTGTTTCATAATGCTTATTGAATTTGGGCTTTGTTACTTGATCCTGCTTGAATGAGATAATAGATATTCTCATTTATTTTCAAAGATATTACAAAGATATTTACAAAGACATTTTCAGTGAAAGTAATACTTGTGTTTGTATGTCTTTAATTGTTGAACACAGTGTGTAAGAATTCACATGTATGAAAACATATGTCCACTCAAGGTTAAGAGTGGAGTTACAGTTAGGGAAACACCAATATTATATTTTCATATTGCATTATTGGTCTAACCTTTTTGTCCTGGCTTACAATGTTTTTACAGCATTGTATTAAAAATATTCTAAGTTCTTCAAAGCTTTCATTGGTGAATAGATTTATGTAATTGGAATTTCACAAAAATGGACACGTGATGCTGCTTTGAAATCAGTTCATTATAAGGAACCTTAGAGGACAGCTGTCTTATGCTGTCTTGCTAATGGGAAAGCCTTTTGGTCGTATTCAGTGTTGGGGCCTTTTGTTGGACACTAAAGTTCAAAAGATATGTCAGGAGCAGGAGCAGTTATTCGTATTCAGACTTGTGCTATGCAGGTGATTGATTTTCTGGGCAACTCATTCAGATTATTAAAATTATCTGAATACAGCTCAGGCCTCTGAGCTTGCCCAGTTTTCAATTGTATCTAGTTCCTTTAAAACAAGCACTGGCCTTTAAGCCCTCCCACATGCATGAGCTCACAGACGCCCATGATTGGCTAGTGTTGCTGTGATTGATAGGGAAGCGAGAGTATGCCATCTCTCCGATCCAGAGACCAGGGCCAGTTTCTCTCTCTTGGTCACCTGGCCATGGATGGCTATGGCATCACCGGGAATCAAACTTGCAATCTTTAGATGATAGGGTGAATGCTCTTCTGTTGCACTTGGACGCCCTAATCATGCTTTTAATTAACTATTTTGATACCTTAAGAATGTAATAAAATATGTGTGGTTCATAATCCTAGCCATAAACACATCGGTCCTTGACATAAACAATGTCTCAGATTAAGATGGTGTCTCCTCTGCTGTCCTCTCTGCAAATATAAAACATTGTGTGGATGTTATAGGAATGACATTTTAAAGGGATGATACTAATTAATTAGTATTGTAATATTTATGCAATCCATTCTGTTTTTTTTTTTAGTGTATTTGCAACCCAAAATTGAAATTTTAACATGGCTTATTGCAGTTACATCAAACTGTCAGACAGTGGTGCTGGACTTAATACTGCTCCTCACCCGCTCTCATGCAAGAAAAATGGCTCAAGTCAAAGGCTGTAGTTACATTTGTGGTCTGAATACCATGCCATTTTGGTATTAACTTCTCAAAACGTGCTGAACTCAACTCCGAATGTGGCTTTACAACAATATTGATAAATAGCCTTTTACATCATAGAACAAATTATCATCATATGCCTAGTTTGAGGCTTTCTTTGTATTAAATTCAACAAAGTGACTTTTGCTCATTATAAATCAGCTGAATTTCATGTGATATCAGGTTATGTATCAGGGATTTGGTCAGGTCAGATGTTTGATGTGTTTGGTGGCCTATGTGGAAGTGATCATACCTGCTAACACACCATCCTTGAGCCTACAAAATTCAGGTGCTAGTGAAGTGAAGTGATGTATAGCCAAGTCAGAATTTCAACTTAGAATTTGTGCTCTGCGTTTAGCCCATCCAAGTGCACACTCACAGTAGTGAACACACACCTGGAGCAGTAGGCAGCCTTGTTTAGCTGCGGCACCCGGGGAGCAGTTGGGGGTTTGGTGCCTTGCTCAAGGGTCTCGCCTCAGTCGTGGTATTGAGGGTGAAAGAGAGTGCTGGTCATTCACTCCCCCCACCTACAGTCCCTGCGGAACCTGAGACTCAAACCCACGACCGTCAGGTTCACCTTCGAGTTACAAGTCCGACTTTCTAACCATTAGGCCACAACTGCCCCATCTCACTCATCTCACTCATCTCAGCAATCACAAATAAAGCATGTTACTGGGGGGAAACTTCTCCTGCAGACAGCTCTACAATATGCAGCTCTACAATATACAATATAACATATAATACAATGCTAATTTTAAATGTAACCATGCTAGGAATAAGTGAGGAAAGAAACCTTGTGTTCTCATCGACAGTACAGTGTCAAATTGTACTGACACGTTGACACCAGTTGAGTCAGAACTTGCTAAAAATTGGATTTGAACTTATATTATTGGATTTGAACTTAGACACAGGCTTTGATTTGGACTTTAGAAAATGCTTAAAGTATTTTGAAAATACACAAACATATCCCATGTCCCAGGACCCCTTGGTGGGACTTGAAGTAAAAGAATAAGGTGACTGAAAAGTGTAGTTGAAATTTCAGCTAAGTAGATTCAGCTTTGTGCAAGCAGCCACAGAATGAAGGTTTAAAGCTGCATCCCTTTTCCTGTGACTCACAGCCTAGTACCATTAACATAATAAACTAAGACACCTAGATGACATGACTTTTGGAGTGTTCAGGCTCGATGCCTTCCTTGTACAAAATGTGCTGTCTCATCTGTAATGACATCACTGTCTGTCATATGGAGAAGCTAGAGCCAGAAAAACATGTAACCAGGGAAAGAGTGACATAGAACAGCCAAGCTGAACCTGCCTAAATAATATACAGTACTATACTAACAAAAACTAAACAAGCAAGTTTCACATATTTTTATAATACTTATAGCAATGATTTTGTGCTATTGATATAGAAGGTTATTAGAATTCATGTAAACTGTATAGATATTTCTGGATGCTCAAAGATGCCACAGATCCTTCTAAGCAGCATTGATTGCAAATTCTTATGAAATTTAACAACAGGTTAATTCTAGGGTGTGATGGTTTCATTCATATAAAATCCCAATAACAATACCCAAGTTTGTTAGAATTCTAATGAGTGGAACAGGTGATTATTTGAAATAGGGCAGTATAGATTGGAGTTTCTTTCTTGTTCTTTGTCTAGCCTGCATGAAGTTAGCACTGGGCCCAAATTCCCATAGGGGCTGCATTCCAAACAAAGCTGAGAAAAGGTCCTAGAGGTGAAAGGGGATAATTATACAGAGTAGCAGTGTGTGGAGGCAGGGTGAGTATAAGCCTTCAGTGTAGGTGATTGGGAAGGAGGAAGATAAGGAAGCAAACATCTATTCTTATCTCAGGTAATAATACAACAAGAAACTTACTGAGACCTAATAAATATACTTAAAGCAATGTAGATCTGACTAATGCCACTTTTGGCAAGCACACTCCACAGGTGGGACAGCCTGAATCTTCTCTATTAATTGCTTAGCGTGCCAGGGGGCTAATTTGTTTTGGTTAGCCGATAGGGTCAACCGCTTTAAAAACACATATTACAAGACTACCACAAGATTGGATTACATTATTTAAATAAATACAGGGCAATTTGTCAATGTCACGTTAGAGGAGCTGCACTCCCCCCCCCCTAATTCTCATTCCCTCGATTCCCTCTGGCTTCACGCCCCTCTGGCCAACAACAGGAAATGGTAATCTTGATTGCATTAACCTCTGTTAAAAGCATGCTGACCTGCATTCTCTGCCTGGCTACAGATAATGTTCCCCAAGCCTCATTTATCAATCGCCAGCATGTGCATGTTTAATTCTTAACTCCATGCTATGCATAGCACCGAGTGACACATCAGGATAGTAGATGCAGAAACATGGTAATTTCGACTTTGTTTTGGAGTGTAAGACAGCAGTCTGAAGTTAGTGTATGAATATTACATCCTGTCAGTTATATCTCCACTATGCGTTAAGAAACATCAGGCGTAACTGATTAAAGCTATGCAGTGATGACATTATCAGTATAACTCAGGATGGGATTATAACCTTTTACTACGTGAAGCTGATATTTCAGTCGTTTTTTTTCAGAGTCCTCTGTTGTACTGAATCAGATGTACAAGGTTAATGTATAAAATCGACTTTATCAAGTGTTGCTAATTACTCATAATGAAATGCGTTTGAATAGAAATGCATTTTCGAAGCCGGTGCATTGTTTTACTTTTGTATCAGATTCACATTCTGAAGTTTTTCAGTTTGCAAAACTTTGTCAGTGTGAAGTTGAAGAAATATGTATTCTGATATTTGCTTCTTTTGGAATGTGTTGAGATGGGAGAGTCTGCAAAGGAAAGGAAAGTTTAAAAATGTGTTTCATCTTTTCTTTCCTGGGGTTTGAATTCCCTATCCAGATATTTTCCTTGGCAAAGTAGAGCTGATCCAAAGAACTGTAGCAGTCTATCCAGGTTATATGTACTTCTTATAAATAAGAAGAAAAATCTACAGTAATCTACAATACATGATTCTGTTTAAGTTACAGTACACAAAGCTCTTGGGATGCTGTTCTTTTTCTTTTTACTTTGTTGGATGTTTTTGACTAGTGCATCAATCGTGACCATTTTTGTATTGTATGAAAATATTTTATATGAATATTTGATATCACTTTCTGCTACATGTAGCTGCTTAACACATTCATACACATTTTACAATGCTAGAGAAATAATGAAAGGCTTATTTCAAAATCCATGAGGTGGCATTTCAGGTTTTACATGACTTTGTCTTTACGTGAAAAAACTCTCAACAACGCTTTTTATTGATAAGAACCATCAATGAACATTACATGTCCACTGATTGTGCTTGTTTGTGTAATTTGTTCATTATACTGCAGTTATTAGTTTTTAATAACATGACATTTAAAACACTAGGAAAAGGTTGTATATGGTACCTGTAGTTTTGAATGCAACTGGACCACCAGCAACTGGACCACCTCAACTGAAAATCATTCAATTGCCTGCTCTTATAAGAAGTAGATACAGTAAATACACCACTCCCAAAAGGTAAGATGGCAGATGGACACTTAATTGATGATTTCTCGAAGCTATGAATATGCTGTACGTAAACACAAAACAAAAACTTCCAAGGTAAGGGTAAAAACATCTATGTATGCATTTGTGTACTCATTAGCAATTTAGAATTTATTTTTAAAGACCTACAAATATATATATATATATATATATATAAAAATATAACACACTCTACACTCTACACATTTACACTCTAAAAAATTACCTAGTTAGTGAGTAAATACAACATAATATAAACAATTACATTCATCAAACATCTTGTTACATTTATTTCAAATAGTAAGTTCAATTTTAAAATACTTCTTAAATTGTAATGCAGTTTTATCCTACTTTAATGCTTGAAAATCATGCTAGTAGTATATGCAATGCTATTTTGCATCTGCTCAACAACAGTTGGGTCAGTAAAAAATATATCTGGTCAATGTGCCAAAAAGAAAAAGAGAAGAAAGTCTTTCCTGTTGTCTGGTCTCACTAGTCATGAAACAGATTAACGAGATAAACATATGAGTTGATTAACCAGCACCTGCCAAAATAACTACACATAGCATCTAACTAGCCAATACACACACAACATTAATCCCACAAATTTAATCAAAACTAAGATATTACAAAAAGAGGTCACAGTATTGTAGTGGTCAAAGTATTCACCTTTGGAAGTTATAGATCAGATCCTGATGTTGCATATATACTGTACTTTAAAATGAATATTGAGTTGGTTCAATTTAATTTAGTTTTCTAATATTATTACTATATGATGCATTATATAATGTAAAGAGGACAACGGAGAATGGTCAGACAGGTTCGAGCTGGCAGAAAGGCTGCAGTAACTCAAATAACCACTCTGTACGATCGTGGTGAGCAGAAAAGCATCTCAGAATCACAACACTTTGAACCTTGAGGTAGATGGGCTACAACAGCAGAAGCCAACAGCATGAATCCAAGGACCTTGTGTCTTGTGTCCAGGCTGGTGGAGGTGGTGTAATGGTGTGGGGAATGTTTTCTTGGGCCCGTTAATGACAGTAAATTACCGCTTGAATGCCACAACCTATTTGAGTATCGCTGCTGACCATGCGCAACCCTTCATGGCCACAATTTACCCATCTAATGGCTACTTCCAGCATGATAATGCATTGTGTCACAAAGCAGACTGTCTCAAACTGGTTTCATGAACATGACAATGATCTTCAGTGGCCTTCCCAGTAACTGGATCTGAATCTAATAGAACACCTTTGGTATGTGGTAGAACAGGAGATTCGCAGCATGAAAGTGGACCTGAAGAATCTGCAGGAATTGCTTGATGCAATCATGTCAAAATGGACCAGAATGTCAAAGGAATGTTTGAATGTTTGCATGTGGAATCCATCTCATGAAGAATTGAGGCTGTTTTCAGAGCAAAGGGAGCACTGCCCAGTATTAGTATAGTGTTCCTAATAAAGCATTCAATGAGTGTCTATTACAGTAAACCTGACAGAGGTATCATTCCTTTAACAGCACACCACCATGCGCTTACACAAACATTTATTATTATGCCATCAATAGATAGGGAACAGTTGAAAGGCCAGCTAACATTCACATGTTTACTTTACTTTTATTTTAGTTTAGTTTACTTACAAAAAATGTGCATTATTTTAAATGTTTGCATTTTACAGTGATAGATATCTGTAGATAATGCATACTTATAAGCAGTAAAAGTTTACAATAAAAATATGTGAGTCTAAGTTTAATTATGAACCTTTCAAGGCAATATTAATGTTAGAAAATATTTTGGCATATTTGTGTATTACATTACAGTATTACAATTGGGAGATGCATTATGGTTAATTCATTGATGATTGAGTTTGAAGCTACAAAGTGCAGTCTGAAGTCGTGTTTGTTTTTTCTTATTCCTTCCATGATGTTTTACTAAAAGTATACACCCAAAAACTTCTGATTGCATCTGAGGTTTACTTAGTTCTACTTTTTAATATTATGATTTTTTTTAATATTGTTTTTTTTTTAGATGGGTTATTCTTTCTGAATCTGAGTGTTCTTTTTGCTCATTGACAAAAATAAATAAGCAAATAATTAATTAAACTGATTTTTTCTGGAAATAATACAGCTCTTAACTGGTTTGTGGCAGAATATAAGCAGTAAAATATGCAAAATATTCCAAAATGGTAACAAGACAATTGCTTTCCTGGTAGTAATGACCAAAAATATATACAGAGCAGTAAAAATCTATAGAACTTCAGTTTGATTTGATTTGATTTGACTTTGATTTGGGGCAAAAGAATTATATAAACCATGCATAAATGGGTAAATTTGTATCTCAATCATATATTGAGGTATATAACCTATATATTTGATACAAATCAGGCTGACTCCTTTTTACAAGTTGCTCATGCAATTTGGAGGAAAGCAATGTATACATGAATTATCATACATGTGCATTTGTCCAGCGGTGATGAACAGTGGAGAGAGTAGATCCAGTTTTGTGGTCTTTGACCTCCGCTGAGGTTTGAACTTGCAGTATCCTTATCATTTTCACATATTTAAAAAATAAAAAACAGTCTTCTGCATTGAATATCAATTAAGACTAATTTTATTACTGTCTTAACTATTACGCAGTGCTGACTACAAGCTGAGCCTTCAAGTAATTCAGCAATTGCAAATCTAATGTGAGATCACTTCCTTTTCCCTTTGGAATATAGTGCCTCACTGTTTTTTCAACCTCTTGCACTTGGACAAGTCCTCTTTATTAAGCTTGTTCAGTATCTCTTTGACCTGGATATTGCCCCTCTATGCATGTTCCTGTCTGGCCACAGTTCCTGTTTATACATGGCACCTGTCCTCAGAAGTGTGGAGGTCTTGGGTGTTTCACCTGAGAGTTTGCCCTGATACCCCTGAGTATCAGACTGGACTAAAGTAAACTTTCACAAGTGGCTAGAGAGGAAGGAGGTCTGAGGGAGGGTGAGGGATTTGATGTAAACTTTCCTGACAAAGGGATATTCAATCTGCTCTGCTGGGCTGTAGCCAATCCCTCTCTAGCTTATTTTGCTTTTCCAGATGAAAGAGTAACCAGAGAAGCTGGCAAGAACTTTCTTTTACTCACCTCCTGCTTGTGCCCAGGAACTGGCACAAAGACATGTTGTTGTTGGGGTGTCTTTTAACCTCCCGGTTTCCTGCAATTGGCTTAGTTTTCATTTAGCAATTCCCCCTTTGGGAATAATCAATTGACGGTGGTCCAAGAATACAACACTGATGCACCCCATTTCATCTACTCTCAGCTTCATATATATTAAATATTATTTCAGTTTGACCTTATATAAAATCCATCAGACTATGTTTGGAAAAGGAACAATTTTTGAGAATCCAAAGCATGTGCAGTTGCATGGTATGTTCAACTACTGGCAGTCCATAACATGTGCTCTTGCATATTGTATCTTTAGCTTGTAATTGAAATTAACAGGCCAGCACAGCTAACTGTGGTTTTATGAACATCAGATAACCATCAAGGATGTGTTTTGAGCCATGGATACCTTTTTGTACATGTGCACACACATTTTTGAACTCATAGAACTTGGAAGAGGTGCATGGTGATACCCAGGTAACAGTGGCACAGAAAATATTTCCTGAATTGTTCCAGCACAGCTGGGCATAGCAAGGATTGTTCATATGGTTCCCCTTCAAGGAATACTGAAGATCAACCAATTGAGTCAGAAATGCAGCTGATATGACCTTAGGCAGGAACTCTGGATTTGACCACAGGGTGACTGCTGCATCATCTGGACACTAGTGTATTCAAGATGGACTTATCACTATGCAGCTCAATTATTCATCTTGTTGAAGTAATTACTAGCAAGAATGCGGCCTTCAGAGAAATCCATTTCAATTTTACATCCTGTATGTGTTTGTAAGGTGAGGATCTCAGTGACTCTAGGACAATCATGAGGTCCCAGGCTGTGCTCTTGGAAAATACGATCTCTAGTGCTGCTTTGTGCCACAGTAACTTCTACATATGCTTTCAGCACAGATAGAGATTTCCCCTTGTCTAGCAGTTCCTGCAGATAGCCTAAGACTTTTGGCACCAGTCACAAAATATGGCCTGCGTTCTGAGAGACCATACTCATAGGTGCAGATTTCCTGGCCGAGGGCACCAAATCATTCCATCAAACTGAGACGGTAGATCTTGTTGACTACCAAGGCATCCCGTCCATCAGCATGATTATCAGAGTAAACCCAGGCCTCGCTGGCCATTTTGGAAGCACAAGCAGAACTCTGTGACCTGTAGTTTTCATGCCAAACCAAGGGCACCATCTGACCTTGTGCCACCATGGTGGTTGATATACCTGACTATCACAACATTGTGGTGGCTGATCAACCAAGTGGCTGATTAGTCAACGAGGTAGGTCATAGTGACTTAGAGTGCCACGTATCCTCTCTACTCATTTTCACTTGTCACTAAATTCTGAAATCTGTATTCTTCTATGTAGGGCTTCTTTTGCCACAGACCCAATGAGTGACCCAGGCATAAACTTCAATAGGGTATCTTGCATGCCCTTGGTAGTGTTGACTGAGTTAACCATACCTGGAATCAGTTCGTTGAGCACCACCCTGCATTCTGGCCCAAGTGTCCTACTGCCAGGGGTGCAGTTTTAATCAATTACATAAATTTTAGTCATTTGCTGATGACTGGAGTGACCAATCCAATGCGAGCAGCAAAATTGCCATTGTGTTGCCTGTGAGCATCATGCAACTAAAATACCTTTTCAAAATATCAGCTTAGCACCTGTACTTGGTGCTTGGGTAGCATGTGTGGGTTGTGTGTGTAGCACCTCTTCTGGTGTAATTACTAAGAAGGCAATTCAAGCATCAACAACTGACATGTGGCCCAGCTCATCACCAGTCACGCTGGCTAAAATGCACTCTCAATATAGTTCTTGCATTTTCACAGTGGATATTATGGCCTGTTTAGACTTACCTTTAAAAGTAGGTTGGCTACAAGTCATTAATCTGTTAAAGTTATCAACATTTTTCTCAGCAATAACTCATAGCCAACTTAGAATATTATCAAGTCAATTTGAGCCTATCACCAGCTTGGAGGACAGGTTACCTGTAGCTCCAGCCATAATCACAAGCTTTTATGCAGATAGCCTGAAAAAGAAGCCTGATGTGTATGAGGCATGTGTATGGATATGAACAAAGGGAATGACTGAAATACAAATACAGCAAATAGCAAATACAAATGGTATCAACATGAGTGAGCACGAGCAAAGGAATAGGAAACTAAGGGTATCATTTAGTTTTAATGAAAAGAAACCTGTGGCTTTCTTCCCCAAGCTAAGAGACAAGGTGAGACAGCCAAACAAGTAATCGGTTGATTCCTCCCAACCTTCTGCAATTATTGCCCAGAGAAGTGTTCACTCTAGGATGAGTATGCCCAGAACTCCTTGTGTTATTCATCCACCCAGCTCACATCTTTCCAGTGTATACTGGGCTACCAGCTACCTCTCTTTCTATAGAACACAATTTCCCCTCAGTCCATGATCTCATCACTCGATCTTCAGTCAAGCTCATATCCCCACTCAGAGTCACCTAATTACTAATGAAACTCATCTGTTTGCCTGTGCTGATTACAAGCCTTTGTTATGTGACTGTTTTGATGTCTTTTGACCACAGTCAACTTCATATTTAGTGATTTATACTTTCCTGTTTGTCAATCATCCGATCATTTGCCTGCTTTTGTTTGTGCACTACATTGGATTTAATAAAACCAGAAAACCTGATTTTGAATCTGTCTATCTGCTTCATAACAATGATGACAATTATATTTTATTCACAGATTCCATGTCCAAAATTCAACAACCAGTAACCTAATCCTGGGCCTTGGGTCTGTGCAGTTCAGGTGGTGCAGGTACTCTTGGCATAACATGGAATCGAGCACATCGTGGATCGAGCACATTGAGCACATCTCATTCAATGAGGTTCTGCAGTTTTCCCTCCCTCCAGTGTGAGTCTAGAATTTCCTTTACCCTGTAAGCTGGTTCTCTTTCAATATCAAGAGGTGCAGGTGGGGTGGTGGAGGGATGGGCTCTGCGAGGGAACCTGTTGTTACTGGCTTCATTCGTGAGACATGGAAGATGGGGCTAGGTGGCTGTGACATGGCAGGTCTAGTTTATATGTGTTTTCATTTTTTTTTTTTTGTAGAATCTTGAATGGACTGATGTATCGATGTGCTAGTTTTCTACAACCCTCCGTGACATGGATGTCCTTGGTGGATCAGACTCGATCACCTGGATCATAGCAGGGAGTCTCCCCTGTGCGACAATCTGCAAACTCTTTGGTTACTTTGGCTGCGTGTTTAGGCTGTTAGTGGGTTTGTTCCCATACCTGCTCACTCTGTCTGAACCATTCGTCCACTGCCGGTGAGTCGGTCAGGTTAGCATTCCACAGGAACATCAGTGGCCAGTATCCTATAACACACTGGGAGGGCGTTAACTTGGTGGATGAGTTCCAGAGATAGTTCTGCTCAGGAATTGTTCCCAGTCCTCCTGATTGTTAGTGCAGTATGTGCATAGGAGTCACCCTATTTCTTGGTTGGCACTTTCTACTTGGCCATTAGCCTGGGGATGCTAACCTGATGTCAGGCTCACTGTGATGCCAAGTTTCATGTTGTTCTCAGGGATGCCAAAGTACCTGAACACATGGTTAGTACCTGAACACGTGGCTGGGGAGGCATGAGCCCAAGTATTGAGTTTGTCACCGTGGTGAGAAACATTTTTATCCTGCTGGGCAGAACATTGTAGTTCTCACCTCTGGGGTGTTCTTGATTTCTCAATCGATGTCCCACATTATCACCCCTGCAAAGTGTGACTGTGGTAGGATGCACTCCTCAGAGGTATCTTTGGGAGGGCCTGGGTCTAGTCACGAGAGAGGGTCTGCCTTGATGTTCTTCGATCAAGGTTGAAGCGAACCTGGTGAAGAACAGAGCCCAGTGTTCTTGGCGTGTGTTTAATCTTTCGGCTGTCATGATATACTCAAGGTTTTTGTGGTCTGTGAAATTGGTGAATGGGTGAATCACCTCTTCCAAACAGTGTCACCATTCTTTGAGCTAGCAAATACCAGTTTGACTGCGAAAAGCTCCAGGTTGCCGTTGTTGTAATTGCGTTCTGCTGGGGACAGCTTCTGTGAGATGAAGGCCACTTGACAGAGCTTGGACTTTTCCCCAAACCATTGTGACAGGACTGACCCCATTCCCATCTTGGAGGTGTCGACCTCCACTATGAAAGGCTTTGAGGGATCAGGATGCTTCAGAATGGGGCAGAGGTTAAGCTCAGTCCACTGCAGAATTTCACTGTAGCTTCTTGGGTCCCTTCTTCAACAGAATAGTAAGTTTGGCTAGTATATGTTTGGCATGGGCGATTTGTATCTCTTTGTCTGGGGAGGATGTCATCAATGTAACACCAACATCAATGTAATACTATACTGTAGGACGCTGTTAATCAGACACAGAAATACTGCGGGTGCTGAAGATAGCCCATAAGACTATGACAGTAGAAAGTCTTGGTATTGACTGGTATGAAAACACAGAGCATATACTTCACATTGAAGGGCTGTAGAGAAATTCTTTATATAGTGTAGTTGTGATGAATGATTGAGTTCAGTCAATCAGTGCTCAAGTGTGTGTTCAGTAAGCCGGTGAACGTGAACATGACAGTCTCTGTGGTGACTGAGTGGTGCCCTTATTTGTAAGCTCTGTTGTGTTCTAGGTGTTGTAGGTGGATGCCGTTTCTGGCATTGACATGACACTCTATTTTTTATACACTACAGAATCCCAGTAAATTTTGCAAAGATATGGTACCACTGACTTATAAAGCACTAAACAGTTTTGCCCCAGAATACCTGAATGAACTTTTTGTCTATTTCTATCTGCCAGTCTCAATTTTCAAATCTACAGTATGCTGAAAACTGATTTGGTGGTAACACTTTACACTATGTTTTACAATTCATAGATAACTATGCAGGAGCTACGCAAAAACTAAGCAGGAACAAAGTAGTTCTTCATTGATTCTCAATAGCTAAGCCTCACTTTCCTCCTGGAGATCTATTACCTAATATACTTTAACCTGTTCCAATCCCTCAGTGTCTGAAATGTAAATATTATATGAGTCACTATAGGTCTCCACAAATGAACACATGGTTGGTGTGTTGTTTTTATTTAGCCAGTCAAGGTCTAAAGAGTGAAATCGACAACAATAACCTACAAAAGTACTAGGCTGTAATGTAGCAAGGAGTAACAAATATTCTCCATTAATATACATTCATTTTTTGTAAATAATTTTTTAAATAATGAAAATAATAATAAATTACCATGTGTAATACTGTTTTACATCTTCATTAACTACTGAAGCACTTCAGTCAATAGTAATGAGTTTCTCTGTTTTTCACTTTATAATACTTTTCCACATCTTCATTAACTATTGAAGAACAATGCAGTAACACTTCAATCACTAGTAACGAGTTTATAATACTAGATTTAGTCCCTTGAACTCTGATTCCAATATACATACTTTTAAGGTATACTTTTTATCATCTTATCTTTTCTCTCTTTCTCTTGAGCTGTTGACGCACTGCTACAACCCAGTGTGATGCCCATGCCGGATCATGACACACTTGCTGCTATGGTGCCTTTCTTTCCCTTTGGAACTCCCTCATTGATCCTGATGCTTTACTCCTGCTCTGTTACTCCTGCTTCTTCATCTGGAACTTTGTGCACAATGGCTCACCTCCTGGTGGTATGGATAATCTCATCCGGAAATCCTATAAACTTTCCTATAAACTATTTATGCCTATGAGTTATCTTCCTGCTTCAGTGAATAATCCTACCTGGATACCATAGAGTCTTGCACTCTATGCTGCTGTGATTATAAAGACTGTCCTTTGCTCTTTTATCAGTACTCCTATTCACAGTAAGATCATACTGAATACTGTATATCCTTTCAACATATTTAGTTTTGTTTGTCCTTTCTCCATTAGACTGTACACTTAATTCATTATAATCCCACTATCCAATGTCACCCAAAAGGTTGCCTCTTTCTGTTTTGGCTTGCTCATGAGTCACCTACATTTACATCATGATTCCTGTAAATCTGCTTTGTGTCAATGGCTATTGATAAAGGTGCTATGAAAAAGTGAATTGCAATTCACTTTTGTAATATGGCTGTATTTTTTGGTAATATTTCATGCTGGCTGAAATAACTTGCAACTGTCTAAGTCACATGTAGCATATTTTGTTCGATGGTAATAACTGACATAGCTACAACAGATAAAAGTCAATAAATTAGGTATGCTATATTCTTCATTGTACATGCATTGTACAAAAGAAAGAAAGAAGGAAGGAAAGAAAGAAAGAACTATTTGCCTATTTTTTAAAAACTATTTTAAGAGGTAGTAGGCCGATGGTAACATTAGGGCAAAGTGGGTCTTTCTTTACTCATCAAACACAGATCAGAGTAACCTACATGTACAGCAAGTATCTCACACAATTTACTCACTGTAGACAAATATTTGTTCCATCAGTTTGAAAGGGAGCCACATCACCTGCTTATTCAACACTGAAGATGATGGGAGTAAGGCGTTCTGACATGAAGGCTACCCATAGTTTTCTCCTTATATACAGCCCTGAAGCTCTAGCATCAGGTTTTTGTCCTGATGTGAGATGACATAACTTAGC
Source organism: Pangasius djambal (assembly GCA_022985145.1). Classification (NCBI taxonomy): domain Eukaryota; kingdom Metazoa; phylum Chordata; class Actinopteri; order Siluriformes; family Pangasiidae; genus Pangasius; species Pangasius djambal. Next base: position 9,842,738 of record CM040981.1, on the reverse strand, counting down.
AAAGTCCACAGCCCATGTTTGTACAGTACTGAACTGTAGCATTCTGGCATTGCTGACAGTCCAAACAAAGATGAGACATGTCTGAGCCGCCATGCCACCTTAGTTGCTCTTTTATAGTACAGTATCTTAAACATAATATACAGTATATTATGTTTTCTGATGAGTTCACATAGAGAGGGGCCTGAACCATTCTGCCCACTGAAATGGCCATCGGCGATCTGCATATTTTCCTGATAATTTCTATCAGCTCTGCAGTGATGAGATGGGCTTCGCAGCGTGGGAAGGTGCATGTGTGTGTGTGTCTGCGTGCTGTGTTTAAATGGAACTTTGCATTCCCTGCTGAGATATGGAAATCTGACAGTTCTGATCCCCCATCCACACAGCTGCTCAGATACAGCCTCACCTCTCATGGTCATTAATGTCCCTGCCATCCAATCAATACCCTCCCCCATGCAATTTCCCTCTCCAAAATTACCTGACTGAACAAAGTTGTGAATTTTTCTCTGATCACCGTCACCTCTATAATTACAATGATGGTCATCATCATCTCTCTATCAGTCTGCATCTCACTTGCACACACACTTGGACTTATACATGTTGTCAGTGGGCCTGCAGAGTACTGTGGGTTGCCACGGCTCTCTCACTGGGGTTATGCCGTTTGAGTCTGTAACCCATTGGCTTGTGTTCCATGACACACCCATCCATACCCCTCCCATTCAAATGCAGAATACCTCACACACAAAGAACATGCACACACTGATTTGCAGCTTTTTTATGTGTGGGGAAATACTTTCTAGAGTTTACACAGAATCATTTGAAAAACAAAAAAGATCCAGTGGGCAGCAGTTCTGATGGTTGAAACGTTTTCTTAATGAGAGAGGTCGGAGGAGAATGGCCGCACAGGTTTGAGCTGGCAGAAAGACTATGGTAACTCGAATATCAGAGCAGAAAAGCATCTTAGAATGCACAATATGGCAAACCTTGAAGCAACAGGGCTACAACAGCCGAAGACCACATCAGGTTCCACTGCTGTCACCCAAGAACAGGACTCTGTGGATACAGTGGGCACAGGCTCATTGAAACTGGACAGTTTAATATTGTAAAAAGACCAGGCACTGTTTTTCCAATCTTCCACTGTCCCATTTTGAGCCCATTAACATTTTTTCCCCATTCTGAAGTTTGATGTGAAACTCTTGAGTTGCTCTTGACCGGTATTTGCATGATTTTATGCATTTTGCTGCCACATGATTGGCTGATTGGATAATTGCATGAATGTTTAGGTGTTCCTAATAAAGTGGGTGATGAGTGTATATATACTGTATACAGTACATGTATGTACAACACACATAAATGTATGCATACATACATATACCATAAATACAAACTGTATTAAGTTTGGAAGAGTTTGCTGAAAAGTAGTAGTAGAGTCATAGTGTGTAGTAGTAAAATATTAAAAACTCTGATTTGTCATTTTTCTGGCTTAACCTATGTTAGGCAGCTATTCTACATGCAATAAGTGGTCGAATTTTACAATCAACACCTGCCTTGGTTTTATTCTCTCAGTTGGCCTGACAGCGAGAACTGAAGGCTGGCGAAGACTAAAGGCTATGTGTTGAGCTCTTGATGAATGAAAATGATTCTGCCAACTTAATTACACTGTAACCTCTCAATAAAAGCAGGGCTGTTACACTGCGTAACTGGTAAATAATTGGGCATTGATTGATGGTTCTTTGGGTCTAGCTGCTGAAGGCTGGATAAATAATTGTTTTGCCTTTGGCCTCTGTTGTGTCTAATTTATGGATGGGACCCCTCCTTGCCTGCCCAATGGACTGTGCGTGGGACATGTGACTTAGTCATTGTCCCAGGACAGGAAAGGTGCCCATGTTTGGCAAACACAGTATGCTGGAGTTGGACAGGAAAGCAGACGGCCATTAATGTAGGGTGAATCAGCTGTGACGATGGTGTCATCACTAACTGCTCTACATTTAGACCATCAGTAATTGGGATTAAGTGGTTTATAATTGGAAAAATTATATTTTTTGGGTTTTTGTGTTGCTTTGATGCACACAAACTGTAAATTATGATAATGCAAATGATAAGAGGCAAAATGATTATTCAAATATTTACCTGTCAGTTTGTTTTATAATTTCACTTATCCCTTGCCACTAGGTTTCTGATGCTTGCAACGGCCTGATATGGAGAAATAAATAAATATATAAATCATGCTGCATACATTTGTGTTGGTTCAGTGCACACAGAAGAGAGAGAGAGGGAGTGAGAGATGGGACATGAGGGGTTAGAGAAGGAAGATTTCAGTTTTTGCCTGTTTCTGGTGATCAAATACATCAAACTGTTGTGGATGCTACATGCTAAAAACACAGTTGGAAAAATTCCACGTATAGACAAGTTTACAACTGATGTGTATGAGAAAGAAAGGAAAAATAATGACTCCAGAAAACACAAGCATTACCCACCACCCCATTGGTCTAATCAAAAATGAGTCAGTCACACCCCTCCCCCCTCCACACACACACACACACACACATTTGGACTAGGGAGAAGGAGAGAAAGAGAGTGAAAATGAATGCCAAAGTGCACATCTGTCACGGCTGTCAGTGCGAGCCCAGAGTGGGTGACGTGCCCTCTAGTCAAGGGTAAAGACTGCCCACTGTTCTCCATGGAGCATGTGGAGGGGGGTTAGTGGGGCTCAGGCATTTGGTCCACTAATTTTTCAAATTTCCAGAAATGATTTCTGCATGGTCCTATTTTAGAATGCTTTGCTTCTATCTATAAGAACAATGTTCTTAGTTCCTGAGAATGATCTTGATTAGCTCGTAGCAAATTTGACAAAACCCAATAAGAACATCACAGCTTGATAGGACATAAAATTCCTCTAGGATGGTTCACCCCAGCAACAGTCTCTTAACTGAAAATTGCCTTATGATGAGAAACAGGCCTGGCTACAGATTATGGTATATGGTGTCAGGTGGCAGGGACAGATGCAAATGCAGGTTAAAAAAAAAAAAAAAAAGCTTTATTTACAAAACTGGCAGACAAATCCATATTGTAAGACAAACTCCGTATCAAAAAACAGGCAATGGTCAGGAGATTAGCAAACATCATAGACTAGGGAAAACAGAAATCAAAAACCAGGGGAACCAGAAACAAGATCACAACCAGAGTGTCAGAATCACAGATTACAAGGGCTTGGTAATGACAGGTAACAAAGAAGCAGAGCATATACTTTGTAGTGAGTGTGTGAACTAGGAGTCCTTATATACTGTGAGTGTCATTGTGCTGTATTCAGGTGTGTGGTCAGAAAGTCAGTGAGCTTGAACACAACAGAGTTTGTGACTGATGGATATGGTAGCTTGTGGCAGCCATGTTTGTAGGCCACGCTGTGTTCTGTGAGTTGTAGTGTGACATCGATTCTGGCATTGCTGTGACAGAACCCTTTACCCCCACAGCCGTACCACCAAAGCACTACTGCTGGGAGTGAGGTTTTTTCTAGGCCTTACCCTGGGTCTTGGACTTGGGTGATGAGGGTGGCAAGCATAAAAACCTTGACACAACAGTGGGTCAAGAACATCATGGAATGGAACCTAGCATCTTCCTCTGGTCTGTAGCCTTCCTACTCAATAAGATATTGGAGTTTTCCCTCCATTCGGTGAGATTTGAGGATTTCTTTGACTGTATATGTTGGTTCTCCCTTGATGTTGTGGGGTGCTGTGGGTGAGGAGGGAGGGATGCCTTCGGGCGACCTGGTGTGGCTGGCTATTCTTGGAGAAGTGAAATGATGGAGCTAGGCAGCAGTGATGTAGGAGTTCAAAGGTTTTGTAGGTTAGCTCATTGACTCTCTGGAGGATCAGACTGATTTAGCAGTGTGACAGTTTCCTGCAACCCTGGGTGCCACAGATGTCATGACAAGAATGATGAGATGGACCTGTGGATGTCTTGGAGCAGATATGGCCACCAGTCTCTGCAGTGAAGGAGTTGGTGTATTCTGTGAGTGCCAGGGTGTCCAGTAGCTGGGGAGGTGTGAGCCCACATGATCAGTTTGTCTCTGAAGTGAGAAGGCATGTATTTCTTGTCTGCTGGGCATTTGCAGGAACTCTCACCTCTGGTGTGTTTGATCTCCCAAGCAATGTCCCAGGTTATAGCCCCTACAAAGCATTGTGGTAGGATATATTCCTCTGTGGTTTCTCAGGGAGGGGCTGGATATAAATGGGAGAGCTTCTGTGTTCCTGGAACCCAGTCTGTAGGAGATGGTGAACTCAAACCATGCAAAGGATAGGGCCCAGTGTGCTTGATCTTCAAAAATTGTGACATGACGAAGTGCCCATTCCAACCAGTGGCGAGTTCACCAATTTCACAGCAAGGAGTACTCTGTTGCCAATGTCATAGTTATGTTTGGCTGGGGATAACTTCCTGGGAAAGAAGGCCACAGGGTAGTCAAGTCTGCCCACAACACTGTTTCAGAGGCGTCCACCTCCGCTATGAAAGTCTTTGAAGGATCAGGGTGTTTAAGAATGGGAGCTGAGGTGTAGGGTTCCTCGAGGCACTCAAATGCTGGGTTTGCTGAGTGGTTCCAAGCATCTTGGGTCCTTTCTTAAGCAGGGAGGTTAGGGGTGAGGTAATGGTGCTGAAACCCCTGAGGAACCCCCTATAAAAGTTCACAAACCCTAGGAATCTTTGTAGCTCCTTAACAGTGGTTGGAAATGGCCAGTTAGTAACAGCTGTGACCTTGTCCTGGTCCATAAATATCCCTTCTGGGTTGATGATATGCTAAGAATGAGATCTTTAAAACATGAAATTCATATATCTCCTCTTTAATATAGAGTTGGTTCTCCAAGAGCCAAGCAAGAACCTTTCTAATATTGTGTATGTGTTTTTTACTTGGGGAGTAGATCAAGATTTTGTTGATGTATGCTATTAAGAATTTGCCCAGCAGGTCACAGAGAACATTAATTATGAGACACTGTAACACTCCTGGTAATGAGGAGAGCCCATATGGCATTACTCAGTACTTAAAGTGACCAGAGGTGGTGCTAAAGGACATTTTCCATTCATTGAACCATGTTGTAGGCAGTGTGTAGGTCCAGCTTAGTGAAGATTTTGGTCTTTCATAGCTGTTCCAGAGCAGAGGGGACCAGGGGCAAAGGATAACAATGCTTGATTGTGACTTGATTCAGTCCTCAGTAATCTATGCAAGGTTGCAGGCCACCTCCTTTCTTCTCTATGAAAAAGAAGCCTACAGATGCTGGTGAGGTTGAGGGGCGAATGTACCCCTGTTTCAGGGCCTCCTCGATGTATTCATCCATGGCCTGGGTTTTTTTTTAGCAGATAAGGGGTAAATGCGGTTATGTGGGGCACCTGCCATGAGCTCAATGTTGCAGTCATATGTGCAGGGAGGTGACAGTCCACTGGCTTTGGTTTTGCTGAAAACCTCCTTTAAGTCATGATACTCAGGAGAAATTTCCACTTTGGACTTGGTTTCAGGGCTCTCGAATGTGGTTAAGGCTACGCACACAGAAGGGACATTGAGACAGTGGGAGAAACAATATGATGACCAGCATATGATTTCTCTTTCTGTCCAGTAGATTTGAGGATAATGCACATGCATCCAGGGGAATCCCAACACTATGGGGAACTTGGTCATGACAGTGACATGGAGAGAGATTTGCTATAGATGAAGGGCACTGCCATGTAGCATGAATGGCTTGGCACAATGGATGATGGACACCCCCATTCACCTATGCCCTCCCATGGGGCCTCCATCCAGGGCTTGGATGTTCAGGGGGTGTTGCTGTGGCTGGGTAATCAGTTGGAGCTTCTCAGCAAGGGAGTGATTGATGAAGTTTCCAGCAGCTGCAGAATCAATCAGGGCTGAAACAGTATACAGATTCTCAGAGTGCCTTATCTGTTCTGGTATAGCAAAATTTTGTGGAGAAAGAATTTGGAGGGACTCACCATGGGGAAGTGAGATGCCTGGGATACTTGTTCATGGGCCTGCCGTGGAGCCTTGGCTGGTGGTCTGGAAGAGAATTGTGCCAAACAGGCAATGGCCAGGCAATCGGCAAACAGCATAGACTAGGCAAAACAGGAATCAAATACCAAGCGAACCAGAAGGCCTGTGTCTTTGTTAACAACTGGTAACAAGGTTACCACTGGTGAAGGTGACTATTTGATCCCTCTTCAGGGAGAAAATGAGACACGTGACACATAACATATATGAAAAACAGACTTTGATAGGTTGTCTACACAAATGTCAACACTATGAAGACAGTGTATGTATTTTTAACAGAATTTGGTATGCTGTGTTAACAACTCATAATCATAGTCCAGTATTGTTTCCATTTCATTTCATAAGCACCTGCCTTATTTAAAAGTACTATACAAATAAAATGCATTCTTCTTCTTCTTCTTCTTCTTCTTTTTATTATTATTATTATTATTATTATTATTATTAAAATCTAAAACTAGTGAAGCACTGGATAGGTTTCTATTAATTTTTTTTTCTCTGAAAATGTTGTGGTACTATCCGAAAAAAAAAAAAAATTAATAATTTCTAGTAATCTGGCTTTATATACCACCTTTTACACAATTTACACATTTTATTTTTTTTATTCACATATTCAAAATTAGTAGAAAAACTTTTGGTATGGTGCTGCACATTTAAGACATTAGAAGGTGACTGTATACACAACATTAAATTCAGAGACCCACTGCCATACTCCTTTTCCTTTGTGGTCCATCTATACTGGCACTGGCACTTCTAATTTTATTGTTGTTTTTTGTGCTGGATTATGGATTATTTATTATTGTTTTTTGGGATGGAAGGATTATGAACTCATGAACTGTCAGTCAGTCAATACTATTAATCTGACATGCTGACAACAGCATAGAAACAATGTTTTGGGTAACATCAAGAACTATGAAGTGATGCAGCAGGATAATACTCTGAGACTCCGGAGGAGAGGAATTAGCTCCCTTATGTAAGCTGTAGTGAACTGTCTGATGCTGATGCCAGTGGGAATGAGTGCATCAAGCACACAACAATTGATGAACACACACATGCTCTGCCAGTGATAGAGATATCCACAGAAAGCTCTCTAACAATGGCACTATCATTTCCTTTCTTATGACAAGTCTCTCAAAAGGAAAGCCATATGATCCCCTCCCTGCTGCAACACTTCTCTCCAACAGGGGATGTGATTGCTGTTTTTCTTCACAATGAGGTTATTTTGTTTTGTCAGCTAATTCTTTTTGATGAAAATTAGCCTTTTCTCTCAGTCTCTCTCCTACTATGTCTCTCTTCCCCTGTCTCCCCCTGCTCTGATTGTTGGTGCCATCATATCGGTGGCCCAGCTCTATTTTCATGCAGATCCTCCTCTTTTGCCTCAAGCGTCCAGAAACCCACCCGGCTAAACAGCTGGCCATATTAGCATAAGAATGGAAGAAGAGCTTTTCTATCTTGGTGCTAATTCAGAAGGAATACTTCTGAATACTTGATAATCACAAGCTCCCAAAATAAGCAAAAACAATGTAGTTCGGTCACCTTGCTTAAGCAGAGAATACTGAAATATGGCTTTTCTGGAAAAAAGAGAAATTTTGCTAGGTCTCTCATCAAATGACTCATCATTATGCTGTAATGCATTTCTTGAGCTGAAGAGGACAATGAAAGACAATAGGTGTTGTGGATTTTAATGTGATTAATTCAGTTGCCTAAAAAACAGGAATTAATGACAGACTCTTTTGATGAAGGGTCTGTTTTTGGCACAAGGTTCTGAGGGTTTTAGTTTAATCACAAGACATTTTTACCATTTCTTAAGTACAGTGCTGATATCAGCTCATTCTTCTGTGTTATACTCAGTTCCTGAATCTTTGAATCTATAGACTTGAATAGCTAGGCTCTTTCTTGAATAGTTCTCAAAAGGGACAAAAGCAATATATAATAAACCAACATAAAGAATATAAATAAGAATACTGTAAGCAACTATTAATAATATGGCAGACTTTGCTTTCTTTGCTCCTATTAAAAGATGGGATCATCCATTACACCTTAATTCCTTCATAGTTCTTGGCTGATTTAGTTTCAGTATACTATGTTTCATCTGGGTTTACTTGGCTATATACCAAATCCTCTGTATTGGCACACAAGAAGTAGGGCTTTGGCCTCAACCTATTTATCCCCCCCCCCCCCCCCCCCAACTTTTTAAATTCCAGCTTATATGATATAATAGCAAGATTTATCTTAATAATTAAATAAGGGAGAGAATAAAGACTTGTGGAAAGGAATTGGGTTGATTCCTTCTCAATGCCACTACCATGCAAGTGAAATTTTCTACACAATTGTGTGTTTGCTTTGTTTTCATTTCATCGTAGTGCTTCATTAGCCACAGACCATAGTCTGCTGATGATTCCAGACAGCTGCACTATCTGTAAACAAGAACAATTACCTCATATATAACTCCTGTTCCTTCTTAACTTGCAACCTTCTTAAAATATGCATGCTTTCCTGTCATGATGTACAATGCAACATTTATCCCATTTTTAAGAATCAACTTCATGAGTCATCTTAAATTGTACCACTGAAATTATCTCAAATCAAAATGTATATAAACGTCTTTCTAACAGTCGAAAGTTTATTTGTCTACATATAGATATTTTTAGGATAATAGCACTGTGTAATGGGTGATACAGATACACAGACAGAAAGAAAGGGGGCCCAGTCCATTATTTATTAACTGTACTTTATTGATATGATTTTAATTTGTCTGTCTAATGTTTGCTGAGAACAACATAGAGATGGTAATTAAGAAATAATTAAAGGGGCTAAAGAAATTTTTATCAAGCGTGGAAGATGCATGAGTAAATGTTAATTTCTGTCAGAATATGTTAATGTATGCACAGATGCTTGTTTCTTCTCCAGTGTTCTGTATGCCAAGCAAGTTGCTTAGCCTTTTAGTGTTGTCAGGTTTAGATACTGTCAATTTATTTCAAATTTCTATTCTGTTGGTTATTCTGCCACCTTTTGATGGATACGTCTTATAGACTTTTGCCTTTCTGTGTGAGCTAATTCATTTTTCCCCTTTCCTCCTTCTTATTCTTACCTTTCAGGCAAATATTTGTTTCCTCAAATCTAAACATGGCCAAGACGTTCTCTTGGCTACACATATTACACCCTGTCACTCAAACAAGGTTGAGGAATATTTAAACAAATAACTACTGGAAGAACCACTGATGAAGAACTCTTTAGCTTGCACTGGTCCTTCAGTATTCTATGGTTTAAATGGGGATTCCTATTTCCCTAGTGTTTTTGATAAAGACTCATAACTCAATGCCAGATTTCTAGGAATTTCAGGTTTCATTTGAATTCTTATGATTTAAATCCAAAGAAAAGCTTTGTCTGCTAACCTCATCCCTTGTCCTAGCCTTGACCAGTTGTAATTTTTCAAAAGGTGGTTAATATGGGCCATAATTTTTGTCCCTCCTTTATTTTTTCTAGTCTCATCCACCTATCCATTTATGCAACCCATGCAAATTAGAAAAAAATAATTAGTAGGTCTCATTTGTACTGACAAACTGCTGCTGATTTTTGATTGTACTAAATGAATCAGGAGTGAGGTAGCTGTTCAGGGGATCAGCTGAGGAGATCCTATGGATGGAAATTTGTGCAACGTCTTCAGATTGTGTTCTTGAGAATGTTTTAAACATCTTACTCCAGTCATATATCAACATTAATCAAAAAAGCAAAATGCCTTCATATTTAATAGACGCAAGAGCACAGTGATCCACTCACAAAACTCACAAAACCACAAACTCGCAAAAGCTGTTAGTAGGTGCTCCCACATATTTGATATCGTAAGCCTATATGTGTGTTACATATATAACACATATATATGAATATATTAAAAAAAATAATAATAATTGCACCAGTGCACCTTTGTTGCTCAAAGAAGCAATGCTCATGCAACTGATGAACGTTTGCTTGCCATATGCTTCTTAGCAACATGTTCAGTATTCAGTATCCAACAGGTTCTAAGGTTAAGGTAATATTTCAGCAAAATATTTGCTGGAATGATGATTTGCTTCACAATGTTCATACAGTGTTCTAACATTATGGAAACCTAACTATAACATCAACTGTATATGAATTGAGTCAGGTGAATTGTTACAAATGTGCAAGTATGACACCATGTCGGAATCTATAGGATGCCTGCTTAGGCGCTCTCGCTAGGTCTCTCCACCATTGTTCCTCTGAGTTCACACTATGTGATAGAAGTTTAATAGCACCCATATTTGGAGTCTCTTCAGCCCTTTCCTCTTGGTGAATTACAGATGAAGACTGATTATAAATGTTTATAAATGGAGGAGGCCTTTTGTGAAACCATGCTTGAGCAGATTAGAGTCACATCACTTCCATAAAGAAACAAAACTCTCTTTATTAAATTTCACTGACACACACATGCACAGAGTAAAAATGGAACTTGCTTTACAACTTAACAGGCAAGTTTAAATGGCCCAAAATAAATACACTGCCTAAATCCTTTTCTATCCTTTCACTTCTTCTGTCCCCCTCTTCATTTGCTATTTATGCCAACTTTATGCATAAAAAATGTATCCTGTTTTTGTCAGGTTAATTAAAGCCAAGAGTTTCCCAAAGATCTAATCTACCTGCACCATTGCTGCTATATGGCTTTTAATTACAGCTTGTAAATCAATTCTGGTTATAGAAATTCACACAAGACAGACCCACTTTCACCTGATCCTCCTTCTACTCCTCTACTCTTTCTACTCTTCTACTCTTCTACTCCTTCTACTCTTCTACTCTTATCTGCCTGAGGCATGGGTATAGGTACTGGAATAGGTCAGGTTCAGGGGTATAGGTCTTGGGATTAAAAGGGTGTAAGAGAGGAGAGAAAGAGGGAATGTGATTCCTGCCAATGCTTTGTGTGAGCCTATCTGGGCTAATGTATAGACAGTTAGTCATGGATGTTGTGCACTCATTGCATGCCTCCTTACTTAAGATGATTTCAGTGCCTTTTTTATGCTCCTCAGGTAATCTGGAAAAGGCCATATTAGGAGAGTAGCTTTAGCTGCATTTACTTGACTTTACTGTCTTTTCTCACCTAATCTTTACTGCTTCACTTGATAAACTTGATAAAGACTCTGCACATTTCTACTGCAGGAAGGTTCACAGGAACACATGAACATTTTCAGGAACCTTATCTGGAATTCACTATATACTGTATATACAGTCAGGTCTGGAAGTATTTGAACAATGACAGAGTTTTTGTGATTTTGCCTTTATACACCACCACAATGGATTTGAAATAAAACAATCAAGATGTGATCGAAGTGTAGACTTTCAGCTTTATTTTAAGAGGTTCCACGAAAATGTGCCATTTACCATTTAGAAATTACAGCCATTTTCAGCAAAGTATTATTTTACCAAAAAAAAAGGCATGTCGTTGTTTATTTAGTGCTGACCTGAATAAGATATTTCACATAAAAGATGTTTATATATAGTCCACAAGAGAAAAGTACACATCTCCATTCTGTTCAAAAGTTTTCACCCCCAGCCCTTAATGCATGGTTTTTCCTTCTGGAGCATCAGTGAGCGTTTGAACCTTCTGTAATAGTTGCATATGAGTCCCTCAGTTGTCCTCAGTGTGAAAAGATGGATCTCAAAATCATACAGTCATTGTTGGAAAGGGTTCAAATACACAAAAAATGCTGGAAAACCAAAGAATCTGTGGAACCTGAAGGATTTTTCTGAAGAACAGCAGGCAGTTTAACTGTTCAGGACAAACAAGGGACTCATGAACAACTATCACTAAACAAAAAAACCACAGCTGTGGATCATTCAGGTAACAACACAGTATTAAGAATCAAGTGGATGTAAACTTTTGAACTGTGTCATTTTTATAAATTCGACTATTATTTTCTCTTGTGGACTATGTGTGTGTGTGTACATCAGTGGCTATACAGCACAACTGGATCATTGTTTTTGTAATAGTGGCACACCATTCAGATGAAGTATCAAAAAGTGAAAGATTTGTGTAAAATTAATCAAGAGCTAAATTTCAGTCTTAACCTCCTGCATGTTTTCTGTGTCGCTTGTTCCATGTCCTGAAATCTTGGTTCAGTCCCACAGTTTGAGTGGCAAACAAGGAACTTGACAAGTCCTCAACTGGGTCTCCGTAAAGATTCCTTATATGGCCTATCAGGTCCAGCAAAGTAGAAGTGGGATAATTCTCCACTAAATTCAAAAATGGCATGCATAGGTACAAGGGGGAGTCAAATGAAAACCTTAAAAGTGCAACATTTTAAAGAGGAATTTGGAAATTCATTTAGAAAAATGATGCACTTTTGTGACACCTATTTGCAATAACAATGCAAAGGAAAGGTTTTTATTTGACTCATATATGTGCGAATTAGCCCTCAAATTAAATTTTGTGTGATAGGAAGGGACTGAGAATGAATGGAGAGAGCATAGACACTTTTTTTTGAGGAGACCAATGGGGATAACAATACACCAAAAAGAAAGAAATTAGGAAAAAGACTAGTAGAAAGAAGAAAAGGAAAGGTGTTGGGAGAAAAGATATGAAGGTATGTTTAAGTTGACTCTTTGGATGCTATTTGTATGATATGGTTTCCTCTGACTAACTGAAATAAGAAATTCTAATTTTAAAATATTATTAGCAACTAAGAGAGTTTTTAACATCATCTGGGTCATTCTGAATGTTTTGAAAGTCAAGGCTCCTGGGATTGCCATTCATCCGAGGGGCTTCATCAGTTCAGTTAGACAGGAGAAATTATATATCACTCTTAGCAAATGGCATCAAATCATTGTGCAGTGCAGTTTAGTGATGGTGCATGGCACAATTGGCGCTCTCAGCGGCTGTGTGATGTTTTTTAATCGTCTCTGTGGCCTGACTTGCAGCAGCGAGGTGCATCTCCGGAGTTAGTGGAAGGCAGCCACTCTGCTGAAATGTGCAAATGGCTTTGTGTGGATTAATGAACTGGAAAGATTGTTGAGCTGCATTGTAAATGAGGTTTACTCCTAGCTCTGCCTCTCTCTGCAAAGAAAAAAGCATATTCCCCATTAGGTTTTCTCCCCAAGATATCCAAACAAGTAAAATGTGTGCCTTTGTTCCAGGTTTGGGGCAAATAATGGTATGCTTTGTGTATACCATAAGGGTAACTTTATCAAGTGCAGTATGGGGGAGGAGAAAAGCGGTGGGTGGCAGGGAAGGCAATTTCCATACAAAAGTAGATGTGTCGATTCGAGAATTATGGTATTATTAGTGGGGCAGGCATGTAGCTAACAGGAAAACAACTTGATTCATTATATTTTCAGGGTTGCATTACCTCTTTGCATTTTTTCTTCTCTAACCAAGGATGTTGATACTATTTAAGTGCAAATGATATTGGGCTTTTAGTGAGCACCCCAACAAATGTATATACTTAGGGTATTTTACTTTTTAAACCAATGCCCTCGGCTCAGTAATTACTCCCTAGTGTAAGTGAGACTAGTGTGACTGTCTCAACAGAAACCCCTGAAGCACCAATAATAAGCACTGGCCTCTTTTTCAGTTGCACTGCAAGCCACATTCTGTGGATTACTCAAAAGCTTTGCAAGTGTAGTCAAAACACTGTGCTTCAATGTTTTGTACTTTCACTGTTACAATATTAAATCCTATGTTGTACTGTCTCTATTCTCTATTTTGTTTGAGCAGCAATTTTAGTTTTAAAATGATCTGTAATTTAATTCAGTGTAATTTATATGATGTAAAGCTGTAACACCAGGGGGCACAGTGGCTTATTGGTTAGCATGTGTGCCTCTCACCTCCAGGGCTGGAGGTTCAATTCCCACCTCCACCCTGTGTGCTTGGAGTTGCATGTTCTCCCCTTGCTTTGGGGGTTTCCTCCAGGTACTCCGGTTTCCTTCCCCCCCATCCAAAGACATGCGTTGTAGGCTGATTGGCATCCCTAAATTGCCCGTGGTGTGCGATTGTGCCCTGCCAGGGGTTGGCACCTTGTCCAGGGTGTCCGCCACCTTGTGCCCTGAGTCCAGGCTCCCCACGCCCCCGTGTAGAATAAACGGTACAGAAAAAAGGGATGGAAGCTGTAATACTAGACTAGCATAGTACACAGTCAAAGCATCATTTAAAATAAAATTTTTACCTTTGGTTATTAAAATTGTTTCCTATAAACAGAAAGTCTTTTAATTTAATGTAAAATAAACAAATAAACCACACACATTTTAATGACACTTGGGTAACCCTGATGGGTAGTATATACGACAACTCATTATCATGTGCGTGGGAATGAGGAGAAAATAGGGACATTTGAACTAATGATGATATGGTTAAAGTTTACTTTCATATGAGCAACATTACATTTTATTGCCTTTCATTGCATCCCTGTACCAGTTCCTGTTAGTAGATACAGTAAGCTGCCGATTACCTAAGTGTGTATGTTCATTATATTAATAGCAATTACTACAATTCTCTGATATATAGGAAAGGCAAAGGCATATCTCATTTCTTGTATTACTGATAATATTGACAATGTTCAAATAAAGCAAATTCCTCCAAGAAGTTTGGAAGACACCCAAACTGCATGGTTTGTATCTAAAGCATCCAAAAAATGTGTTCAGTTACCATTTCAGTGATTGCTCCCAACCCGGCAAAAAGGGGAAAAATATCCCCGACCTAATCATTCCAATCTACCTGTAATGAAAAGCTGGCAGTGATGACAGCAATTACGGAAGCAGGGTGGAGAGAAATCAGCACGGGGGAGTCAGGGACCGAAAGAGAGAGAATGTGAGTGAAGGCACGAGTGGAGAGGCAGAAAGCGTGTGAATGATAGGGACGTGGACTATCTCCTCTAATCAGTTCGAGCTTGATGGAAGCTCACTGCCTTGCATGTTAAAGAAGCATGACCAGGGGAAGTGCATTGCAACAGAGTGCTGAGCCGTAACCGATGACCAACCAAACATAATGAGAAACCTCCATGTGCACATTCTGAATCGTATGTGATAATATTCTGGTTAGCCAGTATGTGTTGTAGTAATATTGTTCTAGTTGATGGTAAAGGTCACTAGTCCAGGGTCACCAGGAGAGAAGTGACAGAACTCCTTTCTTCCTTTAATAGAGTTGAACAACAGCATGCTGAAGCTTTTAGCATTATGTAATACACAACAGGTAATCCCACCTGAGAGAATGCACTCGGAAAGTTTAGTTGCAGAACGCACGCTAAGCTAGATAGCTAAAGAACTTACCCAATGTTAATACTGAGCAAAATTCTGGTCATTGTGATATATTTGAGAGGTATTGCTACTGTTAAATAAATCACTGAGATTATGAAGACTGATACACAAGTCCCACTTGTGAGAAAACCAAACTAGTTTACTAGCAGTTAGCTAGCCAGCTAGCTATACCATGCCGGCTAGCATATGAATGGTAAGAGGACATGGGCCTGTTTCTAAACTACATATTCATATATATTTATTTTTAATGAAGATAAAGGTGTAGTTCCTAGACAGATTTTAGTAGGTTCTTGAGAATTAAAAATAACAAATTATTTGTGTACAGTAGTTTAGCTTTAATGTTTTAAAAAACGTGTTAAATGAGCTAAAACTGTTCGAACAAAACTAGTAAACCTATGCTCAGTGTTTAACTATGACACAATAAATCAGATTTATCAGAACCTATTTACACACTAACAGTACACTCTTTGGTAGTATTGCGGAAACTGTCACTGAATTGTTTAAAAAAGAAAGAGTTTGCAGTAATAAACATAGTGGATGTGTGACTATTTCCCTTTCTCTCTAATCTATTCAAAGTGTTATTGTGACCACACACTTCATTCCATTCACCTTCACCATTCCTGCACATCTCAGCCTCTAATGGAGCTATTTTGGTTTCATAATGCAATTTCCCCTCTCCGCTCATTCATCCTCCATGCCAGTGCATACAACCCGCTGTAGACCCTGAGACATTTGAAATAAGGCCCCTCGGCATAATCACTGTCAAGCCAAATAATGCCCTCCATTTGTTTACAGGTTTCCGAGCTGGACTTATTATCGCCTGGCTTCACCAGTTTTCACTAATGCCCCAAAGAGTCATTTAGAGTCAGACAGGGTTAATTTGCAAATCATTAAGTTATATTATTTCTACACTGGTGTATAATTTTTGGCCATTTTTTTAAATCACACTCACTGGCAAGCTAAGGCCTTTTGTGATTTGTAACAAATGAAGTGATATTCCTTTTGTTAGTACTGACAAGGGGTATACATTAGAGGTTAATTAACGATCTCTGACAAGCTGTAGTGGTGGGTAGACACAATGATGGTGGGTAATGTTGGTGCTACTGTAGGTGCATGTCTGTAGTGTGAAATTGGGAAACATACAGGAAGCACCAGTATGTCTATCAACACGTTTTGTGTGTATTATGATTCCAGATGCGGTATAGCTGTGACTTCAAAACAAAATGCAGAATATAAGTCCTACCTTACCTCTCCTGTGAACATACTGCTCAGCTGTAAATGCTGTGCCTAGTTTGCATCTGTGGAGTCTGAAGTGGTTTGTTTCAGGCATGTGGAACAATAAGGCCCCCTACTGGAGACTCTGGCCTTCTATTTACAGTTCATAATTCCACAAAAGAGACCTTTTCTGATCAAAGAGTCAGTATTGTGATATATGCCTGTAATGCCTGTTCCTTTAAGTCCTAAAAATGACTAAATTAATATTTAAATTGTAAATTGTGGCTATTCAATTTACAGTTATCTCTCCTTGTAGAGAAAGTGAATATGCAACAGTACCTTTAACTCAGCAGTGGCCCATAGGGCCCTCTTGATTTGAGTTGATTTCAAGTCAGGGTGCCTAAAACATTTTTTCCAATATGAAAAAAAAAAAACCTTCTGGTTACTGTATCAGAAAACCTTCAGAAATGGTACTGTTCACTGCTTGAAGTGGAAAAACACTGGTTGTTATTCCCCTTTTGGCATGTTAGCAAAACATTAAGTAATTTTGAAGTTTAAATATTGCCAGTTTCTTCCTAATAGAATATTTTCAAGAGAGAATCATGATTCATAAAGAGCTATTTTTTACATCCATATTTCATTCTGCAGTAAAAATGAACTCATCTATTAAAACAAATGCAAGTCCTTTTACTTTGGGCTACATACAGTGATGGTAATACGGTGTGCTTTGAAGCAATCTAGAAGCAAGTTTTCCCCTTAATTCATGCAAAATGTTCGCTTACGTCAAATATAGTCAATTAGACATGTTTGATACACATATTTTGCTGCTTTAGTCTTGGACTGGAGCTCCAAGTTTAACACAGCTAACAAATCAAAGAAGCTTATTATCATTAGTATCAGTGGTGATACAGTTTACCATAGTTTAAAGCAAATGTGTGATTTGCCAGTAAATATGGTGTGTAGTATACAGTATATAATGTGATATACTCTTAAGCTTCAGTTATTTGCTAGCAACTTAGCCTCAAAGCCATAGCTCAAAACAATCAACCAATCACTAAGTGGAAAAGGTGTGTCAATTTGATTTAAAGCCTTCTTTTGTGTAGCCTTTAGCTTCTCATTTCACAATCCAGTTATGGCCCTCTATTGAAACTACTGAAACTAACACTCTGTTTCAAAAAGCCTTCATCAAAACTAGCCTCCATCAAAGCATTCTCCAAAAATGTTCCAGTATATCCTGCAATTATGTTTTTTTTGCTTTGTTACTTTGCTTGGTTACTACAAGAGCCCAACGACTTCAAAAAGTTGGAACCCGTGCCTGCTTTAATTATTCCCCTCATAGCCACAAACATCCTTCAGGACAGTGTGTTGTTTCAATTAACGGACACAACAGAATTATAATTACAAAGGTGCCAATAACAATTACATGCCATGTTGAAACGCTTCTGTGACCCTTCTAGGTAGAGAGCACTCTATTCGTATGTATATTGATGTGAGGGCACATGGGAGCGCGAGAAAATCGAGCATGGACACATCAGACAGTAAGAGGGTTCACGATGCTGTGGCTCTGTGAGTGTGCATATGTATTCGGCGTGAGAGCCTATTAAAGG